>JASDQU010100377.1:446486-458715 GCA_032191745.1 Picea mariana
GAATTTAAAAACTAGATCTAAGCAGAATATGTGAACAAAAAAAACAAAACTAAATGGACATGTAACAAGAAGCGGGTAAATACAATTCAAGCATTAATAATTAAAGTAAAAATTTTAATGGAGGTTTAATTATTAAAAGGGGTAAATAGTTGTTTTTGTCTAAATTGCTAATTCTGAACTTATTTAAAAAAAAGGGAAACTTAAAGAAAAAGGGAAACTTAAAGAAAAGGGGAAACTTAAAGAAAAAGGGGAATGTCTAAATTAGTAGGGAATCTACCCTTTGGAACTTTCTATTTGTGAACTCAACTAGGCTTTAAGTAAGGCATAATTCATTTAAGAAATGTAAGGGAATAAAGGGACACTGAGGAGTGCTTTCAGGTGGGTGAGGGAAATAGGATAATTTAATTAATTAATAAATTGATTTTCTAGTGCAACTAAGGGATCGGGTGACATGTGTACGGGGGAGGTTTATCCTAATTAAATTTAATAAAAAGAATCTAATGAGGGTTTGGAAAACTAATCACTAATAAAAATTTATAAAAAATATGGTGGAGGAGGAGGATAGATCACGTTTGGTTTACGTAAGGTTACGCTGTCGGAATTTTATCTTGACTGGATTTCTCTTGTGGGAGTTGGGATACCCATCTCAGATAATGAGTGGCAGCTCGACCTTGCGAGGCAAGTTGGGAGATAGCATTCTCTGGTACTGTGTGTTTGGCCCCTTTGCGGCTTAGGGGGCTCAGGGGGAAGAAGAGTACCTCGAGCGTTGGCTTGGAGGTATCGGTGAGGTCTCATCGGTCGACAAGAGAGATCTATACGGAGTGCACACATGGGAAAATGTCCATAGGATCATCGTCTTCCGATTTGGTACACGTATGTGAATTTTGTTTGTATTTTAGTTAAAAATTATCATGTATATGAATAATAAAAATGATGAAGGTTGGAGTTTATTTCGACATGAAAAATAATAATGATGATGAAGCAACCAATGCATTTCCAATTTGAAGCTATTATATTTGTTCATAATAAGGCATTAAATCTAATCTTTTATTCAGTTTCAATTCCTATTGTGGTTTTAGGATGTTGATATGTAGTCAAGTTGGTCTCTTTAAACTTGATTTGTTATATAGCCCCTCCCTTTAGTAGCAATTACTTGATTTCTTCTGCTAAAATTATTAAACCTGTTATTGTGCGGAAGCATAAAACCTTAGAGACATTTAGTTATTTTGAAAATGGGCTCCCCCTATCTATTGTTGATGTTTTGGACTTTTGATTCCTATGGATTGCGATTTTTGTTTTTTTGGGGCAGTCGACTATTGGTTTCTTCCCGTTGTATTAGATTTCGGATCACTACTTCTCTGCTATTGTTTTCCCTTATGTTAATTTAGTTAAATGGATTTATGCTTGTAAACAACCCGATTGATTTTAATCATATCCCTCCTTCAAGGATGACACTCCTACAACCGTTTTACCTGTGCTCCCTTGTGGACTCTTCCTTGGAGCCTTGCGTAGGGGTGATTGTCTGGATACACTGGACACTGGGAGGATCATGCTAGACTTGGACGCTTCACTTGAGTTAAGAAGGATTGAACCCATGAACCAACCTCTGTCTGCGTTTTTTTATCCTTGTTTTGTTGCGATTCAATGTTGGTTGTGAATCAATTTTATTCTTAGAGTTGTCTGATCTTCTCGTGGCTAGAATGAGCACACAACCTAGCCTCTGCCTGCATTTTGTAACCCTTGTTAGTATTGTGCTCCAAATATATCATCTACATATGGTTTTTATGTAAGTATCACTCCATGTTGGGACTGCAAATCATTGTCAATACAGGATTTTTTCCTTAAAATTGTGGCCAGAACCTTAGCTTTGGTTGTGTGAATGGGGAATTTAAATCTTGACTATGTATTTTTGTAATGCGTAATTATTGACTAGACTTGTCCCCGCAAGTGGAGACTTGTTGTTCCCGACATATTTTGTTGATTTCTCAACGATTTGGTCACTGCACTCTTTGCCTTCCACCTAAAATTGCAGGAAACACATTAACTATCCTAGCTTTTTTATAACGTCGAGTTATGACGGAGGAATGGCAGGGATGAGTTAATTATTATTATGTTTTCACCATTTTATAGCAAGGATGACCCTGGAGAATTAATTCTTTTGTAAAAAAAAAAAAATCCAATGGTGGTTTCCCTTGTCTTCATATTCTAAGATTTCTTTGTTTTTTTTAATCCATGAATTCTGATATTGTTTAGGAAAATTTAATATTTCTAATTCACAATTTTAATTATTTAAATATTCTCTTGTTTTTGCGAGTCTCCATTTACAGACAGTTGGCAAGTGTAAATAGTTCTAATTCTGAGATCCTTGGGTTAAGTGCGCCCAACTTTTAATATCCTTTGAATAAATACAAGCGATTTAATAAATACACAGAGATGTTAATTAATTATACGGAGATTATGAATATCACAAAGAGATTTTGAATAATTAGTGGTTATAGCTGGAAATGATTCTGTAGTTTAGGAATATTGTTATATCATGATCATGGCAGATGGAATTATGACAGGGGATCTGTCATTGCGGTTATCCCTTCAGATCAGTGAGTGCTTTTATGTAATGGTTTTAAGGTTTAACCATGATAGTGCAATTATCACTCATTATAACTTAATATTTTTACAGCAGTTTAATAATTCACTCGTTTATCATCTATCATAATGGTTTAATTTTTTTAATGTGTTATCGCAGTTTAACAATCTTACTCACTTTTACAACAGTCTTAAGGGCTAATTATATTAATGTGTTATCTCCTAATAATAGTTCAATTTCTTTACAATAGTCGTAACTGTTTTAATTGGCAGTACTATGATTATCGCTTTATAGAAGTTTTATTTTTTTTCACAACAGGGAACTGATTAAGGACATATTGAATCCTTGATGTTGTTAGTGGAATCCTTGCTTGGAATTTGTAATTATTTAATTATGAGTTATTTGTTGAAAAAATTAACCCTGTATTGAATGTCGTTACCTTGCGCATCATTAGCATTGATTGAATAGAGTGCTCTCATTATATATTTAATTATAAGGTGTGACAATTAAGTTTGGGGTTCCTAGCATTGGGTGTTTGTGTCTTGAGTTTAAGTATCCATGATTGTTTAATTTTKCACCTTAGTTACAATCACGCTTATTGCACGACGACGACATGATTCCTTATGACAGGATCAAGGCGCGTTTGAGAAAACATGCGCGTATGATAACTGGGAATTGAGTCTTTTGCTTCCCAATGTGGGTGTGGTTTCTCATTGTAATTKATGTTGTACTTGGTTCTGTAACATTTAAATGTGATTRGTTTCTTGCTCATTGTAAAGGTTCTAGCTACTTGTATCATTAAAGTTGTTGTGTTTGGTTGATTGATGTTGCTTTAGCCTAGTAAGCGTGGTCTTGCTTGTGATGGGCGGGATGTAGACACCTTCGTGTTCCTCAGATTAAGCACCATCCTTGAGACCTTAAATGGTAAAAATCGATGGGAACCTGGGTTTGACCATTGCTTATGTTTCCTGGAGGTCCTAACCTTGCAGGGTAGGATGGGTAGGTAGTCATTTTTATTTTTTTTTGATTGATTTTCGTATGTTGCTTCTAGCTACATAATGTGCTAGTATGCTAGGTCGTTATGTTTGTATGTTTCCTGAATTGTGTGCATTGTGTTCATCATTGAGTTGCATTGATTGACTGTTGTCATTGTTACTTTCCTGAATATATATATATATATATATATATATATATATATATATATATATATTGGAAAGTGTCGTGTAAATGGAAGGAAATATGTAAAAGGAGGTCTCAAGGTTGATTCTCACCCTGATTTATCCAGAGGGCATGCTTGTGGGTGATGTGATTCCTCCCTAGGGGTTATAAGGCAGCCAACAAGATTCAACCCCATGTCACGAGAGTACGATTCTGTCATTGTTACCGATTCCCCTAGTTACAATATGTGTGTGTGTGTGTGTGTGTGTGTGTGTGTGTGTGTGTGTGTGTGTGTGTGTGTGTGTTATGCATCGCATGTTGTCGTAATGACGGGGGTTGTTACATATCGTATCAGAGCCGGTTCAACCTGTGACTTAGGATCACTGCAGATTCCATTGATTAGATACTTGATTATAAAATGTTGCTAATTAAATTTATTTGTATTCATGCAATTAATCATGGTTAGAGGATGTCGCAGAGGTAGATGACGGGTTGCTAGGGGAGGAGGCGCGATGCCCCTAGTAGCATCCATGCCCAAGGGGTCTAAACCCCAGGGAGACGAACAAGTTGTTAGGCAGGAAGAGATAGTTGTGGGTGATGTGGTTGGGCTGATGAGGTCCTTTCAGAGGATGTCTGAGGCACTGAACAACCGTTTGGATAGAGATGATGCAAGGGCATTGACACTTCCTGTCAACCGCACGCTCCAGTCGGTGCTAGTAGCATTCACCATGAACTCGAGAAGGTCAAGTTTCTCAAGTTCTTTGGTGCCCCAGATGGTACAGCGACCGAGGAATGGTTGGAGAATATGGTGATGTTCTTTTCACTTCACTACTATACCTCCAACATGAAGGTTTGCATGATGGTCTTTCAACTAAAGGGGAGCGCTCTTCTATGGTGGAAGACACTCCTACCGAAATTGAACATGGTCGTCAAAGACGTGTCATGGGAACTGTTTGAGGAATGGTTCCAGGAGGGGTATCTGTCAGAGGGTGGTCGTATGGTGCTTGAGTATGAGGCCCATTTTATGGAGTTTCTTTGGTATGCTCCTCACCTGGAGACTGAGAAGCTTAAGGTAAACAAGTTCATGTTTGGCCTTAATGTTAGCATTCGTGCAAAAGTGAGGATTATGATGCCTCAAACCTTGCATGATTTTGTTCAGAAGGCCCTCATAGAAAAGGAGGAGCTTATCAGTGGGTGTCAGAGTAGGACTCCAACGAGACCAGTGGGACATGTCATATGGTGCACTGCAACATCAGACACCAGCTAGACATTCACCAAGATATCAAGGCACTCATAGAGGATCCACATACACTACACCATGATGATCGTTTCCTCAGAAGATAACTCCTTACAGAGGACCACAACACCAACAATAATGTTGACCACAAAAACAACAGTTTAGGCTTGTTCAGTAGAACAGACCAGGGTTCCAGGTCAGTGGGTCATCAACTTTTACTTCAGGTACCAGGAGTACTGGACCGAAGAAAGGGTGTTGGAAATGTGGAGAGCCACATTACCAATGTGACTGCCCAGTTGAGAGAACCAGAGCATCTGGATCATCCAGACCCACTACCATGGGATATTTGGGCAAGGCCCATCAGATTCATGTAGTGGTGAACAACCATCGGAAAGACCACCAATCCAATGTGCTTGATACATCACATACTGTCTCTAACCAGACCCTTAGTATTTTGATAGATACAGGTGCTATAGAGAGTTTTATTTCTGGTGCAGTGCTAAAAGAATTAAGGTAAAGGAAGTCAAACAAGATGAGTTTAGCTTTGTAGAAATGGCTTCGGAAGCCAAAAATAATGTTGGAGGGAAGGTTACAGGTTGTATCCTTGATCCAGGGGGTCATTCATCTTCAAAGTTACACTGATCCAAAGTAAAGAGAAAATGGTACAATGGTTATTACATATGAATAAAAAAAATATGAAAACAAGTTGAAGCTAGACTTTATTCCATGAGTCAGTGCTTAAGGGATGAGTCACATGTTCCAAAAACTAATCCTTAACATATGTTGCAACCACCAATAATATGTTAAATGGTGCATGGTTCAACGTTCCATTCGTTAACATTTGAGAGAATGGGGCACAGTCAAGCAGTAACATTCGGCGGTTGGTGCCACGGTGTGTGGTTTAGTTGGCAGTCATTTGGCGGAATTTCCATTTGGCGGATATCCATTGTGTGGCGGGATAGAAATACCATATATGGTATTAGATGGATCCGTTGCCACATTTAGCAGGAACAAAAATGAATGATAGTGGATGTAACGTACAGTTGGGATGTAGCTTTTAGCAAGATTTGCACTCATTTGTAATGTTTTGCTGAGGGTTAAAACAAGTAACATATGGTTATGTTATGCTAAAAATGAGTCGAACCCATGATCTATCCTCCCATTGAGCGCTTAAACAACATGATTCTAGCCACATTTCCAGAAGATTCGGCCTTGTTTAGAATGTAGAGCATCATTCTGTTGTATTTGAAATCTTGCAGGGATAGAACAAATGTAACAAAATCGGGTTTGAACGTGCGACCTGTAGCTTTATAAACAGGAGTTTCAGCCAGTACGCAAAAGGATAATTTTGTTGTAATTTATCCAGATGCTATTTGTATGCAAAGTTGACTGTACTCTGTTATAATTTGGCTTCTTTGTCCTTTGAAGTCCAATTTGTAATTTTAAAGAGAGGAGTCTTGAAGGCTTTGTCCAGCATTCCGTTCTACAATTGCTGAAGTTGATTTTTAAGAGTTTCCAGAACCATATGTACCATTTTGAAGCTATTAATTGGATCAATACCCATTGGAGAGGGACCCAGAGATGTAGCCCAATGAAGGGGGTGAACTCCATTAACAACCTCTGTTTGTGACTCTCATTTTCTGATTTTGTTTTCTGTTTCAGTTTACTTCATTTCAGTTATATCTTTCATTTAATTGTGTTGATGCTATTTCATGTGTTTAGAAAACTTATTAAATGCATTCTTTAAAACTTTTAATGCACTAAAGTTGAGATCTGACAGATCAATCCTTAACCTGGGAGAGTTTGTCACAAGGGCCAACCTATATGTCACGATATTAGGGTATTATGATGTCATGATCAGTATGGACTGGTTGGAATCGTATGAGGTGATACTCAACTGTAAGATGAAAAGGTTGATCTTGGTCGATGATGAGGGACAAAGACGTGTGATTGTAGTTAGGAACCAGGGAGTTTCCCTAAGGTTCATCTCTTCCCTACAACTATGGAAGAGCATGTGCAAGGGATGCTAGCTATATGTGATCCTTGTGTTAAATTAAAAAGGAATGGTGAAAGGATTAGAAAACCTTCCAGTGGTACGAGAGTTTGTGGACATCTTCCCGGAGGAGTTACCAGGGTTTCTACCTGAGAGGGAATATGAATTTACCATCAACCTAAAACTGAGAACTAAACCAATAGCAAGAATGCCTTAACGTATGTCAACCCCAGAGTTACAGGAGTTGAAAATGTAACTGAAATAGTTGCTAGACCCTGGAATTATACATCCAAGTGTGTCACTATGGGGTGTACCTGTCATTTTCATACAGAAGAAGGATGGGTCATGGAGAATATTCATTGATTACCATCAATTGAACAAAGCAACAATCAAGAATCAATATCCATTGCCAAGGATTGACGATCTATTTGATCATATGAAAGGCAAGACAGTGTTTTCGAAGATCAACTTAAGATCGGGGTATCACCAGTTACAAATCAAGGAGGATGACATCCCTAAGACCGCCTTTAAGATGAGTTTTGGACATTACGATTTTATTGTTTTACTGTTTGGACTGACAAACACCCCTGGGTTATTTATGAGCTTGATGAATGGGGTGTTCCGCAAATACTTGGAAAAGTTCATCCAAGTATTCATCGATAATATTTTGATATATTCTCGGATGATGGAGGAGAATGAAGAACACTTGTTCCTTGTACTACAGTGTCTACAATAGAACAAGTTGTTTGGGAAGTTGTCGAAATTCTCGTTTTATCAATCGAATTTTCACTACTTAGGGCATGCCATCTCCGATGAAGGTATCGCTATGGATCCAACAAAGGTTGAGGTTATTATGGAATGGTTTGCACCAATGAATGTCCCAGAAGTGTGTAGCTTCATGAGTTTAGTGGGATACTATCGACGGTTTGTCGAGGGTTTTTTGAAGATAGAAAATCCGATTACAGAATTACAGAAGAAGAAAAAGAATTTTGTTTGGACCGAGAAAGGTGCGGAATCATTTCAGAGCCTCAAGGATCTATTAACGAAAACATCGATACTAACGGTCCTGGACATGGACAAGGATTTCTTGGTATGCACTGACGCATCTAAGGAAGGATTAGGTAAAGTCTTGATGCAATATGGTCGAGTGATCGCTTACATCTCGAGAAAGTTGAGAAGGCATGAGGAGAATTATGCAACACATGATTTGGAACTGTTAGCCATTGTGTATTCCTTGAGAGTATGGAGAAACTACCTTATTGGATGAAAATTCAAACTAAAATGAACCACTGTGGTTTACAACACATCTTTACACAAAGTGACTTGAATGCGCGACAAAGGCATTGGTCAGAATTTCTTAGCGAGTATGATTTCAAGATTACTTAAATAAAAGGGACAGTGAATAGAGTGTCTAATGCATTGAGTCGGAGACCACGCATATTTTTAGTGATGCCTCTTCAAACAAATCTATGTGAAAAGATTATAACTTTACAATGCGACGACGACTGGTACAAAGAGGTCAAGGATTTTATTAAACACAACACAATGATGGTACCAAAATTTGAGGGATTTATTGTGGGCAATGACAGATTATTGAGATTCAAAAATAAAATTTACATACCGCCCAATGACAAGTTGAGGAATTTGATCCTAAACAAGGCTCATAGAGCAGTGTACATGGCTCATCCTAGAGTCACGAAGATGAGGGCAGACCGAACAAACAAACCAAATATTGGAGGATATGTTGCATATGTACGTGATGGACCAACAGAAGTGTTGGGAGGAATTCTTTCCACTGGTATAATTTGCATATAACCACAGTTATCAAAGCACCATTAAGATGGCACCTTTTGAGTTTCTTTACGAGCGACCATGTCGGACGCCTTTGAGTTGGGATCGGCTTGAGAATAGGGTCATGGTGGGACTAGAAGTGATCCAAGAAATGGAAGATCTAATGCAAACAATAAGACAAAGGATCAAAGTGTTAAGCCCTAATATTGGCTCATTACCCCTTAATTGGGGCATATTATATTAGTAATGTTATTTTATTTATGTCGACTTTAGGCCATTAATTGTAATTATACCTCCTAGTCTCCTATATATACCAAGGAGACATTTTCATTTTGAATCATCTTGTACTTGAACATTTAAGTGGGGTAAAAGGAGGTTTCCCCCTCAAAGAGGCTTAGTATCTGAAATTATCTCTTTTCAAGGTGTTGAGTACTTTTTCTAAGGTTTTTCTATGCTATATTGATATTTGGTTCTTAACATATGGTATCAGAGCTCAAGGTCTTCAGGTTTTGATGCTACATCTGAGACACCTTGGAATTTTCCCTATAACTTTGTTTCTACATGTTTCAGAATGAACGGATTGGAGGATATTTAGTATATGGATCAAGGTATGTTGGGTTAAAAATTAATCTCATGAGGCATTATGCTTTCAGAGATACAATCTGTACAAGATAGGGTTCTGGAATCATCCTGAACTGAGTCATTGCAAAATTTTCGCTATAAAAAAAATTCTGTAACATTTCAGACACTGAAATCTGGAGGCTATTTATCAAAATTAGTAAGGTATCTATGGTAAAATGTTCATATTCTGTGTCATCTTAAATTTGTAGATACACTCTGTGTAAGATAGGGTATCTGACTAGTCTTATTGACTAGTCTCAAGAAGGTGATCCAGGTAAAACAATCATAACTTATTCCTAGAGTATCCAAATTGAGTGGGACTAGTTTCATTGGATTGTGGACAGTATGTAGTATTTATAGTGCAATTTTCAGAATTTTATATCAATTATTTTGTGTGGGGCACGCTATACAAGTGAGATCTTCTGGAAAGGCCAAAAATTGACAAGTTGTGGGGAAGTTACCATAAATTCCACTTGGCAGATCTAATTTTGATCAGACCTGTGGCATTGCAGAGAAGAAATATTAATGAACTACATAAAATAAAGTTTCATACCCAGAAGGGCCAAAACTTAGGAGATACAATAGAAGAAAGATTGTCTAGCAGAACCACCTCAAAATCAATGTTCAAAAGTGATACTTGGCCAACATGCCACCCAAAAAGGGAACCTCTACACCAAATAAGCCTCCAGAAAATCCTACTTGGACTCTTGATGAAGGTGAAGAAATGCGCAGGGACATAAATTATTTAAAAAAGAAGATAGTAACAAAATATGAACTACAAGAGATGATGGAGGGTTTAAAAGGGGAGATCATGGAAGTATTGAAAAATTTCATAACAGAGAAGACACCTGAAAGTGAAAATGCATCCCATGAAATTCATGATGAGGACACAAGGAAGGTGAATCAAGAATGGAGAAACTCCAACTTTGGTTTGAATACCAACCACGTTCCTAAGATTGATATGAGGAATTTTGATGGCAAGGACCCAATCACATGGATACTTCAGATGGAGCAATTCTTCGATCTCCATAATGTGCCACATACACAAAAGGTACAAATTTCTTCTTTATATTTAGAACCTAATCAATTTGTATGGTATCAATGGCTTTGTTCTCGCAAATCAATTGTCACTTGGACAATTTTCACGGAAGAAATGATAGCACGCTATGAGGATACAAGGAGCAATACCTTCTTTAGCCAATTTATAAATCTCAAGAAAAAGGGTTGAGTTACCAAGCACATTGAGAACTTCCAAAGATTGAATATAAAGGTAACTGATATTCCAGATGAGCACTTGATTGTTGTATTCATAGGAACTTTAAAGGATAACATTCAACATGAGGTTTGCCTTTGGGAACCCAAATCATTGGAGAATGCATTTAAGGTGGCAAGAAATGTTGAAAGTAAAAATATGGCTATGGCTACTAGAAGGACCAATCCTAACATCTATAGAGAGAACAATGCTCCTTCTTCTAAAACACCTCAACCTACAAGGTTGACACCTCAACAATTGGAGGAAAGAAAAGCAAAAGTTGTATGCTTTAATTGTGACAACAAGTAAAGTAAGGGACATAAGTGTGGTGAGAAGAAATTATTCTACATAGATTGTGAAGAGGAAGAAGAACAAGAACCATCTCAAGATGAAAACGTAGAAGCAATTTCGTCTGAAGATTTGACTCCCACGATATTGTGTAATGCATTGTCTAGAATTAGCACTCATCAAACCCTCAAGATTGAATGATACATCAAAAATAAAAAATTTAATAGTCCTAATTGATTCTGGCAGTACTCATAATTTCATTCACTATAAATTAGCCAAAGCTCTCAATTGCTTTGTATATCCAGTTCCAGAGTTTCAAGTAATGATTGAAGATGGAGGAACTATCAATTGCTCAAGAAAAATCAATAAGATCAATCTTACTATGGGGGAATATGTAATGAGTAGTCCAATGATTGCTATACCCATGGGTGGTGCAGATGTTGTACTAGGAATCCAATGGTTACAATCATTAGGAAAAATGGCTTTTAATTTTCAAGAACTTTTCATGAAATTTTCATTAGAAGGAAAAGAAATTGAGTTAAGAGGTATCACAGGGAAACCCGGTAAGGTGATAAGCTCTAATGGTATGACAAAATTATTGAAAAAGGGGAATCAAGGCGTTATTTCACAACTATGCTCACTAGATGTTCAAACATCTAATCCATCTATTCCTCAAGATCTCCAAAGGATCATTGATAAGCATTCCAAAGTATATGAAGATATTCCCAAAGGTCTTCCACCCACTCGAAATCATGATCATGAAATTTACCTAATTCCTAGGAGTGTTCCTCTTAACATCAAGCCATACAGATACCCTTACGCCCAGAAGAGTGAAATTGAGCATATGGTTGAAGAAATGTTAGAGGCTGGCATTATTAGACCTAGCCAAAGTTCTTACTTTGCACCAGTGGTAATGGTATTCAAGAAAGATAGCTCATGGCGTATGTGTCCAGATTATAGAGAGCTCAAAAAGATCACTATTAAAGATAAGTTTCCCATTCCCATCATTGATGAATTGTTAGATGAACTACATGGAGCAATCTATTTCACAAAATTGGATCTTTGTTCAGGGTATCATCATATTAGAATGAAGGAAGAAGATATCCTAAAAACAACATTCTGAACTCATGAAGGCCATTATGAATTTTTGGTCATGCCTTTTCACCTTACAAATGAACCTTCCACATTCCAAGGGTTGATGAATTCCATTTTCAAGCCCTTCCTTCGAAAATTTGTGTTAGTATTTTTTGATGATATACTAATCTATAACAAGTCTTGGGAGGATCATGTGCGACATGTTGACAA
>JASDQU010100377.1:466497-477786 GCA_032191745.1 Picea mariana
CTTTTTTTCACCACATCCGAGGAGGAGGGGAATTGTTTTTCTTTTCCCACTGATATTCCCTTCAAGGTTACTTAATTCCTTTTCATTTAAATTCACACTTCCAGGCTCAAGCACCACCTTCTATACTAAAAAATTCCTTGGGATCCATATTGCTAAGGAATAATCCTTGAACATAATGCATACCCCTTGGGCCATCATGCCTTATTTGAATAACCATATTGGGTCTAATCTAAATATCTCATTGGGCCTATTCAAAATATCACATTGAGCCCTTCTTAATGATTTGCCTCATGCACAAGTAAAGGCCATCAAACTTATTCGAAATTTCTTCTACTTCCAAAATATCTCCCCAATGGAAACCATCAAGCTCATTCGAAATATGTCCATCAACCACTTTCGAAATATCTTCCTGATAGGCCATTAGGCCTCCTAGAAATATCTTATTTTGAATTGACTCGATAGACCATTTTGCCACTTAAAAATATGTTCTTGCAAAATTTTCTTGATAGACCATTAGTGTCGAGTTTTATGAGTAGCACACAAACAAACATACACACAAAAAATTTCATCTAAGAACAACAAATATCCTCAAAGATCTCATTGTATTAATGTACAATAATTTTACATCACTCTCTTACATCAGTACAACATGAGGCCTCATTATATAGCATTGAGGTGCTCATAAAAAATCCATAATATATTCATGACAATATCCATAAATCTCTCAGTTGATTTTATGTGATATCCATCCATAACTTCTATCATTGTCCTCATATTTAATCATACATAGAATTCTAGAATAAGTTTAATTTCATTAACAATAATTTCATCATGTCATAAGTATGAATTGTTCCTTCATACCTGCCCTTAATCAATACTTATGATTCAATCAGGTTGTCTTGAGTTGTCTTCATCATATTCCATCTTCTTCATTTTCATTTGTTTCTTCAGATGTCATTGTCTTCTTGTATGAACATGAGCTGCATCTTTCTTTGATAAATCTAGATCTTGAGTCAAGCATTTTAACTACATCATCTTCATATCATGAATTTATTTAACTTACCCTTAACCTTCCCATGGTTTTTCTACAGCTTACCCTTCAAACATTACATCATACCTAGGGTTTTCCTTGACTCATTCTTAACCATCACAATTTTGAAGTGGTTTTGTCTTACAACGAACCATTCATTACATTAAGTGTTTTTTACTAACCAAAAACCAACATCTATAATTAGAAATTGATTTTTTGGTTTACCATGAACTAGTAGAATAATACTCATGATTCATTTGAATCAAAGAAATGACTCAATAAACTAACAACTCTTCATAAACATGTTTAACTGACTCTAATGAAAAATGACCTTTGGAGGACCAATTAACTCATGAAATTTGTATGGGAGATATTGTTGTACATTGGAAGACTTGACCCTGCAAAAAACTTTCAACATAAAACAACAATCTTCCATTCAGGGACATTTATCCAACCACATTGTACTTGTATGTGAGGCTTTGATATTTCTCGATTCCAACACTTCTGATTATCATGATTTGTAAGACCACAAATACTGCAGGGATGTAAGTTCCAACATTTTTCTTTTACATGCCTTGTTCTTCCACAATGACTACAACATTTTTCCTGCTTCTCCGCTTGGTTTGTTGTTGAGACTTCTACTTCTGGTTCATTTCTACCACTAATTCTACTTGTATATGATTCACCTATTTTCAAGGTTTCTGTTTTCATGAATTTGATAGTTTCATTGCTTGTTTTACCTTCATAACCAAGGCCTTTATTTCTTGGTCTTACACGTATTTGTATGGGCTTCTAGATACCTTGAAAATTCTTTCCTAAACCTTTGCCTTCAAAACCAAATTTATTCATAAGTTTTGAACCTATTCCCTTTATGTTCTTTTCAAATCAACCTATTCAACATTTTCATTAAGAAGTTCATCCTTAGAAATATCATCAAGATCATCATTTGAAGCATCATAATTTGGAGCCTCAGAACAAGAGAGAGACATATGTACATCAACATTATCATCATCAACCAAATAACAAGTATCGCAAGAACTATCAATCTTCTGAATCAGGTCACTTGTATCAAAAATTTCATCACATTTTACTTTCTCTTGTTTTAGTTATTTTACTTCATGTAACGTACCCAGTGTTAGAAAATAAAGATATGTGCTCATTTTTTCATAGAAAATATAGAAATATTGTCACCCAACCATAGGCACAAAGACCATCGCTGAGCACCTTAACCTTGACAGAAAGAATAATTCCGGAAGCAGACCAATAACCAACCATGGCTGCACACCTTTCTCCAAGGCTAGCACACCGAGCAAGAATAACCAAAGATCAAGTAGAAAGTCCAAGCCATAACCAAGAGAAATTCCAACCCAAAACCAAAATCCCTGTTGCAACAACTTCACTCCCTCTCCAAACTTACACACCACTAATCTTATGCAGTTGCGAGTGAGTGAGTGTCAAATGAGCTCTAGTGCCCTCTATTTATACTGCTCTATCTCACTTGGCTGGGAAAACTTCTCTTTCTGGAGGCTAATAACTCAATATTAAATATTCTCTTGAGCCGACTTGTCTTCTAGGGTTATTATCCAATGTTTTAGGGTTTTTATTGCTTCCATAAATATTCTAGTCTTATCAAAGGTTACACGTGGAGGTTAATACCTCCCGCAACTAACATAATATCAACACTACCTCCTAGCTAGCGAGGTATTAAAGGAAATGGTCTTGAGCACAAGTAGACCATTCAACCTGTAGCATCATCATAGCCACACATGCTATCTCATGATCACGTAGATCAACTCACGGGCAACATCATCACTACTAGTATCATCTGATAGTATCAACTGCATCATCTCTTGAAGCCATACTCCATCTGAGTAATCAGGCATGATGTTGAATAGGTCACTCACTCCACAGAGTGATACAAGGACCATTTTTCTAATCCGGACATATGTCCTAGAAGAATGATTGTCCCAACAAATGTTGAAATCTACGCCATGGGATACAAAGAGATCATTTTCTATGGTACATAAATAATCTATCAAACCATTTTCATTACGAAAATGACTGTCCGATATGGACCATTTTCCAAACTGGAAAATGACTGTCCGTTAGAAATCTCGAACCACTTTCCGAACTGGAAAGGAACTGTCCAACTTGGACCATTTTCTGAACTCGAAAATGATGGTCCATAAATAATTAAAATATCAGTGCTCCCTCCAAAACTGGGAGTAATCACTTCCTTTTTCAATAATGAAGTCGTCTCCATGATCCCCAACTTGTCCCTTAAGTACACACACTTTTCATCTTGGATAGAGGCTTTACCAAAATATCTGCTATCTGCTCATCTGTGGAGATATACTGGAGAACCACTTCTCCCCTATGGACTTTATCATGGAGAAAATAATGCTTGATCTCAATGTGCTTCGACCTGCCATGGAATAACAGGTTCTATTAAAGCTTCACATAACTCTAATCATCACAATTAATTACGGTCGAATCGAACACTTGATCAGATAGTCCAAAAACCAACTTATCGAGCCGCACAACTTTAGTACAAGCATCACAAGCTGCAATATACTATGCTTATATAGCGCTGAGTGAAACAAACTTCTATTTACTAGTAGCCCGTGACATCGTGGAAAATCTCAAATTGAAACATATCCAAGTAGCACTTCTTTTGTCACCTGCACTCCCTACCCAATCTGAATCGATAAATCCATTAAATTGTATATCATAACTCAAAATTCCCACAAAGAAAATATCTGGCTAAGTATTCTCCAAATACATTAATGGGCCAATCAATTGTCGATATAGAGACGAGTCTATTGGATCAAAGTCTCTCAATTTCTTCAGATCTGTCATCATGGAGTTTTCCATGGATTTGCAATCCATCATCGTGGACTTTTGAAGAACCATTTCAATATACTTCCTCTCTCATAGAAAGTTTTCACCACACTTCTGTTGTACATGAGAGGCTCTACACCAAGTTTGCTTGAATTCATACAAGGTCTTCTTCCATCTGCATACAAGGGTCTCTTTCTGGTATACCTCAAAACCTTGAGGTTTTTCTACATACGCTTCTTCTTCAATTACTCTGTTTGAGAAAAATAGTCTTTACATTCATCTGATGTAAACTCCAACCCATGAATAATGTAGGATATATAATGGCTCAAGTATAGGTATGTCTGGTTATTGGAACAAGTTGTCATCATAGTCTTCTCCCTCCTTATGGGAGAACCCTCTAGCCCCGAGTCTCTCCTTGTATCTATCAATGCTTAAGTCTTTTTTACAATTTCTCACATACATTGTTCTTCATCACAACTTCCTTCCATTCCTTTTTCTTGACTTCTTCTCGTGGGTTCAAACTGGTTCAAATGGTTGTTCTGAATTTTCTTTCTTTCTTGGAATCTTCATTTTCTTCCCCATGTTTCTCTTCAATGTTGGAGTCCATGGAATATTCTATAGATTACACACCCTTCTTTCTTGAAGGCTCCAACTTTTTCCGTTCGCCATAGGAACATAAATGTAGACGGACAACCAAGGATATTCAAGGCTTCTTTTCGAAGAAGACTTATTCTAGAGTCAAGCTGAACACATGGTGCTTATCATGGCTGCTATTTACAATCAAGAACATGGATAGATAATTCATAGTATTTACAAATTCTTCTTCAATGGATCACATCATTTGGATTAGCTCCCTCTTAACCCCAGCTTCATGTCTGAATGGGAAATATGCATGCTCTTCTTTTTGAATTATGTGATCAGCTCCCTCCATCTAAGAGAGTCCATGCTTCTGTCTGCTACATCTCTCTTTGTTTTATGAAAAGTCTCACAAACCTATTATGGTTTCCTTTTGATTCATGACTTCCTTCGAGTCCAACTTCTCTCAGTTTCTTTAAGTTTGTTTCTATATGTTCTGATTGTTTCCCATCTCACAGTTGTTTCATCCTTATAAACTTCTTCTATGACAGCTTCCGCAATGATTTTTCATCAAACATATTTCATAAGGGTACCTTCCCGGAACAAGAACAACAAGAGAAAACAAGAAATATTTATCTAGAGGATATGTTAGTTCATCTTGTGAACAAGTATAATAAGAATCTATATCAATAATATTCATATGCATTCAAGTATTCATTGCACCTAGGAATAATAGAACCTTTCAAAGACTGCTTTCTCAATTTGTAATGTAGCAACTATCATCCTTGATATATACGAATTTGAATCTTTAAAAATTTAATAAAACCTGGAACCTGAAGCCTCACTTTCTCTGGAGGGTGTGCTTGTTCTTCTGAATGCACTGAATCCAAGATTACAACTTGAACAAGATATCTAGTAATTTCCCTGCAAACACACTCATGTTTTTCTAGATGATATAACTTAGATAGCATATACAAGTGCACACCTTTGAAACCTTGTAGCATCGTCCAACTTGTCTTCCAATCTGAAACTAGATACCATATTGACAAGAAGAGATTAGAAACTCATTCAAAAGATTCAATGATTAGAGAAAGCTAGAAACTCTGAAATTTCAACTTTGACCACAAAATCAATTTGGCTAGAAGTGAACCTTTGACTTTGACTTTGACCAATCAACCTTTGAATTTTCCCAGTCAAACTTTGACTTTGAAAAAATATTCAAACCTAAAAAAATTTCTAGCTGAGATTACCAAGATATGCGCTAGGCTAGGGAACACTAGGATGTCAAGGAATTAGGTCAAACGTTTCATCATAAGTGCCTGAACACAAGGGTTAGGATTTGTTTCAATTGCATAATAAAAAAACCTAGCTACAATTGTAACTGGTGCCATAACAAGCTTAACACATAACTTCCCAATCTATCTGCTAGTGGTTAGACTATTTGAAAATAGTGTGGGCCCATAACCTATTAGAAAATAAAGAGATGTGCTCATTTTTCCATAGACAATATAACAATATTGTCACCCAACCATAGGCAGAAAGGCCACCCTCGAGCACCTTAACCTTGAGAGAAAGAATAATTCCAGAAGCAGACCAATAGACAACCAAGGTAGAATACTTTTCTCCAAGGCTAGCACACCAAGCAAGAATAACCAAAGACCAAGAAGAAAGTCCAAACCATAACCAAGAGAAAGTCCAACAAAAAACAAAAATCCTAGTTGCAACAACTGCACTCCCTCTCCAAACTTGTGTACCACTAGTCTATTTGTACTTCTCTATCTCACTTGATTGGGCTGACTTCTCTTTCTGGAGGCTAATAAATCAATATTAAATATTCTCTTAAGCCGACCTATCTTCTAAGGTTGTTATCGAATGTTTTAGGGTTTCTCTTACTTCCCAAAAAATTATAGTCTTTTCAAAGGTTACACATGGAGGTTAATACCTCCTGCAACTACCATAATATCAACACCCAACCACCAGCAGGCTAGGTACGCTACATAAAAAACACACTTCAGGAACTGATTTCAAATTCTGATAATACTTAATTCAAAATCAAGCATGAAATATTGTGATAACCACACATGCAATAATCAATATTCATTCCAAACCATCCAAGAAAGGAAAGACATGCCATGCACAAGAATAACTAGCAAGCATACACACGAAAAATACATCTAAGAGATAAATATACACAACAAAATATAAATTATGCAGAAAACACAAATAACACTTATCTTTCATTAAACCATCACCAATTGGTGGCAGAGAAAGGAAGTTCCTCCCAACCATAAACATTGTTATTCATTTACTCTCAGCATCAGTGTCACCCCCGAGCCAGGGCTATGAGTCCACAAGGACGGGTCCTAGGTAAAATCTAAAACACACAACATTTGGATAACTAGCTCTCAGGTTTTCCCAACCACAAAACAATCCTAATTTTCAACTCTCTTTCCCTTTCAGCCCGCACAACCCAAAGAAATGAACCCATTTCTTTTCCATGTAGTCCCTCAGGCTATTCCATTTCTCTCCAAGGATCCTATGCTACTGGTCAGGAAATATCCATGTGGGAAACTCCAAGGATTCTCAATTGTGACAATTCTTTGAGAACTACCATCAATCTCATGAACACAGGCATCCATTCCCACATGGAATGATTAGTAATTCCTCACATCCATCTCACAATGGCTCTCATCCTCCAACCATTTGTTTCCATTCTATCCCACAGGTAGGGTTTATATAATTATAATAACTAAGAACCACATGGCCTTCCCCAAGAAGCTCATGTAAACAATTTTCTCAATTAAGACCAAAATGGATAAATAAAATATAATAAAAAGAATTATCCCCTTAAGCCCCCCTCTCTCGTGGAATCATATCCCCCTATCTCTTGTCCTTGTCCATCTTGTAGCCATCGATATATATTAATAAAATACATCGATCGATGCAAGATGGACAAGGACAAGAGATAGGGGTCTATGATTCCACGAGAGAGGATGGAATATATATATATATATATATATATATATATATATATATATATATATATATATATATATTGCATTTCCTGGGCACTCCAACCCCTTTCCAAGTTTATCGACTCGCCAACCCAAGTCACATTTACATAATACATTCTAGTTCATAGGGATTAAAATTAGGGGTGTTACACTTCACTTTGGAGTGTTAACAACACATTTTCTTTTGTCAATAACTCTTGCTGCAATAATTCTATCACTTTGTCCTTTTGATCTTGAATTTTGAAAATATCATCTACAAATTGATCTAGTGATTTCAACTTTTCTTCTAATTTATTGATGCATTGTGTAGCAGGACTAAAAAATTCATGATAAAGTTCATTATCTTGTGATTTGAATTCTAAAACTTTGCCAATTATGGAATTATTTTTCTTTTGTAAATTGTCTATTTCTTGCAAAACATCATCAAGATCTTGTTGTTGTAGTTCAATTTCCTTATTAGTGTTTTGAAGTGTTTTCCCTCCTTTTCCCATTTTTAAAAATGCTAATAATTCATGCTCACTCGCCAAAGGATAAGCACAATAAAAAAAGTGTGTTGGGTACAACTGATAGTGCACCCATCTTTCAAATAAAACATTGATAAAGGTTTTAGATAACACCAATCATGCAGCTTTACACATTAATGACTTCTCCATAACTCTTTAAATTCAACTTCAACTTGTCAAACTCTCAATTTAAAGTCTTTACATCAATACTTCAACTTTGACTTTTACTAGACTCTCAACCATACCATGCAAAGCTATAATTGAACTCATAGTTAATGGAATACCCTCATATCCTCTATAACAAACTCTAAACATGAATTTAACTTTAGCATTGACTTACAAAAGTTGTATTACATTTGGACTTGACTCAACAAAATTCACCATGTCTCCCTTTTACAAAAAATATGGAAAAACTTTAATTTTTACGGTGCTTCACTACATAATTTGCAACACTCACTTTAAAAAAAATCTTTGAAAATATGCACCTCTCTTACTTTAAACCAAACATGTCAAAACTTTGAAAATTATATCATGATATCTAACGTCTCTTAAAAAAACACTTCTTGATAATGTAAAATGTTTTTTCTTCATGTTATCATATGGGCCAAGCTCACGCCTCATAATATCAATAATAAATCATCTACCACCAAATTGTGGCTCGACTTCTAAAGAGTCCAAAAATGGAGTAGAATCCACATTGGGGAAATATAATGCAAAGTAGCATGACTCTCTACACTTGTGACGACTTCCACCACCTCAGATTTAAATCTTTTATTACCCCTCATTCACTATATCTACACACAGAGGTCTCTCTTTCTGCTCACAGTTTTAGTCACTAGATCACGGGTTCCATATACCACACACTCTCCAACATCGTGCAATACCTTGGCTTGAACAGAAAGATCTTGATGTTAGTCAAATCCTCTACACTTAATATACCTCTACACTCACGACTAGATGGCAAGGCACCCCGATGCCATGGCTAAGAAGAACAAGAACAATGATTCAAAGATAATATTAACATTGGATGTTTACCTGGAAGATGGTGTGATCTTACACTCCTTGTTGTATATTTTAACCTTGTACAAATAACTACTGTAAATATATTCTTAATAAAAACAAAAAAAGACACAATGGCACACACACACACACTCACACATTACACAAAGATTTTACCCGAGAAACCTAAATCGAGAAAACCAAGAACCTGTTTAGAGTCACACCTCTAATTATTTATTCATCATCATACTTCATTATTTACAATACAATATATCTAGGATCCAATGACATCCAAACCCCTAATACATTGACTCATATTAGTCAACAACCCTAATTCCTTAACTGGAATTAGAAAACCATCGGAAAAAACCATGTGCCAAAAAATTTCCAAAAAGCACACAAAAAATCGCCAAGAATAGACGCAAAAAACCACTAATTTTTTGTTCGAGCCCTCGAACCCCCAACAAGGGGGACCCTAACCAACCTCTACCCCAATTTCTCCCTTATTAGTGTACAATACATGGGAGCAATATTGCAAATAATATAACACATACCCAACATTCTACCACTTGTTGTTTTATTTGCATACATGGGATTACATAATTACATAGTCAACAATCCAGAGAAAAAATTCCCATAGATCCTCTACACCAAGAGAAATTATCAATGCTCATATATTTTATTAATTAATATACAACAATATCTAAAGTGTCCACCTTCATTAGCAACACCTTCTTGTTTTCAACCATGTCTCTCACAAAGTGATACTGAACATCTATATTCTTTGTCTTTGAATGCTAAGTCGTGTTCTTTGCCAAGAAGATTTCACTCTAACTATCACAATCTATCCTTACATATTGTTATACCAACCTAATAAATGAACACAATATTTGTAACCATATTGCTTCCTTGCTTGAATGAGTGGTTGCCATGTACTCATCTCAGTGTATTTTAGAGTGCCTCTACATTCTGTCTTTTGCTCAACCAACTAATTGCTCCTCCAAATAGTTTAAATACGTACCCACTTGTAGATCTTTTGCGATACAGATCTCCAGCCCAGTTTGCGTCAATAAACCCATGTATGTCCAAGAATCTATATAATCATGGTATTCCTTGGTAGCACAATCCATAAGTAGTAGTGCCACACAAATACCTGAAAACCCTTTTTATTGTTGTCCAATGATCCTTCTGTAGTTTTGACATATACTTGCTAAAAATTCCCATTGCATGTACAATGTCTAGTCTAGTACAAACCATTGCATATATCACACTGCCAACCACACTAGCATATGGAACACAAGACACATCCTCTTTCTCTTCTCATGTCTTAGGACATCGATCCGTGAATAAATTTACACCTACAGGAATACGAACCTTGACCTGTTTACATTTCTGCATATTAAACCTCTGCGAAACCTCTGCAATGTTGTCTCAACATATTTCCTCTTATTTAACCAGAGTTTCCTATTTTCCCAATATCTTTTAATTTCCATGCCCAAAAATGAAATTTGTAGCACCAATATCCTTCATGTCAAACTTAAAGGACAACTGAGTTTTCACATCCTGGATAATCTCCTTTTCGTTTCCTATCAACAACATATCATCCACATACAAGACCAAATAAATGAAATGATCATCGATTAATTTTAAATATACACAATGATTGAATTTTCTCCTTGTGAATCCAAGTGACAACATATAAGTATAAATTTTTTGATACCACATCCTCGGTGGTTGTTTTAACCCATACAAGGACTTTTTTAGCCTACATGCCAACTCTTTCTTTCCCTTCACAACAAAACCTTTTGGTTGCTTCATGTAGATTTATTCTTCTAGATCCCCATGTAGGAATTTTATCTTCACATCCATTTGTTCTAATTCAAAATGAAACACAACAACAAAATATAAAATAAATCTAATAGAATTTAACTTGGAAACAAGAGAAATAATTTCACCAAAGTCAATTCCCTCTACATGGGAATAGCCTTTTTCTACTAATCGAGCTTTGTATATCTCCACTTTGTCTTTTTCATTCAATTCCTTCTGAAACAACCATTTGTTTCCAATGGGATTTCTTCCAGTCGAAAATTCCACTAGATCCCAAGCCTCATTCTTTTCCAATGGTATAATTTCTTCAACCATGGCCTTTTTCTAGAGTTTTCCATCCTTTTAATCTACTACCTCCCTAACAGTTCTAGGATCATCATCAGTAATAAGAAAAGAAAAATTTGAACGAAAATCAAGTGGAGTATACCTTTATGGTTTCCTTCTTTCCCGAATCGATCTCCTCAATACTGGAGTATGAGTATATTCTTCTTCTAATTCA
>JASDQU010100377.1:487844-501826 GCA_032191745.1 Picea mariana
CTATCTTCAGAAGAACAACAAAAATGGGTAACCAAGATATTGGGTTATGATTTTGAAATCGTCTATAAAAAGGGGAAGCAAAATGTTGTGGTAGATGCACTCTCAAGAAAGGATGAAGATGTTGAGGCCTTTATCTATGCTATCTCGATCATCCAACCCGATTGGATAATAGAAGAAAGGGATGAATGGAAAAATGACGAAAAAGTGTGGACTGTCATTCAAAGGTTACAACAGGATTCGAATGCATCGGATACATTTACATGGAAAAATGATTCACTATGGTACAAAGATCGCTTATATTTATGTAGGAACTCCCAACTCAAACAAAAGGTACTATTGGAATTGCACACCTCTCCAGTAGGAGGGCACTCAGGATTTTTGAAAACCTACCATAGAGTCAAGAAGGATTTTTTTTGCGATGGCCTTAAAACTGATTTTCAAAGGTTTGTGACAGAATGTTTGGTTTTCCAACAAAATAAGGTGGAAATAGTTAAGACCCCAGTTCTTTTACAACCATTATCCATCCCAAGTCACCATTGGGAGGAGGTTTCCATGGATTTCATCACAGGGTTACCAAAGTCGGAAGGAAAGAGTTCCATCATGGTGATTGTTGATAGAGTGACTAAGTACGCACACTTTTGTGCACTCTCTCATCCCTTCAAATCTAGTACAGTTGTCACCGCATTCATGGAGACAGTTCAAAAGCTACATGGCAGCCCAAAGATTATTGTAAGTGACAGAGATCCCATCTTCACTGGACATTTTTGGATAGAATTATTTTCTTGTTTGGGTACTCAATTGGCTCATAGCTCATCCTATCATCCTCAATCTGATGGACAAATTGAGATAGTGAACAAATTTCTAGAAGGCTACCTTTGTTTCTTTGTCTCTGATAAATAAACATAATGGTTCAAATGNACTGCAACAAAAATGACACCATTTATGGAACTTTATCGATACCACCCTCCTTCCATCACTTCTTCTCTAAAAGAAAAATCTAAGGTTCAAGTAGTGGAAGATCACATCGAGAATCAACAACAAGTTCTTTGAATCTTAAAGGACAACCTGACCATGGCACAAAATCGCATGAAACAACAAGTAGATCAACATCGTAGTGAAAGAAGTTTTGAATTAGGGGATTTGGTGTTTTTAAGAATACAACCATACAAATAGATGTCCCTCAAGCAAGCGAAGAAGGATAATAAATTATCACCAAAGTACTATGGCCCTTATAAGGTGTTGCAAAAGATTGGTATTATGGCATACAAATTGGATTTGCCTGCATCTTCACGAGTACACCTAGTTTTCCATGTTTCATGATTAAAGAAGGTTATAGGTGACAAGATCCCAGTTCAAACTATATTTCTAGAACTTGACGAGGAAGGAAAAAACATATTGGAGCCTAAAGCCATCATTGACACAAGAATTTTCCAGCTGAGGAATAGGTCCATTTCAGAGTAACTCATTAAATGGAGGAAAATACCGACTGAAGATTCCACTTGGGAAGATGAGTCTTTTATATAGAAGCATCTAGGACAACACTTGTCTCAAGGGGAGGGGCATGTTAATCCCTAATATTGGCTCATTACCCCTTGATTGGGGCATATTATATTAGTAATGTTATTTTATTTATGTCGGCTTTAGGCCATTAGTTGAAATTATACCTCCTAGACTCCTATATATACCAAGGAGACATTTTCATTTTGAATCATCTTGTACTTGAACATTTAAGTGGGTTAAAAGGAGGTTGCCCCCTTGAAGAGGCTTATTATCTGAAATTATCTCTTTTTCAAGGCGTTGAGTGCTTTTTCTGAGGTTTTTCTATGCTATATTGATATTTGGTTCTTAACAAAAAGAAGCACAGGATTGTCATGAGAGTTATGTCGATGCACACCATGTTGACTGTAGTTATGAAGTTGGCGATCGACTCTTCTTGCAGGTAAAACCGCATAAGAGTTCGATCAAGTTTGTAATGGGAGCTAAACTCTCTCCTAGGTTCGTGGGACCTTTCAAGATCATGGAGAGAAAGGGGCCTATGGCCTATTGACTAGCATTGCCTGATTCTTTGAGGTGTATGCACGATGTTCTTCACGTATCTATTTTGAGACACTATGTTAGTGATCCTACACATGTTATTTACATGATTTCCTTGTAGGTATCAGACGAGGGTGTGCTCACGGCACAACCAATCTGCATACTGGACCATCGCATTCGAAATCTATGACGTCGAACAATAGATCAAGTCAAGTTCCAATGAGACAACTATAGTCCACACTCAGCGACTTGGGAGGACGCATATGATATGCACCAACAATTTCCATTTTTGTTTGATAACTAGACATATGATATTGTGATACACTTTATTTCAGAACTTACATGCTATGAAAATTCAGGACATAGTTTAAAACAAGAGGGGGTGTATGTAACATCCCACTCTTGCACACAATGATCAGACTTATTCTTTGAGGACACTTGCATGCAAGTGATCCGATTCATTGTATATTGACTGTTTTGATTATGATTATGAGATGTTGAGGATATAATGATGTGTTATCTCGTTATATTTATATCGATAGGTGATATTGACTGGTTTTCTTAAGTGTGCAGGACTCGGTACGTTAGAGGATGTCGATGGCATCAATGGATATCCTTGGACTCTGGATCGATTCAGGAGTGGACTGTTATGTTTGAATGTTTTGATATTACAGATGTGATACATGACTAGATATTATGTTGTTGATTGTTATCGCTAATATGTTTTGATGATGAATGCAGGCTGACAATAGCTTGCCTACTAGACTCACATTTGGAGTAAATGGGTCACACATGACAACTAGAGACATTGAGGGAGAGGTGTGGCAGCAGCCCTGCCACAACCTACTATCACTCCCATCGTGGCTTGAACTGTAGGTTAATGATTACCTAGTTCAATAAGACCCATGATGCCGTGAGGGTAGACTGTGACAGTCCCTCACGATGATTCTAAGGGGTGAAAAATAAGGCAGGGTCCTTATTCCTTAGAGGCCCTTAGTCTCCCACAAGGTCACCTGATGGAGTATTGACTCCCAGGGTTTGACGTCTACCAAATTCAGTCAAGAGGTGAGTGGAACCCTTGGAGCACGTAGTGCGTCTTGAAGGGCACATCGCGCAGGTAAAACCAGAATGCAAGTGAGTGGCACCCTTGGAGCACGTGGTGCGTCCTGAAGGGCACGTCATGATTTTAACTATGGTAAGTTAATAAACCTAATACCTAGAAAACTATGCCTCCTTAGGACCTGGTCAACCTTAAAATGAATGAGGGTATGAGTAAACTTTAATGACAAAATTTTCCCTTAAAATTTTCGCCAAGCCTAGTGAATTTAAAACGTAGGTCTAAGTAGAATATGTGAACAAAAAAAAAAAACGCTAAATGGACATGTAATAAGAAGGGGAGAAAGAAAATTCAAGAATTAATAATTAAAGTAAATTTTTTAATGAAGGTTTAATTATTAAAAGGGTTAAATGGTTGTGTTTGTCTAAACTTGCTAATTTTGAACTTGGTTAAAAAAAAGGGAAACTTAAAGAAAAGGGGGAATGTCTAACTTAGTATGGAATCTAGCCTTTGGAATTTTCTATTTGTGAACTCAACTAGGCTTTAAGTAAGGCATAAGTCATCTAAGAAATGTAAGGGAATAAAGGGATATCGAGGAGCGTTTTTAGGAACGCTTTTAGGTGGGTGAGGGAAATAGGCTAATTTAATTAATTAATAAATTGATTTTCTCGTGTAGGTAAGGGATCAGATGACATGTGTACGGGGAAGGTTTATCCTAATTAAATTTAACAAAAAGAATCTAATGAGGTTTTGGGAAGCTAATCATAAAGAAAACTCTGTAAAAAGGATGATGAAGGAGGAGGATGGATCACGTCTGGTTTGCGTAAGGTTATGCTGCCGAAATTTTATCTTGACTAGATTTCTCTTGTGGGAGTTGGGATACCTAGCTCGGATAACGACTGGTAGCTCAACCTTGCGAGGTGATCTAGGAGCTAGAATTCTTTGGTATTGTGTGTGTGGCTCGGGGGACTTAGGGGGAAGAAGAGTATCCCTAGCATTGGCTGGGATGTATTGGTGAGGTCTTGTAAGTCGTCGAATGGGATCTAGACGGAGCGCACATGCAGGACAACGTCCACGAGATCATCACCTTTAGAATCAATACGCGTATGTGAATTTTGTTTGTATTTTAGTTAAAAATTATCATGTATATGAATAATAAAAATGATGAAGGTTGGAGTTTATTCCGGCATGAAAAATAATAATGATGATGAAGCAACCAGTGCATTTCTAGTTTGAAGCTATTCTATCTGTTCATAATAAGGCATTAAATCTAATCTTTTACTCAGTTTCAATTCCTATTGTGGTTTTAGGATGTTTATATGTAGTCAAGTTGGGCTCTTTAAACTTGTTTTTTTATATAGCCCCTCCCTTCAGTAGCAATTACTTGATTTCTTATGCTAAAATTATTAAACCTATTATTGAGCAGAAGTAGAAAACCTTAGAGACATTTAGTTATTGTGAAAATGGGCTCCCCCCATCTGTTGTTGATGTTTTGGACTTTCGATTCCTGTGGATTGCGATTTTTGTTTTTTTGTGCAGTCGGTTATTGGTTTCTTCCCGTTGTATTGGATTTTTGATCGCTACTTCTCTTCTATTGTTTTCCCTTCTGTCGATTTAGTTAACTAGATTTATGATTGTAAGAAGTCCGATTGATTTTAATCACAACCCTCCTTCAGGGATGACACTCCTACAACCTTTTTACCTACTCTCCCTCGTGGACTCTCCCTTTGAGCCTTGCGCAGGGGTGATTTTTTGGATACTCTAAACACGAAGAGTATCTTTCTAGACTTGGAATCTTAGCTTGAGTTAAGTGGGATTGAACCCATGACCCAACCTCTGTCTGTGTTTTTTTTATCCTTGTTGTGTTGCGATTCAATGTTGGTTGTGAATCGATTTTATTCCTAGAGTTGTTTGATCTTCTCRTGGCCAGAACAAGCACATGACCCAGCTTCTGCTTGCGTTTTATAACCCTTGTTAGTATTGCACTCCAAATTGATGGTCTATGTATGGTTTTTCTGTAAGTCTCGCTTCATGTTGGGACTACATATCATTGTCAATCCAAGATTTTTTCCGTAAACTTGTGGCCAGAACCTCAACTTTGGTTGTGTGTATGGGAAATTTAAATCTTGACTGTGTATTTTTGTAATGCATAATTATTGACTGGACTTGTCCCCCCAAGTGGAGACTTGTTGTTCCTAATGTATTTTGTTGATGTCTCAGTGATTTGATCATTGCATTATTTTCCTTCCACCTGAAATTGTAGGAATTGCATTAACTATCCTATCTTTTTTATAACAACGAGTTATGATGGAGGAATGGCAAGGATGAGTTAATTATTCTTATGTTCGCACCGTTTTATAACAATGATGAACCTGGAGAATTAATGCTTGTGTAAATTTTTTTTTGGCCAGTGGTAGTTTCCCTTGTCTTCATATTCTGAGATTTCTTTTGTTTTTTTTCTAATCCGCGAATTCTGAGATTTCTTGGGCAAATTTAATATTTCTAATTCACAATTTTAATTATTTAAATATTCTCTTGTTTTTGTGAGTATCCATTTGCAGACAGTTGTCAAGTGTAAATAGTTCTAATTCAGATATCCTTGGGTTAAGTGCGCCCAAATTTTAATATCCTTTGAATAAATACAAGTGATTTAATAAATACACATAGATATTAATTAATTATACAGAGATTCTGAATATCACAAAGAGATTTTAAATAATTAGTTGTTATAGCTGGCAATGATTTGGTAGTTTAGGAATATTGTTATAACATGATCATGGCAGCTAGAATTACGGCATGGGATATATCATTTCGGTTATCCCTTCAGATCAGTGAGAGATTTTATGTAACAATTTTAAGGTTTAACTGTGACAGTGTGATTATCGCTCGTTATAACTTAATATTTTTACAACAATTTAATAATTCACTCATTTTGCATATGTTATAATGGTTTAATTTTATTAATGCGTTATCACAGTTTAACGGTCTTACTCACTTTTACATAAGTATTAAGGGCTAATTATATTAATGTGTTATCTCTTGATAATAGTTCAATTGCTTTACAATAGTCTTAACTATTTTAATTGACAATACTATGTTTATCGCTTTATAGCATTTTTATTTGTTTTCACAATAGGGAACTAATTAAGGACTTATTGAATCTTTGATGTTTTTAGTGGAATCCTTGCTTAGAATTTGTAATTATTTAATTATGAGTTTTTTGTTGAAAAATTTAACCATGTATTGAATGTCGTTACCTTGTGTGTCATTAACATTGATTGAATAGAGTGCTCTCGTTATATATTTAATTATAAGGTGTGACATTTAAGTTTGGGGTTCATGGAATTGGGTGTTTGTGTCTTGAGTTTAAGTATTCGTGATTGTTTAAGTTTGTGCCTTTGTTACAATCGTGCTTGTCTCACGGCGGAGGCATGATTCCTTATGACATGATCAAGGCACGCTTGACCGACATGCACATATGATAATTGGGCATTGAGTCTTGTGCTTCCTGATGTGGGTGTGGTTGTTCATTGTAATTGATGTTGTACTTGGCTCTGTAACATTTAAATGTGATTGGTTTCTTGCTCGTCGTAAAGATTCTAGCTACTTGTGTCATTAAAGATGTTGTGTTTGGTTGATTGATGTTGCTTTAGCCTAGTAAGAATGGTCTTTCTTGTGATGGGCAAGATGTAGACACCTCTTTGGTCCTCATAAAAATCGCTATCCTTGAGACCTTAAATGGTCAAAATCAATGGGAACCTGGGCTTGAGCATTGCTTATGTGTCATGGAGGTCCTAACCTCGCAGTAGGATGGGCGGGTAGTTGTTTTTATTTTTGTCTGATTGATTGTCATATGCTGCTTCCAAATGCATGATGTGCTAGTTTGGTTGGTCATTATGTTTGTTTGTTTCCTGAATTGTGTGTGTTGCATTCGTCGTTGAGTTACGTTGATTGACCGATGTTGTTGTTACTTTCCTGCATAAATTATATATATATATATATATATATATATATATATATATTGCACTTGTTATGTGTCACATGTTGTCGTAACGATGGGGGTCAACTCAAACATCATTGGGAAAAGAATTATGTCAGTTCCTAGGGTCTTTTGTCACTGTTGTTTAGAATTCAAATTAGATTTTTATTAGTTGATTAATCCACTTCATTACCTTATAGATAATAGTTTTTTGAATATCGCATATCGATCCCCTTATTCAATGAAAAGTTAGACAATATATTTGAAGATAAATAAGTATCATTATAAAAAACAACAAAAAAAGGAACCCCAAACCTCATGATTAAATGTTGTTCTAAAAATTGAATGAATACCTTTTCATTTACTTGCATTAGAGGAACAACTTCAGACCGCCTCGTGAAATAATATCTTTAGATAAAATTTATTTATTTTCCTTTAATGAATGAGGGTTTATCTCCATTATAATATTGATACCCCACTAATCTAAATGTGTACTAATCATAACAAGTTGCAATGTGATTGATGCTTTGTTCTCACTCCCCACGCTTAACTAGAAAGTTTTACATTTTCTCACATACACATGCACATTTGAGAATAGAGTGGGCCAATAGTATCCAAATCTCAAGATTTTATGAGCTATGGTTTCCCTAGTAGAGTGACCTCCAATTGGTCCTGTTAGCAATCAAATAATTCATTCTGAAATTTGTTTGAAAAATGATGCCTAATCTTGCAGGGAACTTTTGACTGCCTTCCTGAGATCCAAATGAAGATTTGAAAGTACCATTGGAAAGATTAGGATTTCTAGATGTCAATTGACTATTCAAGCATGTAAAATGGACTCTCCACGACTCAAAAAATTGATTTTTTCCAAGACAATTTTTATTTAAAAAATTTGTGCTTTCACCCGCTATTCCGCCTTGAACTTTGCTAGTTAGCTGGTGAAAGCTCTGATTTTCACCATCTAAAGGGTCATATTTAGGGAAAATTAGCTGGTGAAACCTGTTACTTGGCAGCAAGGTTGTATTTTTGCCCAGATTTGACTTATTCTCAACCAAATATTTCGAGGTTGGTTTCTAGAGATGCATAATAACTAAATACATCAGATTTAAGGTTTTATCTTGATGTATTTAATGTTTAAGAAGGTGGAAAAGTGAAAATGGTGACCTAGTTCATGAGCAAAAAATTGTTTTTTTTGCCAAAGGTGGCAAATTCAAATTTCTTATGAAGATTCATCAGCCTTGGAAGGTCTTCTACATATGAAGGCTATCAAGATAGAGTTTGACTCCTTAGATAGGATCTTTTCCTATTTCATTTTGACTTTCCATGTTTAGTATTCTAGATCCATTTTTATAGGATCTCATCCTACACTTCTTGTATCTATTTTGATTTGACTACTTTTAGCAAATCTGATCCATCTTTCAAGGATCTAGATTTCATCTTGTAAGGCTATAAAGCCAAAGACATTTGGAGCACCAAGGGGTTCAATCCTGGATACAGTTTGGCTCATGTACTTAGACTCTTATCTTGATATGAATCACGGTCTTCTTTTGCTACCAATGTCAGATTTGTTCATGTGTTGCATTACTCTGTACTTTAATTCAATTTAGCTCAACTTTTAAGAACTGTTATCTTCTTATTTAGCTCATGAATTTGAATTAAAGGATCTCTTACTATCTTGTATGACCCTGCATGTTAATGTACTTGGCTATCTAGATTAGTGTTCTTCATACCCTATTCCAATCACTTTATTCGATTATTGATTTCTAAAAGCACTAGCTCATTCGGATGCAAGATAAGTTTTTCTTCTCATTAGTCATTAAGCTATCCCATTGATTCAAGCATACCAAATTTACCATATTATTGAGTTACCAAGCATCTTTAGCTTACAACCCTAAAGAGTTTCTTGGAGTGATAACAAATTGGCGCCATTGCCGGGGAGAGGAGATTGAATCTCAACTTCCCTGGGAGACGACATTAGATCTACTCCTTGATGATAGACAAGGATTATACATTACATTGGTTGTAATCATCTATCTGGCGATTCCATGAAGGATGAATTCATTGGCGACTCCATGAAGGACGGATCTGTTGACGACTCCACTGGTATATAAATGAACCAGATCTTAGCAAAGAGGTATGCGTTCTGCAATTTCTCAAGTATTTTTGGTTACCCTCATCCAATACCTAGTAGAGATGAATGGGAACACAGCCTTCCCAGATTTCGAGGAGAAAAATGGGAAGTACCAGCTAAACATTTGTTGGATTTTCATGAGTTTATTCATCGGCTTCAGATCATACATGAAGATATTAAGATTAAATTGTTCAAGTATTCATTAGAGGGGATAGCCCTTGATTGGTGCAGGTCTCTTCCAGCTTCAAGCATTCACTCATTGGCAAGTTTTCATTATGCTTTCCATTTGTTTTGTAAAGATGAATTTCCAGCTGAAAGTCTCTTTGAAGATTGTTGTGAAGAATTCAAGAAGCAAGTTCAACAGAAAGTAGTCCTTTCTTCTGTTTGTCAAAATGAAAATTATGTTGTTAAGTAAAATCTTCAGGATACAAATGATTATTATGAGAATTGCATAGTTGTCTCTGTCACACCTGTTGCCTTTGATTTGCATGAAGGATCAGTTATAGAAGAACATTGTTCTCAATTTTTTAAAGAGGTTTCTCATGGTGTATTTGCACCTAAAAGAAAAGAGGAAGATCAGGGGATTGTTCATTTTCCTATGCAAAACAAGGGAGTGCTGGACTCACCTGTCCTTGATGAAGAACAATACTGTGAAAAAATAAGTCATCCGAAAACTCCCATAGTAGATATTGAAACTCCTACAACTGACATTGAAAAGTCATCTACAGAAATCAAGAGTTTTGCATGCATCGTACTTGAACATAGATCTGCAGACAACAACAAACAGTTCATCATCAACAATGAAGTTAGTTTGCAGCCCTGTTTAGATTTGGATGCAGTTGAAGGTGGCAGCTATTCTCAGAAGGAGGGTATGCAGAGATCTTCTGATGTTTAGTTGAAGCAACATGAAGAAGTGTTTTCTTACAGTGTCATTGATCCTTTTGCTGATTATCTAGAGTATTCGAGCATCATAAATGTCAAATTACTCTTGTCAAAAGAAGGTTGGTTATGCTGCACTTTCGAATTGTATATCAGTATTCTTTGGTTTCCTTCATTCATCATTTCCAGATCAGAAGTTTTACCAGTTATTCAGATACTTGTATGGGTTCATTGGAAGCATGATTTTACCTAATCTGGAAGCAGTACAGTGGTTAGAGTAGGAGTAGATAAGAAAAATAAGCTCTTTCTTTGAACAGGTAGATTACTTTCAGTTTTCTTAAATAAGCAGAGAAAACTACAAGTCACGCATTAATTATCAATGAATGCCATAGCAGCTTCACACGCATTAGGAAAAGAGACTCCCTTTTCACTTTTAACAGCTGGAACTAGACCATCCTCTCCATTGTCATCTTCATGGCTTCTGGTACTACTGTTAGAGCTAGAGATCATGGCATCATATTTGTGGTTGCTAGCTGTAACTGCATCATGCAGCTCCTCGAGACGAGAAATGGATACCGTTACTCCCATTCAGATAATACAAAGAGAGCAAGTTCAACCAAATAATAGATGGGAAACCCCTTGTTTATAAGAAGGTAATTGATGCAGTTGTCAACCATCCCACGGGCTTTCCAATGCTCTATTTCCTTGTCATCAGGATTTCTATTTCTTTTTATATTGCGTCTTCTCTTCTTCTTCAAAAGGTGCAAACATTGTTTTCCTGTGAAAACCAATTCATCCAGCAGATGTTTCATCTTTGTCTGGTTCGGCAATGACCTCAAGCCCTAAACTTAGGGTTATGTTGTTGTTGAGAATGTATTCATACATATGTTGCTCCAGCTCTGTCTACGAGATGACATTGAATATGTAGAAGGGTTGGCAGGTGTATGGATTAATGGCATTCTATTTGGTGTACCAGATCGTTTCCAATGTTCTGTGGTTGTACATAATAGGATCTTCTACCGACGGTAGTCTAATGGGTCATAAGAAAATTCTTGCACCACAATGGAAACAAACTCTTCTAGAATATTATCATTTAAATCCATTTAAACAAACTGAGAAGAGAACTTATCTGCCCATGAGACAGAAGTCGGAGGAGCGACTCGTATGAAATATATTTTGCAGAGGATTTTCATAGAGAGAATGTCTTTTCTCCCTGGTCGCAAAGCCTGGTCGTAGAGTTATATAAAAACTGAAATCATAAAAACTACTTTCATATAGGACTACCATAAGAATGGTTTTGGTTAAGTGGAAAAAAATAAAGGAAGAGTTAAAGCATATGATGCATGGGGGATTCGATATATGCATTCAAATAGACAGTTGCTAAAATGCTGAATTTGCAGGCAGAGAATGTGCATGCAGCTGACCAATGGAGAAACGCAACTGTCTAATGAAGATCCACGTCTAGGGAAACAACAAACTCTGCCTTCATCGCAGGCTCCTTCTATGACGTATTTTCAGCAGCCAAGGCCAATGGCGAACGGAGCTCCTCTATCTCATGAGCTATTTATACGCCAAAACAATTATAGAGGGAAAGAAAACAAAGGTGTCGAATTTTTAAATTTGTAGATCACCCAACAAACCTTTTATTTGGCATGTGATATGGCCCAGTAGAGATTGCATTAACAGATTACTATTTTATTATTAAATAGGTATCAATCTTTCAGAGAAAATGTAGATTTGTATGCTAAGAAAGATTTTACTATTTTGAATTCCAGAAGGTCCAGGATTATATGGAAATCACAGAGCACTCCAGCTCTAGGTTAAATTCATGCAAGTGCCGATCAGAGAGACAAACGGGTATCCAGAATTTAGAATTTGTTATCTGCTGGTATGGTTTGTTAAACAAGTGATTTAGAGCTGACAGATGAGGAGGAGTGTAGAGCCACGAATCAAGCATGGGATCGTATGCAAAGGGCACCACGAGGAGCAAGAATGGAAGTCAAACTTTGGCTATGATTGTACAGTTGTCTAGGAGTTTCATTTGTAGATAATAAAGCATCGAGTTGAGAAATTTGAGATTACATTTGTTCAATTTTTTTGTCAAATAAGCAGAACTGTTATTGACCAAAATCTAGCAGAAGAGACATATCTACGATTGTGTTGATGATACAGGTGCCACGCAATACATTATGATTCAAGTCACATCAATCAAACCAACACAAAGCCCAGCACAAGCACCGTGTCTTCCTTTCATACATCTCATTGACACGGAAATATAAAAGTTGGCATATACAAAGACAGCCTTCGTGCCAGTAATCAACATTAAATTTTGAGATTGTAGCTGTCAAAGAGAAAGAATTAAATCGATATTTGCATGTGCTACAGTGCAAACACTTAATCTGGAAAGTGCACATGGCTCATATCCATGACTCGAGAAAAACTTCCATGCGAGAAAAATGCAAATGATAGGGCTTATGGTATGTTTGAAATTCGTTTGCTTTTTTGTTTGGTTTCTTCAGATTGCAGTGATCTCATAACATCAAGAGCTGAATATGTTAAACAACAAAGACTTCCAGATCAGAGGGCTTGTTCTTAGAAACCCCTTTTCTATTAATGTTAAAATCTTGTTGAGTGTTTTGTTGTTTTTCAAGATGCAAAGTTTCTTGAGTCTACATATGTCCTTGGAAATTTTTATAGCAGCAGTAGGCCACGACCTTTTGATTGGCATGAACTCTAGAAATGTATACTCAATATCATTGAGGCAATAGTTACAAGATCCTAGAGGCGAAGATGATCTCGTGCAGGTATGGAGTATGGAAGATCGTGTTGTGGTGGCTTGGGGTGAGAGTTACAACTCTTGGGTCAATGATTGTTTTATTTGATTCATGCTAGACTTCACCTTGTTTAGATAGAACAGAGGAAAGCACCATGTATCGATTTGGATCAGTTGGCAAGAATACCCAAAAAAATTCATTAGTCCTGTATGGATATGGGTTCACGAGGTACAATGATTCTCTTTAAAGAAACTGAGCAAGGAGAAGTGTTTGATTCAACACACCAGGGTTTGCTTTCTTTTCTTGGTGCATTATGTCTAGAGGATGTTTCAAAGTATTTTTTAGATGATCTATTGTTATTACAACTTTTTGCTAAAGACATCTCAAGAAAAATGTTTTGTATCTGAAGCTACTGGAAAATGAAAAGTCAAACACCTCAAGCTACTTGCAATGCTCTCATTTCAAGGTTGGAGTTATTCTCGAATTTCAAAACCATGGTTACAAATCTAACCATCCTTCCTATGTCCAAAACCTCTCTTCTCAATGAAGATATTGTCACAACAGATGCCATGTCGATGTGCAAACAACATTTCCAGGGGAGTTTGAAGTAGACATGTTACAGATAAAGAAGATTGTGAAAGATAACAACAAACTTTGGAGAATATCCATATGACACATTAGGTTGAATCACTCCATGCCCAATACTAAAGGCATAAGGTCTTCCAGGTTCTTGGATACCTCGCAGGGAGGTCTCCATCCCAGTTGGAGCCAGATGTTAGCGATCAAATAATTCATTCTGAAATTTGTTTGAAAAATGATACCTAATATTGCAAGGAAATTTTGACTACCTTCCCGAGATCCAAATGAATATTTGAAAGTACCATTGGAAATCTTAGGATTTCTATATGTCAATCGACTATTCAAACATGTAAAACGGACTCTCCACGACTCAGAAATTCGATTTTTCCCAAGATAGTTTTTATTTAAAAAATCTGCGCTTTCACCAGCTATTCTGCCTTGAACTTTTCTAGTTAGCTAGTGAAAGCTCTGCTTTTCAACAGCTAAAGGGTCGTATTTAGGGAAAATTAGCTGGTGAAACCTGTTACTTGGTAGCAAGGTCATATTTTT
>JASDQU010100377.1:501876-522736 GCA_032191745.1 Picea mariana
TCCATTTTTATAAGATCTCATCCTACACTTGTTTGTTTTGACTATTTTTAGCAAATCTGATCCATCTTTCAAGGATCTAGATTTCATATTGTAAGGCTATAAAGACAAATACATTTGAAGCACCAAGGGGTTCAATCTTGGATACATTTTTCTATTGTTATAGACTCTTGTTTGATAATAGAATCACAGTCTTATTTTGTCTTCAATATCAGAATTACTCATGCATCTTATCTTTCTGTACTTTACTTCAGTTTGTCTTAGCTTCTAAAGACTGTCATCTCTTTATTAAGCTCATAAACTTGAATTGAAGGACTTCTTGCTATCTTGTATTTACCCTACACCTAGTTGTACTTGGTTATCAAGATTAGTATTCTTCATCGTTTAAACTATCTTGTCTGATTATTGATTTCTAAAAGCATTGTCTTATTCGAATGTATGATGAGTTTTCCATTTCATTAGTCATTGAGTTATCCCATTGTTCCAAGCATGCCAAATTTACCATATTCTTGAGTTACCAAGCATCTTTGGCCTACAACCCCAAAGAGTTTCTTGGAGTGATAACAAATTAGCACCGTTGCCGGGGAGAGGAGATTGAAGCTCAGCTTCCTTGGGAGAGGACATAGATCCATCTTTGATGATAGACAAAGCTTGGACATATACTTGGTTGTAATCATCTATCTGGAGACTCCATTGGAACGAAGTGGCTCCAAAAAGAGCTCATACTAGAACAAATTCAAAAAAGCCACCAACAACACTTGTTGTTGATCCAACAAAAATTATCAGAAGATGAAGGAGCCGAATTTGAAATCCAGGTACCAGATCATCAGTTTGCTTCATGAAATATTGTTTTTCTTTAGCAATTCTTTCATGTTATTTCCTTCGCGGATAAAGAGGATCATTTTCTGTTTTGTATTTTCAGAAAATCATCATCCTTATTATATATACCCTTCTTTAGAAGAAGAAATCCTGCAGCCCTATATTGTAGATGTTGATTCAATATCCTCATCACAGCCTGTTCCTAAAGATGAGTCTAGCATTCCCATTCTTCTTGAATCTGATCACCGTTCCGACTTTGTGAATATTGAAATTGATTCCAAACCTATTGATAGCTCAATACCTTTTGGCACTACTGATGAACCTAATCATCAATATTTCATCCCACTGCTTTTCAAATTAAAATCAGAACGAATATGTTCAAGCCTTTAAAGCTGCCCTTTCTTCTTCATCCTTATCCTGATAACTGTTATGAATATATCCCTTGGTTTTCCAGTGAGAACCAAGCTTTGGCTGAGAGGCACTTGGGATCCTTTTTGGATTTTATCAATCGTTTTCAGATTGTTCATGAAGATGTCATCATGAGATATTTTTCTAAAACTTTAATCAGAGATGCTGCTGTTTGGTTTATAAGTTTGAGAACTAATTCTATTGGTTCTTGGATCAAGTTCTCCAATGTATTCATTAAGTATTGGGGTGATCACAAATCACCGGATCTATACCTTTCTGATTTTTATGCCTTGAAGAGAGAACATGGTGAATCTTTGCCTGTTTTCAATCGAAGATTTTGCAACAACTTTCATGACATGCCTTTAGAGATCCAGCCTTCAAAAACAGCTGCCATGATATATTATGTCATGGGTCTCCATTCAGAACTTTCCCTTCTTCTATTAGAAAGGAAATCTTCATCATTAAGTGTTTTGTTCGAAGATGCTTTAGAGGTGGAAGAGAACATTTGTGCTTCAAGGAAAATCCCAGAACAGGTTGAGGTTGAAAACCATTGTCTACTTGGACCAACAGAATGTCATTTAAGAGCAAACTTCGAGCAAGAAGATAATGACTATGGGGCATTTTTTGAACAACAACAAACAACTAGAATCATCTCAGATTGTGAATCAGATTCCTCAACATTGGCAGAGCATTCCAGAGACAGGTACTCGAGTAAGAATTATGATCAGTTTTCAAAACCTTCTGTACCCATGGTAACAGATGACTACATAGATAATTACATGTTTATATCTGATCATACGTTTTGTTATTCAAACCATGCTCTATCATCATCCCCTGAGCATTGTTCTGAAGAAGAAGCCATAATGTTTAATGATCACAAGGAAAGCATAAAAGAATCAGAAAATCATAAATCTTTTAGCAAAGGAACAATCATGGTTGGACATGAACCTGCTATAAATATACAATTCCTTCCCGAAGTTAAGCATGTTTCAGAGATGTGTCTAAAAGACCCAGTGGCAGCCTTCATAGAATTATATGTTTCAAGGAGGATGGAGTTTTCAGATTTTTTAAATTTGTCAGTTTTTCCAGAGGATTTTGGTGTTGTAAATAATTTTTTGTCACTACTGTTGCATTTCAAGCATCAAATATTGATCAGTAAGGATGATGAAATCATTTTAGTATTAAAATTAATTGGATGGCTGCTATGGAAATTTGCCTTTACTTAACCATTTTGAGAAACTGGTAAGGGTAGAGTAGGATAGGAAATAATCTCACTCTCGAGCATTTGTTTTCTTCCATTTTTGTAGCAAGTGTATCAGTCAGTTCGTATGATGAAGGCAAGTTTTTGAAGATGCACATAAATAAGTTGATCCTCAAAGGTTGTTTTTTAAAATTTTGTGAAAGATCTTTTCATCAGCTAACGCATGTTGCAAGGTTGATGTTAGCTGGTGAAAGCAGCAGGTTTCAATGGTTAAGGTGTACTCTTCCACAGACGGGCTAGCTGGTGAAAGCGCTAAACATGGGGTTTTCTTCCATGATTCCAGAAATCAAAAAGAGACACGCTCGACACAAGTCACATAATCATTACGAGGCGCTGGTCGAAGCAAGTGATGATGATGATACCGTTGTGCATGTTTTAATAAGATATTATGGTGGATCGTGCTCGTGATTGCATGCTCCAGCAATAATAGCGTTGGAGATGATGAATTCACATTCATCATCATAGATAGAGGAGTAGTACCACTCACCCGGCGACATTAAATGCAACTTTTGAGAAGTTGGCTCGTGAAAGTGTCAAAGACAAAAAGAGAAAGAATAAAATCACCAAGGATTATAATAGTTTGTGGTGGTTAGCAAAACGCCTCAAGAGGAAAATCAAGAAACCGAAGGAGAAGGTTAATACACATCCATATCTATAGGTACTGGCCCAGGTTGTTGTGAATTTGCAGGGAGATAAATCAAAGGAAAACTGATTTTTTTGGTAAAACAACAGTTTTGGTTATGAAAGGTTTCTTTTTGACCAAAGACAGAGCTTTCACCAGCGCAAAGGGAAAAAATTATAACCAGTTAGCTGGTGAAAAGAAAAACTTTCACCAGCTAACTAGCAGATCGTAAGGTGACTTAGCTGGTGAAACTACAGAAATAAATTTTTGGAAAGTTAAGCTGAAGCAAAGCAATTTTGAAATATTTGAAAAGGTATGGGAGCATCGAATGATTAACCACCAAATCAAGAAACACTCAGCATCAAAGATTCGTGGAGATTTTGGGACCAAATGTTAAATTGGTCAACTAAATTTTTGGTGATGGTTATTGAAAGATTCCAGCTATAGAAGACATGTGTCTTTACCCCCCACGACACAATAGAGTCCTAAAAGTGATGAAGATATTGCCACAATAGATGCCATGCCAATGTGAAAACAACATTTCCAGGGGAGTTTGAAGCAGACATGTTACAGATAAACAAGATTGTGAAAGATAATAACAAACTTTGGAGAATAGCCAGATGATAAATTGTAAAGGCTGAATGAATCCATGCCCAATACTAAAGGCACAAGGTTTTCCAGGTTCTTGGAGACCTCGCAGGGAAGTCTCCATCCCAGTTGGAGCCAGATGTTAGTGATCAAATAATTCATTCTAAAATTTGTTTGAAAAATGATGCCTAATCTTGCGGGGAACTTTTGACTACCTTCCCGAGATCCAAATGAAGATTTGAAAGTACCATTGGAAATCTTAGTATTTCTAGATGTCAATCGACTATTCAAGCATGTAAAACAGACTCTCCACGACTCATAAATTCGATTTTTCCCAAGGCAGTTTTTATTTAAAAAATCTGTGCTTTCACCAGCTATTCTGCCTTGAACTTTGCTAGTTAGCTGGTGAAAGCTCTGCTTTTCACCAGCTAAAGGGTCATATTTAGGGAAAATTAGCTGGTGACCTGTTACATGGCAGCAAGGTCGTATTTTTGCCCAGATTTGACTTTTTCTCAACCAAATCTTTCGAGGTTGGTTTCTAAAGATGCATAATAATTAAATACATCAGATTTAAGGTTTTATCTTGATGTATTTAATGTTTAAGAAGGTGGAAAAGTGAAAATGGTGACCTAGTTCATGAGCAAAAAATTGTCTTTTTTGCCAAAGGTGGCAAATTCGAATTTCTTATGAAGATTCATCAGCCTTGGAAGGATTTCTACATTTGTCAAAGAGTTTGGAGGATATAAATTCTATCAAGATAGAGTTTGACACCTAAGATAGGATATTTTGTTTTGACTTTCCATTTTTAGAATTCTAGATCCATTTTTATAAGATCTCATCCTACACTTGTTTGGTTTGACTATTTTTAGCAAATCTGATCCATCTTTCAAGGATCTAGATTTCATCTTGTAAGACTATAAAGCCAAATACATTTGAAGCACCAAGGGGTTCAATGTTGGATACATTTTGCTACTGTTATAGACTCTTATTTGATAATAGAATCACAATCTTCTTTTGTCTTCAATATCAGAATTGCTCATGCATCTTATCTTTCTGTACTTTACTTCAGTTTGTCTTATCTTCTAAAGACTGTCATCTCTTTATTAAGCTCATAAACTTGAATTGAAGGACTTCTTGCTATCTTGTATTTACCCTACACCTAGTTGTATTTTGTTATCAAGATTAGTATTCTTCATCGTTTAAACTATCTTGTCTGATTATTGATTTCTAAAAGCACTGTCTTATTCGAATGTATGATGAGTTGTCCATTTCATTAGTCATTGAGTTATCCCATTGTTCCAAGCATACCAAATTTACCATATTCTTGAGTTACCAAACATCTTTGGCCTACAACCCCAAAGAGTTTCTTGGAGTGATAACACCTACGTCATCTGACTCATTTTCACAACACACTATGGTTTTCGATCAGGTTAGAAACAAGAGATGATGGACAAGTGATGTAGGCCCCCCTTCTCTCCTAAGGGCTGCACTACCTCCTAGTCAAGGATCGATCAAGAAACTGAGTCTGATTGACTCTCCGAGTCTCTACTAGACCCCAAACCCACTTACATAGGTCCTTTCTCCAACGACATAGGTCGTATGAGACATGTGGGCCCTCTCCTGAGCATTGTTCAAGCCTCAACGCCAAACGAGCGCTATCTCTTCTCTGGCTAATCCCTTTCCTTTACGTGACCACAACTGTGACCACTCATATGATCAAAAGGCGCGTCGTGACTTCGCATATTAGGTCTTCGCATGTGAGTCACCCTGACTCTCCCGACCTCTGAAATCCCAAAATACTGATATTTCGGAGTGCCAAATCAACGGTCCAAAATCCTCGCGATCCAACAGTCCTGATATCATTTTCGTCTATCAGGAATTCATTTTTCATGAAGTTGGAGGACCACTTACCTCCCTTCTCCCAATATCTCCCTAGGAAACCAATGGTCCAAATATCTCCTTGATCCAACGGTTCCGATAGAATCATGAACTCGTATTTTGTGAGTTCCCATAACTCCTACTTCCGATATCCCGAGTTGTGAACTCCCGACAAGACTAGATCTATGGTTCAACTCCCTCCTCCGATCAACGACTGTGATCAAATCATGGTTTCACGATTTGTGAGTTCTTATAACTCTGCCTTTGACTTATCTGAGTCACGAGTCAACAAAATTATGATCTCTTGCCACGTGTCCTCCTTGATGTATGGTTCTGATGATTTTGAAAATTCGTAACCTCGCTCCTCCTGTGTACTCTCAAAGCTTATCGTTAGTGCACTCTACCTTGGTCGGGCGGCTACAATTCCTTTGTGCTCAGACCAAATGGTTGAGATCTTTCCTCCTCTGTGCTTTCTCCTCGTTGTCTGGACACTGATCAGACGTTCCAGATCTTTCCCCTTGAGCTTATGCTTTCTTCAGAATTGGAATATTTTCGAAGGATTCAAAGGCTTCGACCTTTGTCCTTCTTGCTAATCTATTTCTTGGATCTCGTTAACACTTATGAAAAGTGTTATTCCTCCTCAGCTTGGTCTTGTGAAGACTTCGACTTCCTGCGCATTCCTTGCATCTCAGAGATTTCGATAACTCAGATCTGAAGGATTTCCCGAAGATAATTTCCTCTCTCCCTTCTTGCGTTCTCCTTTTCTGGTTCGTCTACTTCTTGCAAAGCCCCTTCAAAACTTAGTCGAATCTCATATCTGTGCACTCCTTGCACCAGATCTTTACACTAGGTTCAAATTCTTGCAGACGACTATGCATGCCTTGCACCAATATATTTGCACTCCTTGCAAAGGGAAAGTTTCGTGCTATATCTTCTGAGCTTCGGAATCAAAATAGATCTTGTTAACACACTCCTTGTGTTCTGTTTGCACACCTTGCACCACTCGATAGAAGAGAAACAATTGAAACTTATCCTAACATTCACAGTTCCTTCTACTCATAACGAAATTCATTCATTCATTCATGAAAACACAATAACAGAGAATTGCAAAACAATTTCCACACCATGCATTGGGTCAGTTTTTCTATGTTATATTCATAAGTGAAAGTGGCTACAACTGTAATCAAACAAAGAGTGAAAACTCTGAAATATCCTACAAACTTGCAGTTATCTAACTTGCAGCTATCTACTGTGCAGCCAGCCTCATTCGAGAGTAAAAAACCTCTATTTATCTCAGAGGGCTCTTAGGGTTTCCCCTGGATACTTGTCTACTCTAAAACTTAACCTAACGACTATCTAGACCAGTCACATTCCAGAGCCGGAGTGGAACTTCCCACTTCGCTCGCGATTGCTCAAGCGTGCCTCAAAAGTTTTTTCCGGCGCTGAGTTAAGGCGTACTTCAAAAATGTCTGTTGCAATTGCCAGCATTGAGATTTCATACAGACTCCCATACGCTAATAGGTCCTACTCCACATGCTTGCCAATGATGCTCCTGCATCATACTCCCCTTGACAAAAAGTTCATGGACTTCTGTCCATGAGCTCTTGTACCGAATTTCCATGCTTCTGTATAGTAGCTTCATTTTCCCAACATGCATCTTCTATTGGGTGTCCCTTTAACTTGACCAGATATTCAAAATATGTCTTCCTCCTGGTCTTTTTACCAATCCCTTGATCAAAAATCTTCTCCATCTGTGGTTTTTCTGCTATAAGCATTTGTTTCTCCCATTGGAACTTCTCTCGATCTTCTGATCCCTTTGTGTCATCTTTCCTGTAAGGATACAAGTCTGAAACATTGAATATGGGTGATATGCCCACATCATCTGGCAGCTCAATCTCATATGCATTTGCATCAAAATTCCTTAAGATCTTACATGGTCCTATTTTCTTCATTTTTAACTTGTTATATGTTCCCCTAGGGAACCTTTCTTTCCTGAGATGTTCCAGGACCTGATATCCTACTTGAAATTGAAGTTCTCTGCGATGCTAATTAGATCTGCATTTGTAGTCCTGGTTATAACTCTGCAACTGTCCTTTGATCTGGCTATGGAGCTTCTGCGTTTCTGTAGCAAAAGCTTCTGATCCAATGCTCCTGATCTCACTTTGTTCCAAGTCTCTCAACTCAGATACTCCCATGGGTTGCATTCCATATAATATTTGGAATGGGATCTTTCCAGTGATCCTGTTTGGTGAGACATTGTATGCAAATTCTGCTTGTAGAAGAATTTGATCCCACTGATTATGGTGTTCAGTAACCAGACTCCTCAAAAAGTTTCCCAAACTTTTGTTTACCACCTCAGTCTTTCCATCTATCTGAGGGTGATAAGCTGAGATAAAAGACAAATCTATGCCCAATTTCTTCCACAGTGTTCTCCAAAAGTGACCAATAGATTTTGTGTCTTTGTCCGAGACAATGCTTCTGGGTAGGCCGTGAAGTCTCACAACTTCCTTAAAGAACAAATTTGCAACATGCGTTGCATCATTGGTCTTCTGGCATGGGATAAAATGTGCCATATTTAAAAATCTATCCACCACCACAAATATGGAATCAAATTCTCTTTGCATTCTTGGCATTCCCAACAAAAAATCCATGCTTATTGCATCCCAAGGCCTCTATGGTATTGAAAATGGTTGATACAATCCAGTGTTTTGTCTTTTCCCTTTTGCATGCTGGCAAATTCTACATCTGTTCACAAACTTTATCACCTCTGTTCTCATACCTGGCCAATAGTATGAACTGCTCAACTGTGAAAACGTTTTATCATGGCCGAAATGCCTAGCCAATCCTCCACTATGATTTTCCTTCAAAACGTTATCCCTCATTAAGAATTTTGGTATGCACAACTAATTGCCTTTGAACAACAATCCCTCTTGAATCATATACTCTGTCCACTAGCTTTTGTCTCTCAACAAAGGATTTGCACATGCTTCGTATGCTTCCTTGAAATCTGTATCATCACAATACATATCCTTAAGGTGTTCAAACCCCAAGGTCTTCACCTGAATTTTCTATAAAATAAAAAATCTCTTGCTTAATGCATCGACAACTTTGTTAGCATTCCCAACAATATGTTTTATGACAAAAGTAAATTTTTTCATAAACTCAACCCATTTTGCATGCCTCTGATTCAATTTTTCATGCCTGGTTATGAACTGTAAAGCTTGGTTATTGCTATACACGAAAAATTCTCGTGGGACAAGGTAATGTCTCCACTTATTCAAGGCTTTAATTATGGTATAAAAATCCTTATCATACGTGGAGTATTTTCTCTTGGTCTCATTCAGCTTCTCATTGAAATAGGCAACAGGTCTGTTATCCTGGCTCAAAACTGCTCCAATTGCAACTCCACTTGCATCACATCTCACCTGAAATGTCTTTTCAAAATTTGACAAGACTAGAATTAGTCATTCTGTTATTTTCTCCTTTAGTATATTGAATCTCCTCTCGACTTCCTCTATCTATTTAAAAGACTTGTGCTTCTTCTTCACTGTATCCATCATTGGCGCACAAATTCCACTGAAGTCTTTGATGAACTTCCTATAGAAGCTTTCTAATCCATGGAAGATCCTTACTTCAAACATACTCTTTGGTGACAACCATTCTTTGATTTCTTTCACCTTCTCTGGATCCATCTTCAGTTCATTTGAAGAGATTACAAAACCCAAGTAAATGAGTTTTGTCTTCATAAAAGAGGACTTCTTCACATTTGTCAACAAATTCTTCTGCTGTAGTCTTCTCATCACTAGCATTAGGTGCCTCAAATGCTCCTCTTTAGTCCTGCTAAAGATTAGTATATCATCCAGATACACAACCACAAACTTTCCAATGAAATCTTTCAGTATTTCATTCATTAGCCTCATAAAAGTACTCGAGACATTTGTTAAGCCAAATGGAATAACGAGCCACTCATACAAACCTTCATTTGTGTTAAAGGTTTTTTTCCACTCATCACCTTCTCTCCTCTTGATCCAGTGATATCCACTTTTGAAATATATTTTAGAAAAAAAATTTGCTCCACTTAAACAATCCATTAAATCATCCACTCTGGGTAAAGGAAATCTATACTTGATGGTGATCTTGTTAATGGCTCTTGAGTCTATACACATTCTCCATCCTCCATCTTTCTTTGGACTCAATACTGTTGCTACTGCACATGGACTCAAGCTCTCTCTGACCAAACCCTTGTCTAGCAATTCCTGGACTTGGTTCTTCACTTCCTCGTTCTCTCGAGGTGTCAATATATATGTTGCTTTGTTTGGAAGACTTGTTCCTGGTATCAAGTCAATATGGTGGCTGATACTTTTGACGGGTGGAAATGAGTTAGGCAGCTCATCCACTACTATGTCAGCTAAATTTTCCAACAATTCCCGAACTTCCTCAAGCAAATCCTCCATCGAAGTACTTGTAAAGATAGCTCTAGGTTTCCTCACCACATCGAACTGCATCTCATGTTCTTCCTTGAATTCTTTCAGAAGTTCCTTCCCACTCGTGAGAAGTATGCTTGTGCTAGCTTCCTCTTTCACTTTCTTCCCCTCTATTGGTTTTCTACCATTCTTCTCCAGGGTGTATGTATTTTTCCTCCCATAATGAATGAAATTCCTGTCAAACTACCATGGTCTTCCCAACAAAATATGGCATACATCCATGGGAATTACATCACACATAATTTCATCTCTATATCCTCCGATCTTAAATTCAACCAAGCATTGTTTAGTAACCATTACCTGGTGTCCTTTATGCAACCATGAGACTTTGTATGGATTCAGATGTGCAGTTGTCTCCAACTCCAATTTCTCCACCATCTCTGTGGATAATAAGTTATTAGTGCTCCCACTGTCAATTATCACCTTGCATACTTTGTCTTTAGTCTTGCAAGATGTTTTGAAGAGACTATTCCTCTGCACTGGCCTTTCAACTTCTGCCTATGGTTTTAAGAGAACCTTCCTCAACATCAGGGATCTTCCATCCTCTTCTCCTTTTGCTTCAACATCTCTTCTCTATGCTTCTGAAATGTGAGCTTCACCTCCTCCTTCTTTATTCTTCTCGGGGAAGTCCCAAGACATGTGCCCTGTCTTTCCACAGGCATAACATCTTACTTCTCCTCCTCCTCTTCTTCCTCTTCCTCTAGAAGAACTTCTTCCACCACCCTGTCTTCCTCGGGAATTTTCTCCTCTTTTCGAGTGACTGTGTGGTTTTTCAGAATCATCCTTAGACTTATGTGCCTTGTCATGGGTAACTCCCTTACCTCTGGTTGGGGTTGGGATTTTACCTCTTCCTCGTTGGCTTTGTTTTCTAGCCAAATTCTCTTCTGCCTTCAGTGAGAACTGATAAGCATCCTCCACTGTTTTTACTGACATCGTGTTGATCTCATCATGGATTTCATATCTCAGGCCATTTATATATCTAGAATTTTTTTCTTCATCTCTCTCTCTTTGTCCAGTTCTGATGTTCAGCCTATAGAACTCCTCTGTGTACTCCTTAACTGTCATCCCTTTCTGTCTCAGGTTCTGCATCTTCCTGAACAGATTGATCTGATAATATTTGGACATGAACTTAGCCTTCATCTTGGCTACCATTCTATCCCAACTCTTTATCTTATGTTTGCCTTGGCTTCTCCTCTCAGCCTACAGTTCATGCCACCACAGTGCTGCATGTCCTTTGAGCCGGGTGACATCCTGTTTCACCTTTCTCTCTTCATTGACATCTTCATAGTCGAAATGTTTGTCCATGGATCTTATCCAATCCAACAACTCTTCACAATATAAATTTCCTTCATACATTGGGACTTTTATCTTGGCTCTGCCTCCAAATCTAACAACTTCTCTCAGCAAGCGTTCTTCAATGACATCCTCTCCTACAACTTATTTGACTTCTACTGCTTCACTCTTTGCATCACTGATGTCTCCAGTATTAGGTGTTCTTCTCTGTGCTGCCTCCATCACCTCTAATCTTGCACGAAGTTCTCACATCTCCCTTTCTATAGCTCGATTGGCTAAAGGTGCTTCCGCTCATCTCCTTGGCGGTATTGTGTTGACTATCTATCACACACAGAGTATAAATTTGAGGTCTTCTATCTCCTCTCCTTTGCTTGCTGTTTGCAAGAAAAACTTCTACTCTGATACACTTAACGCAGACCCCCCTTCTCTCCTAAGGGATGCACAACCTCCTAGTCTAGGATCGATCAAGAAAATGAGTCTGATTGACTCTCCGGGTCTCTTCTAGACCACAAACCCACTTACACATGTACTTTCTCAAACGAAGCAGGTCGTATGAGACTCGTGGGACCTCTCCTGAGCATTGTTCAAACCTCAATGCCAAACAGTCGCGATCTCTTCTCTGGCTAAGCCCTTTCATTTACGTGACCATGACTGTGACCACTCACTTGATCAAAAGGCACGTCATGACTTTGCGTATCGAGTCTTCGTATGTGAGTCACCCCGAATCTCTCGACCTCCAAAATCCTGAAATACCGATATTTCGGAGCACCAAATCAATGGTCCACAATCCCGGTGATCCAACAGTTTGGATCTCCTTTTCGCCTATCGGGACTTCGCGTTTCGCGAAGTTGGAGGACCGCTTACCTCCCTTCTCCCAATATATCCTTGGGAAACCAACGGTCCAAATCTCTCCTTGATCCGATGACTCTGATCGAATCGTGAACTTGGATTTCGCAAGTTCCCAAAAATCCTACTTCCGATATCTCAAGTTGCGAACTCCCGACAAGACCAGATCTACGGTTCATATCCCTCCTCCGATCAACAATTGTGATCAAATCGTGGTTTCGCGATTCATGAGTTCTTATAACTTTGCCTTTGAGTTCTCTGACTCACGAGTCATTGAAATTCTAATCTCTCACCACATGTCCTCCTTGATGGATGGTTTCGATGATTTTGAAAATTTGTAACCCTGCTCCTCCTGTGTACTCTCAAATCTTATCGTTAGTGCACTTTACCTTGGTTGGGCGGATACGATTCCTTTGCACTCAGACCGAATGGTTGAGATCTTTCATCCTTTGTGCTTTCTCCTCGTTGTCTTGATGCTGATTGGGCGGTCTAGATATTTCCCCTTGAGCTTACACTTTCTTTAGACTTAGAAGATTTTTGAAGGATTCAAAGGCTTCGACCTTTGTCCTTCCTGTGAATCTGTTTCTTGGATCTCGTTGAAACTTATGAAAAGTGTTATTCTTCTTGATATTGGTCTCGTGAAGACTTCGAATTCTCATGCATTCCTTGTGTCTCAGGGATTTTGATAACTCAAATCCGAAGGATTTCCCGAAGAGAAATTCCTCTCGCCCTCCTAGCGTTCTCCTTTTTTGGTTCATTGACCTCTTGCAAAGTACCTTCGACACTTAGTTGAATCTCAGATCTGTGCACTCCTTACACTAGATCTTTACTCAAGGTTCAAATTCTTGCGGATGACTGTGCACACCTTGCACCAGTTTCTTTGCACTCCTTGCAAAGGGAAAGTTTCATGCTATCTCTTTCGAGCTTTGGAATCGAAACAGATCCCGTTAACGCACTCCTTGTGTTCTGTGTGCACACCTTTCACCACTCGATAGAAGAGAAACAATTGAAACTTATCCTAACATTCACAGTTCCTTCTACTCATAACGAAATTCATTCATTTATTTATGAAAACACAATAACAGAGAATTGCAAAACAATGTCCACACCATGCATTGGGTCAAAAGTTTTCTATGTTATATTCATAAGTGAAAATGGCTACAATTGTAATAAAAACAAAGAATGAAAACTCATAAATCTCCTACAAACTTGCAACTATCTACCCTGCAGCCAGCCTCATTCGAGCGTACAAAACCTCTATTTATCTTAGAGAGATCTTAGGGTTTCCCCTGGCTACTTGTATACTCTAAAAATTAACCTAACGAATATCTAGACCAGTCACATTCTAGAGACAGAGTGGAAATTCCCACTTCACTCATGATTTCTCAAGCGCGCCTCAAAAGGTTTTTCCGGTGCTGAGTTAAGGCGTACTTCAAAAATGTCTGTTGCAACTACCACCATTGAGATTCCGTACAGACTCCCAGATGCTAATGGGTCTTGCTCCGTGTGCTTTCCAGTGATGCTCCTGCATCAACGAGAAGAAATAAATGGCCAGATACCAAAACCTCGACAAAGGAAGCATGCCATACTGTCACAACAATCCCGAGCCTAGTCAAGGAACTCAAGGGATAAATAATAATATAATATCTCATACAAAAAGAGGAAGCCAACAAATTTGAAAAACTATGTTGATAATTGGCAATTTCCACCCAATACCCCCCCGTCAAGAACATCAGATAATTGAAGCAAGCAATAGTAGCCAAATATGAGTATTTTGGTTCAACCCATTGGTCGTTATTTATTTTGACACATCCATTGTTGAAATCGAGCTGACGCAAGTTCCTACAAAATACCCGCAAACTTATATGACCACAATCATGATAGAGCTTGGAGATAGACATCGGGCCCCTATCCAGTCGCATGAATGATTGCAAAAACAACATGATCTAGAAATCACCGCGCACAAAGACACCCCATGCAAACATCAAAGGGAAATGCAGGCTCGCCAAGAGGTCGAGGCTGCACAAAAAGAGTTCAAAGTACTCCATGCCATGTAATTTACTTCACATATTGAGAGTAAATACCACCATGAAATAACACTCATTGTCCACAAAGAAAGCATTAATACAATCGATGAATTCTAAATGCATTTACAAAAGACAGAGGAAAATATTTCGAATAGACTCACATCACACAAGCTTCATGTTGTCCAGGATAAAGTCTAGTTCTTGGAGACATGGAATCTCAAGATTCACGAAAATCTCAAGCGGCCTACCCAGCAAATAAAGAGTTGCAGTATAAAATAACAGTCGCAGAAGAAGCATTGAAAAGGGGACAAGAACGCATCAACAACTTCATGAGACTAGTTGACTACAATTTCACACTCTCAACTCACCTCCAAAATGAAACCAAAGTATGTTCCATTGACGAGCATATCCAAACGATGGAAGCATGGATCATGTAACAACAGAAGGAACTATCATCCTTCCCCTTGTTTGAATGACAAGCAAAAATTACAGTGATTTCCAACAAACTTTGAAAATATTTCAGTAGCCTGCACTAAACAACAAACCCTCTCTGGAATTACTATAGATGTGGTCAAAAAATCCTAGTTGTATTACAATCAAATGGAAGAAACACACTCAAAAACAACCCCAATACTAACAAAAATGGAGCATATCAACCTCCAGTCCCCAGAGGTTACAATGATTGATGCAAACAAGGTTTGCCAACTCACACAAAAACTAAAAGGGACTTTTGATGAGGTCGGAGGTCACTCTCAACAATTCATTCAGGAAATCATGACCATAGTGTCATCCACCTCCTTTGTTAATCCATAAATAGGGTCGTTGGCTTGAGGATGAGCCAACTAATAGTGATGGGGGCCTATTGGTACCCAAGATTTTGAAGAAGTTACGCTCATGCCACAAATCGATATTTCATGCATGCCCATGAAGATACGTGTGGCTCTAGGAAGGATCAACATCAATGCCAGCCAAAGGAATATTGCGTGCGCCAAACCATTTTTGTACTGCATGAAAGGAATCAAGAAGAGACCGCATGTAGACCAACTCTGAGCGTATCTTTGGGGATCTTTGTAAGTGATTGTTATAACAACTTGAATGATCATGGGAAAATGTATGGATGTGCTGGAAAGTTAGTTAGGATTTCCACGCTTCAGGAAAGATATGGGGGAATTCATGTAGACACATAAAGTGTGTGGGGATTTTGTTCACTTAAGAGAGTGGAGTAGAGTAGTGGAAAAAGGGAGAGTTCATTATGGTAACAAAGAGTAGACTGGAACATAGAAGGAGATATTTCTATGTCATAATTATTCCTAGTCTTACATGAGTCTGTAATAGAGCTAGAACTATGTATGATTGAAAAGAAGAGACTAGAGTGCACGACACAAATCTCTATTATGACTTTGTATCTGAATGAATTGGAAGTTAATGAATGAAATGTGAAGTCCTTTCTCTCTACAATTCTCTATTTCATGGTTTTATTGTATGTTTTTTTACTCTAATGTATGGTATTTTGTTGCTTAGATATGAATTAACTAATGGGGTTTATTCCCGAGAATTTAACCTATGTGTTTTGTCCCTTCACATATGACAAAAGACTAATGGTCTATGTGATTCTCACGGTGTCTCAAGTGATACCTTCTTAGGTACTCAATTGAATATTGAATATGACTACACCTTGGGGGTTTTTTTGGTAAAGCTTTATGAAACCTGGGCCTTTAACCCCCCAGCGAGAGGATGTAGAGCCAACAAATATTGTTTTGAGGTTCATAATACAACCATACCTCAACCTACTCAAATATCACATAAGGAAATGGAGGAAAGAAGAGAAAAAGGAATATGCTTTGGTTGTAACAATGAATCGTCCAAATGGCATAAATGTCAAGAAACAAAATTGTTCACCTTGGAAAATAATGAAGAGGAAGTGGAGGCATCTAAACAAATAAATGAGGAAGAACTTGTCAACTTAAAAGAACAATAAATAGAGGGAGAAATTGTGCACAACATTGATTCAAACAAGTGTGAAATATGTATTCATTCATTCGCAGGTTTGTCAGCACCTAAAAACCTAAAGTTTGTAGGTTACATTAAAAATAAAAATGTTATACTGGTCATTGACTCTGGTAGTACCCATAACTTCATTGATAAAATATTAACAGAGAACCTCAATTGTTTTGTATATCCAGTGACAAATTTTCAAGTTTTGATTGCTAATGGAGGGAGTATTGATTGTGTGGTAAAATGCCACAACATTAAACTAAGTATGGGAGAATATAATTTGGAAATTCCAATGTATGTCATTCCCATTGGAGGTGTAGATGTTGTTCTATGGATTCAATGGTTGAGAACATTAGTTACAATTTCTACAGACTATAATGAATTATTCATGAGATTTGAATTGGAAGGAATTCAATATGAACTCAAAGGGTTAAAATATAGACCTTCTCAAGTCGTCATCTCTCATAGAATGGAAAATATCATAAAAAAGGGTAGAAAGGGAGTTGTGGTTAAACTTTATTATGTGGAAGTTAAGTAAGAAGATGAAAATATTCTAGAGAAATTAAGATGCACCTTGGAAAAGAACTATAGGGTCTTCCAAGAAATTCCTAAAGGTCTACCTCCATATAGAGATCATGAACATCAAATCGAACTAATACCGGGAAGTACTCCTAATAAAATTCCTTATAGATATCATCATCAGTAAAAAGGGGAGATTGAGAAAATAGTACAAGGCATGCTAGATTCAGGTATTACTCAGAAATTCATTTTCAAGCAGAAATTCATTTCATCTCTAGTAGCGATAATGAGAATAAAATATCATTCTTGGAGGATGTGTCATGATTATAGAGATCTAAACAAAATCACCATAAAGGATAAATTCATTATTCAAAATAATAATGAGCTATTAGATGAGCTTCATGGAGTGGCTATTTAACAAAGCTAGATCTTAAATCGAGATACCACCAAATCAAATTAAGAAAATATGACATTCCCAAAGTAGCTTTTAGGACTCATTATGGGCACTATGAGTTCTTGGTCATGCCTTTTGGGTTGACTAATTGTCCTTCAACTTTTCAAAGCCTTATGATTTTTTTTTTTGATCTCATCTTAGAAAGTTTGTGTTGGATTTCTTTGATGATATACTTATCTAAAGAAAATCATGGGAAGACCACATTAAACATGTGTATCAAGTCCTCCAAATTATTGGGAACAATCAATTGTATGTAAAAATATCTAAATGTTAATTTGGAAAACAAGAAGTAGAATATTTGGGTCATATTGTTTCAAGGGAAGGGGTTAAGGTGGACCCCCAAAATATTCAACCTATAACAAAATGTCCTACTCCTAAGAACATCAAGAATCTTAGAGGATTTTTGGATCTTACAGGATATTATCAAAAAATTGTTAAGAATTATGCACGTATTGCAATCCCAATCACATATATTTTGAATAAAAATTCATTTGTATGGAATGAAGAGGCCACCTTGGCATTATCACTCTCAAAATATGCCATGTCTTCTACACCAGTATTGGAAAAACAGTTTTTGGAAAAACATTCATAGTTGAATGTGATGCATATGGATTGTTGATATTACAATAGTTGTGGGTAGTATTAACCTCTACATGTAACATTTGACAAGACTAGAATATTATGGGAAGCAAGAGAAACCCTAAAACATTGGATAATAACCCTATAAGACAATTCAACTCAAAATAATAATTAATATTAAGTTATTAGCCTCCAGGAAGAGATGTCGGCCTAGTCAGGTGACTTGGAGAAGTATAAATAGAGGGTGCTAGAGATCATTTGTTCTCACTCACACTCACAACTGCATAAGGACAAGTGGTGTGTATGACTAGAGGAGAGTTGCAGTTGCTGCAGTAGTGACTTGGTCTTTGGTTATGGTTTGGAATTTCTGCCTTGGCTATGGTTTGGAATCTCTGCTTGGTACATTATCTTTGGAGATAAGTATGCTACTTTGGTTGGCTATTGGTTCTAATGTTTGCTTCCAGAATTATTCTTTTTGTCAAGGTTAAGGTGCTCGGGTTACATAGACCCCCTACCTCTGCCTTGGCAGGGTCCGCTGAACTCCCGGTCAAAGGATCATTCTTCACCCTTGATGAGCCAACATGACTCACTTGTTCCCTGCTGGAACCCATCGAATAGATCCACAGGTCCCTTTATTGAAAACTTGTCATGTGCAAACTTAAGCGCCAAGCACAAGCTTTCCCCTCCATGTGATCATCGCTGTGACCACGGGCCTTACTCAAAAGGCGCTTTGGAATTCACATTTCGTGAATTCCTGTTACTGAGTCCCTCGACTCCTTCAATTCCCAAAACCTGAAATAGGGCTAAGGTTCTCAGCTCCTCCCTTAGGTTTCCTCCATGTGACCCTGTCCTATGACCTAGGGCTAATCCTTTAGGTGCGTCGCATTTCGTGATATTGGGGATCCCAATATCAAGCACCTCGTTCCTTTGAATCCTAAAAATCCAAAAAGGGCTAACATTCCTTGGCTCCTTCTGATCAACGGTTGCGATCAAATCGCAATTTCATCTGTCGCGAGTTCTCGTAGCTCCTTCCATTGACTTTCTTCAGTAGTGAGTCAGCGAAACGCTGAACTCTCGCCATGCATCCTTTCCGATGGGAGACCACGATGATGTTGGCTCTTCCCCTTCTAAACCTCCGACTTATGTGGAACTCTGCCACATGTCAGCTGAATGGGCACTCCTGACTTCTTTCGGGGTTTCGTGACCCTCCACTCAGGGCACGATGTTCTCCAATCCCCACAAAACTGAAATGCGAAGTCTCCTGTGTGCACGAGCTGTTAAGATTCGCACAACTCCTATAGATCCGATGTCTATCGACTATCTGCACTAGATATGATGGCCCAGATCTAATCTCCTGTGCATTCCCCTGTGCAATCTCATGTGTTCCTGGACGTAGATTCGATGGTCCATATCTTCTCTCCTAGTGTCGATCCAACGATAGCTGCGCTCCTGCTCCTGAGATTTGGCACCTTTCTTCCTAGCCTTAGAAGATTTCGATGCTTCCAAAGGCCTCTACCTTTGCCTCCTCTGCGAATCTTGTGACCTTGGGTCCCGCCCGCGTTCTGGAAACGCTATCCCTTTTGAGATTTCTTTGCCTTGGGAACCTCAAAGGGTTTCAATTTTCCACTTCTTTCCGTTTAAATGTGTGTGCAAAAGCACTATTCCTTCTAAGCTTTGCTTGCTCAAATTCTCTAAGGGACTCAACCCTTGTCCCTCCCTTCAAAGGGGAAAATTGATGCCCTCCTGGAAAACTCCTGCTCAAGAACACCTTGCTGAGCTGACAGAGTGTTCAGTAACTCTGTGAGTGTCTTCCTTGTCAACACTTCTCTTCTTGCTGAACTCAAAAGAGATTTCCCTGGTGCACTCTATGCACTCGCTTAATGCCCTCCTAACAGAGCTTTACAAAAACTTCAATGATTCTGTCTTCTCTCTGTGCCCTCCTTTGAAAATTCTCACCTCCAAGGTGTTCAACAACCTTGAGGCTTCTCCCTTGAGTTAATGATTCCTTTAGTGCACCCTCCTGGCATGTCTCTGTCCGAATTCTACAAAATTCAGAAGTGCATTCTTGCACTAGCTTACAGAGTCCTCAACACTCTATCATGCAACCTCTTGCATGCGGCCACAAAGAACCCAGAATAAAATCGAATAACTCAACAGATAGTGAATCTGGTCTGTCCTTGCAAATGTAAACTAACATACATCTACAACCTATGCACATAAAATCATAAAATACATTCATTCATAAACGTATAAGCACACATAAACACAAATGCAGGAAAACTTCTCTTTTTGTATTAATCTCAGAATGCATGTTTACAATATGGGTGAGCTCGGACTTCAACAGATTCTCGACTCTCTTCCTCAAAAAACTAACTAACTTTTCCTAGCCTCCTCAATCTATATACAAAATATCTTTTTACAAAAGGGGGCTCCTCGAGCTCTTCCCTCCAAGCTATCTACTCTCATAAATTACGATGAATTTACATTCAATGGGCCATCTTATCTGAATCGGATATAGATCCCCATCAACTTGTCAGCCATTAAAGGTGACCCTATCTACAGCCTATGCAAAAGCATGGATTTGGCTCTTCCAGTCTTACAAACATTAAATTACAATTTGAAATTTTAAATGAGGGTTGACGCCTCTCTCCTCCATTGAATGCGCTCTTTGATGTGTTTTCTAGCTGGAGCATTGCTGGGTTGGAGCGATGCTCCTACACCATACTCCACTACTACAAAAAATTCATGAGCCCCTACTCATGAGCTTCCCATCTCTATTAAAATCCACCTGGATCCCAAACTATCTTTTGGAGCTGTCCATCTGCTCCACTGCTTCTTCTTCTTATTCTCCCCTGCTACTATGGCCGGCTTCTTTCTGCTTAGCTTCTCACTGATAGATTTTGCTGTTGACCTCAACATCAACCTTATGATTCCCTCAATTACCTCATCCATTTTCTCCATTTGCTGGTTCTCTTTATGCAGTCTCCTCGGCTGCACTTCTTCCCTGCAAATGGGTAGATCAATTCGATCCCCCATGCGATTTTCTCCATCTCTTTTGGCCTTATCTTTCCACTCTTATGCAGTCTCTTC
>JASDQU010100377.1:539740-559758 GCA_032191745.1 Picea mariana
CCCACAAAGAATAGGGGGTCTCATCACAAGCCAACCTACCACGATCATAGGATAATAACCTAAGTGACATTCCCACTATGGCTACCACACCAGGGCAATGGATTTTGACATTTTCTAGTCAAAGGACAAGGGGTATCATCACAAGGCGGCTTGTTCACCTAGGTTACAATCTAGTGAGTGGCATTATCACTATGGCTACCAAAACAGGATAATGGTCTTCTTGGAAAATACGATTCAAACAAGTATCAAGGATACAGGCTCATCTTAGGGTTAAAATTCAACCCTGTCGAGGCTATGGACGCCTGCTGGCAATAGTGGCTCTGCATGTGGTATGGAAGTTACCTTAAACGCCAAGTTTTTGCGTCTCTCTAGATTTCCTTCACTCAATAACGAGGCTATCATTTCGGTTGTATTCAATAACATGAAAAAGTAACAACATTATGATATGTGGGATATTATTTAACTGAAAAGATTTAATTTATTTGGTGCATGTATCCTTAAATCATTCTTTTGAGTATAGGTATTTTCAATTCCACAAAAGTGGATTAACATTTAATAATTACCGTTAAATATGTTGTTCAAACATAAATCATTAATCCCCATTGGTGGCTGTCATACAATCATTACTTTTCACCACCAATACCTACAATCATTACTCTTCCCTACACTGACAGTCGAGGTTGACCTTTCTATTAATGAGGGGAGTGGATGCTCGACACACTTCTCGATGCAGATAGTAATGATTGTAATAAATACCTTCATTTAGATACATTTTTTGTCTATGATATTTTCTATTCTCAGTAATTTTTCCTCCAAGATGGTCTAACCATGTCTGCTACCAGGAACGATAATCATCCACATTTTCTCACAAAATGGGTGGCAGAGGTGTGCGCAAGGAACCTACTTTACTAAATCTTACAGAGAAAGTGAGAGACATCCTGCATCAACAGGGGTGGACATATTACTTCAACCGGCTGCAAGGATATGACACAAATGTGACGCTTGAATTCTTTCAGAATCTGCAGGGGGGAAACTCTATGGTGTGGGGCATACAAATCTCAATCACCCCGAAAATCTTAGCAGAGGTCACATGCCTCCCTAATACGTGCATTCAGTGGACAGAACGATACACAACATTGAAGGAAGCTGTGGAAACCTTCACAGACCCTGGGGAAGAATTGGATAAGAAAGGAAAGGGACTCAACCCCAGTACCCTCAGAGAACCATGGAAGGAACTTGCAGGGGTAATTCAGTGGTACATCACTTGTGATGGACGATATGATGTAATTCGACCTCGCCACCTCAAATTGCTAGCAGCTTTAAAACAACGGTTAATACTTAATCTACCTTTCTTTCTGAATGCCATATTACATGAGGTTGCTCTGAGAACACAAAAATCCAAGGACCCTGTTACTGTTATCAGCCACCACATATTAGTTAAACTGATAACAATTAAAGCACTGAGTCAAACTCAATTGACCTGGGATAACCTAATTGAGGCCAATAGACCTCCACAACTAGAGCAACCTAAATTATGCCATGAAGAACCACCACAGGAAATCAAAGATAGACAGACATAGGAGACTACTACCCAAAGAGAAATCCCATCTCCTCAAACTGAAGCTGAGGTAGATCCTGCCCAAATCACAGAGACCCAGACCTTACAAACACGAGCATTAACAAAAAAGAGGAAGAGAGCAACAACTTCCCCTACAACGATCATTCAGACAAGGAGAAGAAGTAGACGAATCTAGGAAACAACTGAAGCAATTCGGGATACAACAAAACAACCTGAAGAACTTCAGAACTCTACAAAACAGTCTCCACGCGAGAATGCTCAAGGAATAAGGAAAGAAGAACATACCTCACAAAGGAATGATCAGGAAGACACCCAACCGACATTAGCACATCTGACAGAACAATTTATGAAGAGCTATGAGGTAGAAATAGCCCAGGTTTTGGGAAGCTTGGGAACCTTAATTTACAGAGGCGCAAATAATCCAGAAATATACCCAAAACAACCCTCCTCTTCAAAACCACTTGAAGATTTTCCTGATATTGAAATGTCTTTTCCTGAGGACAAAGCATAAGAACAACCCCATTTCGAAACAAGAAGCCCTCTTGGACAAACAGAACAATTAGAAGGAACAGAGGAACAACCATCTGCTGGCTAGAATGAAGAAGGCCTTGAGACCTCCCATAAATAGAAATCAGCCAAAAGCCATAAGAAAATTAGAAAGTTAAAAAAATAAAATAAACTATGGAAGAAAAAGGCTAAAAAGGATGAAGTATTAAAGCAGAAGGTAGTTAAAATCAAGGAAATTATTAAGGAATTGAGGAAACAGTTAGAACAGGCAGATAAATCCCATAGAAGAAAGAAGAACAAAAGGGCCAGAGTACAAGGAATAAACCCTCTTCCTAAAGAAGCAGTTAGTACAAATTCTGTAGGGATACAGACAAACCTTGAAGAAATAGTAGTGGAAGAAACAGTAGCCCAGAATGAGGAAGCACCTCCTTTAGAGACACAGGAAAATATGATAGCTACAAAAGCAATTGATGCTGAGGTGCAGACAACTCAACTCCTTGAGCATAATGCTACCATCAGAAGATTGGAGAAAGAATTGATGCAGTCTCAACAAACCCTGGTTCAAAACACTGACTATGGCAAAGCACCAAGCACTCCAGTCCTAGAAACAGAGTATTATTGTGGACAGGTTGGAAGCAGAGCTTACACAAGCCCATCAAGCATTAACTCAATCCAGGGAAGAAATGAGCACTATGGAAGAATACCAAGCATCTCAATCTCAAACACAGGGTGTCACCATTGATAGACTAAAGGCAGAGCTGGGACAAGCCCAACAAGCATTGGCTCAACACCAAGATGGAATGGTAACTAGGACTGAATATCAAAAGATTATTAAAGAATTGAAGGAAATGACAACAACAAAGGGTGAGACCTATGTTGCGCTCACCAGAGCCCAAGAGAAGATTAAAAAGGTGCAAACCCAATTGGAAAAAGCTTTGGAGCAAATCAAGGAAATCTGTGATGTCTACTCTGATGCTATTAATTGCAGAGATCCTACCACCAATTACACGTTATTCTTGCTGGAACGATATTTGTTATTGAGAGTGAAGGCCATCAGAGCGAGAAAACCTATTTATTTTCCACTGTACCTGAGTTTATTTCATGTTTCAGAGAGCAGGATGAAAAGGTACAATAATTTTTGTGTGAATTATACTTTCATAATTTCATTCTAGAAGAAAAAAGGGAAGATAACCCTGGCCCATTCATAGGTGATATACAGTTTCAGGCATTTCTGTCATTCACTCAGAATCAAGTTAGATGGGGTAAAGCTCATAAAACCTTCCTAAAAAGGGAAGCTGGGTTGGATCTATAGGTTAGGGGGGAACCTCCAAAGTCCTTTCCAGCCATTATGCGACATAAAACTTTTATGAAAAGGAAAGGGGTCGTAGACTCCTTGGCCCCCATCCATCTACAAGTCATACGTTCAGGTATCACTTTTTTTAGGGAGCTTAAGGAGGAAGCTCTTGCTACTTCTAAACTGATATGGGATGCCTCCTCCAGTGAAGTAAAGAGTAGGGAGCCCTTTGGGTGTAGGAATTTCTTTGTAGATACCTTCAGAATAGAGAGGTATTCTAGATTACTCCAAGAGGAAGGGCCTGTTTGGATTGGGTGCATATATAATCCCCCTATCATCTGGTTCCCTCCAGAAAGTTACCAAAAAGATTATCAAATTAACAAGAAGAGGGAGGATGCTGCTTTTGGAGAACTCAAAAGAAGCAATGGGTTCAGAAGGCCTGGTGAACCAACCTTCCCATCTTACAACATTACTGCTTTACATGTAAAATCTCAGCTTGCATGAGGATATGCAAGAAGGTAAGTTGGGGGGTATGTTAGGTTATGAAAAAGGTACAAATATCTTCATTTTTCCCACATTTCATGATATCATCTTGATTGACTTTTCGGTTATTTAGAAGCAAATAGAATAGAAAATGAATAATATACCCTTTAGCATTGTTGTTGGAGATTAGATTACATAGATCCTAAATATGATTGGAATTGTCTGGTTTTATTGCAGGATTGGTTAAATATTGTCGAACCCAAGATAGCAAGGGGAATCTTGAAGATGCACAAGCTATTGGAGGTTGAAGACTTTATGGCGCAAAGCAGTTTTCAAGATAATTGAGTTACTTATTGTAATAGTAAAGAAATCCTGAGGATCTCTCGATCCTCAGGATAGCTTAATTTACCCAGATTATTGTAACATATAAGGGGTAAATAGATCTTGAAGAAAGAGAAGAATTGCACTCAAGAATACAGAATATAGAATTGCTATGCGTTAGAAGTTTTGAAAAATGCTGTTCTAGCTATGAAATTAATAGGATCCTCGAGAAATTTTTCCATTTTTATATACTGAGTTTCACATAGAAGTGCTTCTAAGGACCGAGGCCCCAGTCTGCAGAAACTACTGTTTGATCTGTAATTGTATCAACTCAAATTCTATCTTGTGATTCGATTCTCTTTTATAGTAGTTAACGAATGCATAAGTGTGTTGATGATTTCATGTCAATTGCAAGAAATAGATATTCCCTGAAGCATTAAATGATTGCTGTTCCAATTCCTATTACTGAGATTTGATGCGTGAAGGTTCCTCATAAGTTCACATTTGTTGTTCCTTTTACTTAGGTTACATTTTCCGTTCCTTTTACTTAGTTTACATTTGATGTTCCTTTCCGCTAGAATATAGTTGTTGTTCCTTTCAATAGAAATATGATTGTTGTCTCTTTTCAAATAGATTATAGTCTCTGTTCCTTTCCATAGATGGAGTAATTCGCCTTTTTCTTTTTCAACAATTTTGATTCATAATGATAGTAATTTCTGCAAGTCTTTATCTAGATTCAATTACTGCTCTTAGAATGAATTCAATAGATTAGCTAGTTCCTTTCCTTTTGCACAGCTTTAGATTTCAATCCTTAGAATATTTAATGAATGTTTGAGGAACTTGATTGTTGATAAACTCAGATCTGCTTTCACTACACAATTTTAGCCTCTATGAGCTATCTACATAGACTTTGCTGATATTCTTTGAGATAAAAGATGAATCCTCAGGCTAATGAATTAATGTTAAACTAAGGTTGTTTTTAGACATCTTTAGAGCCCNTAGCTCTTCCAGCCTTACAAACATTAAATTACAATTTGAAATTTTAAATGAGGGCTGACACCTCTCTCCTCCATTGAAAGTGCGCTTTGATGTATTTTCTAGATGGCACGTTGTTGGGTTGGAGCGATGCTCCTGCACCATCAGGGGTGGCCTTTGTGCTTATGGTTGGGTGACAATATTGAGATATTTTCAATGGTGAAACCGAGCACACGTATTATTTTCTATCAGGTTATGGGCCCACACTATATTCAAATAGTCTAACCACTAGAAGGTAGATTGGGAGGATTTGCTCATTTGCAGTTGTAGTTGCAGTCAGAGTTTTGTTGCAACAATGAAACCCTAAGTGCATAGTTTTGAGGCATCTTAAGTCAAACACTTGACCTAATTCATAGCTAACCTAGTGTGCCCTAGCCTAGCGTACTTCCTGATACTCTCAGCAAGCCAAGATGCCAATTTTGATTTGTTGGTCAAAGTCAAAGGTTGACCAAGTCAAAGAAGTCATGACTTACTCTATGAAGTCATAAAAAAAGTTAGAAGGGGTTTCTAAATTCAAAGCATGAAAGACAAGGATTGACCTCTTCCTTGCCAAGAATAAAGTGTTGGATATTGTGAAAGGCAAGATCATGGAACCACAGTTTGAAGCAAGGAGAGAGAAGCAACCTCAAAATGTGGCAGTCATGAAGACAAAAGACCTAGCATGAAGAAAGTGTATGTTATTCCCAATATGTATCTACCAAAAGGAACACCATGACGTTTACTAATCCTATAGCAACTAAACCTTTGGTCTAGAAAAGTCATTCTAAGGTTTATCGTCACAGTTGGGTATTAAAGGTATCTATCTATACATGTTCTTTTAATTTGTATCATTAACATGAATGTGTTTGTAGGGAATTTACAAGGGATCTTGTCTAATGCAATGATCTTGGATTCAATATATTCATAAGATCAACACAATCTCTAGGTTTGACTTAATATGTCTTTGATTTTTATGGCATTATAAGATGACTTTAATCAAGATATTACAAGGTTGAGATCGTATTCTATAACTTGGTTTTTTGTCAAGAAATCATATTGTTTTAAGTATAAGGGACATGTTAGAAATGATACTTGTCTCATAATAAAATAAATCTAAGTGGAACAATAGAAAGACTCCAGGTTATCTCATGAAAGCTATGATGAAAATGTCTTTCTAGGCTTGTAGCAATTTCCTCTATCCTTATCCTTATTCTTGTTTCGATTTACTACCATAAACATATTGTCCTGGATCTTTCCTTTGTTTCTTGTCTTGTTTCGAGTAGGCACCCTTGTGAAATATGTTGACAAACCTTTGATGAACAATCTTTGCAGAAGTTTCCATAAAATAATTTTATAAGGATGACACAATGCTTGAAACAACTGCCAGATGGGAAACAATTAGATAACATAGAAACAAACTTAAAGAGACTCAGAGGGTTTTGGACTCAGAGAAAGCTAGTAATAAAAAGGAAACCAGAATAGGATTGTGACACTTTGTAGAAAGAAAAGAGAGATGCAACAGACGAAAGCATGGACTCTCCTAGATAGAGGTAATTGATTATAGAATTCCAAAAACATGCAGTCTCAGAATAAAAACAAGGAATTTCTAGATATTTCTCATCCATGCATGAAGCTGGGATTAGGAGGGAGATAATCCCAAATGATGTGATCCATTAAAGAATCCGTGAATAATCTGAAGTATCTATCCATGTTCTTCATTGGAAGTAGCAACCATGATAAGAAACACGTTTTCAACTTGAATCTAGAAGAAGTCTTCTTTGAAAAGAAGCCTTAAATATCCTTGGTTGTCCATCTAAATTTATGTTCCTATGGAGAAAGAAAGAAGTTGGAACCTTCAGGAAGGAAGGGCATGGAATATATAGAAGATTCCATGGACTCCAACATTGAAAAGGAACATGAGGAAGAACATGAAGCTTCCAAGAAAGAAAGAAAATCTAGAACAACAAAATTGAACCAATTACTATATTGAAAATCATAAGACTACCAGCATGATTTGAATCCACTAGAAGTAGTCAAGAAAAGGAATGGAAGGAAGTTGTGATGAAGAACAATGTATATGAGAAACTATGAAAAAGAATTATAAATGGAAGCATTGATAGATACAAGGAGAGATTTGGGGCTAGAGGGTTCTCCCAAAAGGAGGGAGAAGACTATGATGACAGCTTGTTCCAGTAACCATATATACCTCTACCCGAGCCATTATATCTCTTGCAGTATCCATGGGTTGGTGTTTACATTAGATGGATGTAAAGATTGTTCTTTTCAATAGATTAATTGAAGAAGAAGCATATGTATATCAACCTCAAGTTTTTTAGGTATATTAGAAAGAGACCCATGTATGCAGATGGAAGAATACCTTATATGGATTCAAACAAATTTTTGCAGATCCTCTCGTGTACAATAAAAGCGTGGTGAAAACTTCCTATGACAGAAGAAGTGTATCAAAATAGTTCTTCAAAATTATGGGATTATAGATTACAAATCCATGGAAAACTCCCATGATGATAGATCTAAAGAAGTTGAGAGACTCTAATCTAGTAGACTTGTCCCTGTATCGATAATTGAATGACTTGTTAATGTATTTGGAGAATACTGTGAAAATAGTTCCAAGTGGAACCTAGCCATGAGAATTGAATAATTGCAAAGCATGCCTTGAAATATATTTGTGGGACATTTGAGTTATGATATACAGCTGCATGGATTTATAGATTCATATTGGGAAGGGAGTGCATATGATAGAATAAGTGCTTCCTGGATATGTTTTAGTTTGATCTTTTCCACGATATCATGGGCTAGCAGGAAACAAAAGTCTATTTCACTCAACACTCCAAAAGCAAAGTATATTGCAGCTTGTGATTCTTGTACGGAAGCAGTGTGGATCCTTAAGCTGTTTTTTGGACTGTTTGATCAGGTGCTGGATTCGACTGTGATATATTGTGATAACCAAATTTGTTTGAATCTCTCAGAGAACCCGGTGTTCCATGATAGGTTGAAGCACATTGATATCAAGTACTATTTTCTATGTGATAAATTCTAGAGGGGAGAAGTGTTTCTCCAGTATATCTACACTTGTGAGCATATAACAGATATTTTGGTAAAGCCTCTGTCCAAGATTAAAATTTTGCGTACTTAAGGGACAATCTAGACTCGTATAGATGACTTCCTTATTGGAAAGGGAAGTGATTACTCCCCAGGTTGGGAGGAAGCACTGATATGTTATTGATATATGGAAAATTATTTTCTAGTTTGGAAAATGGTCCAGGTTGGGCAATCAGTTTCTAGTCCAGAAAGTGGTCCAAGATTCTTAATGGACAATCATTTTCCAATTTGGAAAATGGTCCAGGTTGGGCAGTCACTTTCCAGTTTGGAAAGTGGTCCAAGATTTTTGATGGAATGTCATTTTCCAGTTCATAAAATGGTCCAGAACAAACATTCATGGTCTAACACATTGTTGATGTACCATAGATAACGATTCCCCTTGTGTCCAATGTGGGGGAATGGTCTAGGAAAATAATTCTCCTTGGTAGTCACTCTGAGAAGTGGTCAAGAAGAATGGTTCGCCTCTATGGGAATTCATTCTTTCAAAGTTCACAGTTTTGTGCAGTTTCGAATGGTCCGATGTAGGAGGTTGGAGCAGGATAATCATTTCCATAGGAAATGGTCCAGACAGTCATGCCCTAGGGCAAACTCATTCTCTCTAGGTTTCACTATGAATTGTGGCCAAAGAATGGCCTATTTGGGTTGAATGGTCCAGGTTCAGCAATCAGGGACAATTATTCTTCTATGCTTGGGAAGAATAGTCCAGGTAGCCCATGGTCGATGCTTAACTTTTCGAGGGCATATGCTCTTCCAATATCTCACAGGTGTGACCACAAGAATGTCCCAAATGACTCAGTTTGTATCATGATATTATTTGTGTAGGTTGATATCAGATGATATGATTGTTGTGGAGATTGTATGTCTCTGGAAAGTAGTTGTATGCTACTGTGGTGGATGTGATCCACTCGTAGTGACCATGTGTCACTAGTTAGTAGGTGTGTGCTACTATGAGTGGTTGTATACCACTAGATAGTATTTTCATACTATTATGAATAGACACAGTTGTGTTCTATTGGATGACATTGTTCTTATTTCCATGGAGACTATTTAGTTGGATAGTGATGATGGTTGTCGTGATTTGATCATGAGATGGCTTGTGTGGCTGTGATGATGTTACTGGTTGAATGGTTTGTTTGTTCTCAAGACCATTCCCTTTAATACCTCCCTAGATAGGATGGAGTGTTGATATTATGGCAGCTAAAGGAGGTATTAACCTCTACGTGTAACCTTTGACGAGACTAGAATATTCTGGGAAGCAAGAGAAACCCTAAAATGTTGGATAATAACCCTAGAAGACAATTCAGATCAAAAGAATAATTAATATTAAGTTATTATCCTCTAGGAATAAAATTCGTCCAAGTCAGGTGACTTGGAGAAATATAAATAGAGGGCACTCTAGCTCATTTTTTCTTACTCACACTCACAAATTCATAAGGAAAAGTGGTGTGCATGATTGGAGGAGAGCTATAGTAGTGACTTGGTCTTTGGTTATTGTTTGGAAATTTTCCCTTGGTTATGGTTTGGACTCTACTTGGTACGCTATATTTGGAGAGAAGTACACTACCTTGGTTGGCTATTGGTTCTAGGGTTTTCTTCCATAATTATTTTGTTTGTCAAGGTTAAGGTGCTCAGGGGTGGCCTTTGTGCCTATGGTTGGGTGAAAATATTGAGATATTATCTATGGTGAAAATGAACATACCTATTATTTTATAACATGGACAAGGAATTGGATCATTATTGATGCAAGAAGGGAGATGACTAACTTTAAAGGGAAAAGACTTGGTGAAACATACACATGAAAAAGACTTGGTGAAACATAAAAGGGAAAAGACTTGGTGAAACATACATATGAAAAAGAAATGGCAGCAATTTTACATGCAATAAAAAATGGCGACGATATCTCATTTGGAGGCATTTTAAAGTTAGGACAGACCATGATAGCCTAAAGTAATTTTTGGAGCAAAGATTGTCTTGACAAGAGAAACAAAAATGGGTAGAAAAAATGCATGGGTTTGACTTTGAAATAATCTACAAAAATGGGAAGGAAAATGTGGTTGCATATGCCCATTCCAGAATAAAAGAAGCCTCAAGTTTATATTCCATTATATCTTCCATTCCAGTGTGGTTAGAAGAATCCCACCATGAATATAAAAATGACAAAAATACGAGACAAAAAATACAATTTATTAAGAAAATGATGAACTCTATGGAACATTGGGAATGGAAGAGAAATATTTTATGGTAGAAGGGTATACTATTTTTATGCCATTAATCAAAGTTGAAGAAACAAATATTAAGGGAGTCTCATGACTCTTCGAAGGATCCTTAAAAAATATCAAAGGATCAAAAAAAAAATTGGGGGGGAGGAATAAAGAAAGACATTCAAAAATTTATAAGAGAATGTTAGTTTTGCCTAAGAAATAAAGGAGAAATAGTACAAAATCCAGGTTTACATCAACCTTTACGCATACCTAATCAACAATGGAAAGAGATATCGATGGATTTGATCATATATTACCTAAATCAGAAGGTAAGGATGCCATTTTTTTGGTCGTGGATAGACTCACAAAATATACACATTTTTTTGGAATTCAAAATACATATACAACAAGTCAAGTGGAAGAAGTGTTCATGAAGGAAATCCATAGACTTCATGGAATTCCTAAAGTAATAGTAAGTGATAGATATCCAAAATTCATAGGAAAAATTTGGAAATAATTATGGAAGATTAGTGGAACAACACTAGCTATGAGCTCAACATGTCATCTACAAACAAATGGTTAAACAAAAATAGTTGACAAATGTTTATAGGGTTATTTACATTGATATTCTTCAGAAAAACAATCTCAATGGGTGAAGTGGCTTCCTGTAGAAAAACCATGGTATAATACCACCTATCACACATTTACTAAGATTTCCTCATTTGAATCCCTTTATGGATATCCAGCTCCTATAATCTCATATTTTTTGCAGGACCATTCATAAGTGGAGGCAGTAGAGTCGCATATATAAAATACTAAAGAAACATTGACAATTCTTAAGGAAAACCTTCAAATAACACAAAACGGGATGAAGCAATAAGCACATCAACATCGAAGTGAAAGACAATTTGAGGAGGGTGATTGGGTATTTTTTAGACTACGACCTTATAAGCAATCTACTCTCAAACAGAAGAAGAATAAGAAATTAGCTCCAAAATGTTATAGACCTTACAAGATTATTCGTAAGATTGGACAAGTGGCATGAGTTAGATTTTCCTTCTTCTCGCATTCATAAGGTTTTTCATGTATATTTCATAAAAAAGGTTTTAGGACAAACTATGCCAGTGTATACATAACTTCTGAAACTAGATGAAGAAGGGAAGTCGATTCTTGAGACAAAAAAGTTATAGATATACATTATATATCTCTGTGGAATAGAACCATTATGGAGTACCTAATCAAGTGGAATAATATGCCTCCAGAAGAAGCTACATGGGAAAATGAGCAACTCATGAAGAAATACCCTCAATTACAAGATATGTGAACACCCCTAAGGCCTTAACATTTATTAAGTGTAATGTTTCCCTAGCTTAAGCGAGGAACATTAGGGCATGATACACATAAAAAAAAAAAAATCTACTAACTAAAATCATGTAGCTTACCAGCTATGAATTTTACACATATTTAACCATTCTAATACCAATAATTTAATGCATCTACAACATGTTGAATTAAATATGAATGTAGTTAAATAACTCATTACAAAAACATATAATTCATTCTCATTCACGATGTAAAATGCATAATAGTTAACTCATAACTTAACTCAAAAAATAAATAAATACTTATCTTTTTAAAATAGTTGTGCAACCAACTGTTTGGGATAGACATTCCACCCAACCATATACATATTGTTCTGTATCTCAATGGTAAGTCACCCCCAAGCTGGGGGTAGGAATTCATAAGAAAGGGTGTTTCTCATTGTCCACTCATAGCTCAAATATTCTCACAACCCACTGGAATTCTCCTAAAACTATCCAAAAATTCTCCATCTCTCTTCCTCTTGACCTTCCCAACCCAAGGAATGTACACCTTCACTTCTCTCAGTCCATCGAGCATCCCATTCATTTATCAGGGTCTCTCTAGCACATGTAACTAGGAATCTCACTATTGGGAACACAAGGAAACTTGTTGCTAAACAACATCAATCAATTGTTTTTATAATTAAAATCTCCCAAGAGTTCACTCTTTAGGCCTGGCAATATGGTTCTTCAATCTTAAGCTCCAAAATGCTCTAGAATTCACCCATCCTTCTTATTCCATCTCCAATCCCCTTTTTCGTTATTATCTTCTTGTTATTCGTGCAAAAAAACATGTTTGTCAAAATTGTCTTCCTTGGCCATACAAAATTGGTTTCCCCAAGCCAGATGAATTCTCACTCTACCAAATGTTGATTGTACTTCATCCCTATGCTCCCCAATAGCTATGGCATGTGACTTTCTACAACCACCCTCTTACAGGTATTCAATGATTGGTCTCTTTTACATTTAAGGGAAAATCAGAAGGTTGTCTCCAATGATAACAAAATTAAAAAAATTGGGTTTTGATTAATACCCATAAATAATTTTCCCCTTGGAACCCTCTTAGACACTCCCTTTTCTTATGGAAAAATAATTCCCCACCTCTGTCCATGTCCCCCAGTAACTGATATCACATTTTATTTATTTAAAAAATAGAAATACAATTCACATATTACATCGCTTGGCCATAGACACATTCATATCTACACTTATGCATTAATTAAACCACGGATTATAGCAAGGATGTTACATTTCCCATCCCCTATAATTGTGAACCATCCTTGGTGCAAAACACCATGCTAAAAAATATATACAATTTACATAACAATACTTATAAAAAAATAAAATTTCTGCAATTTCTTAACTCCAACAACATTTCCAACCATAATATTTTTTTTCCCTCGACCCGATGACCCAAGGAATGCACACCCTTCAATACTCTTAGTCCATTGGGATACATCATTCTTTTATCATGGATAACAATGCAGGTGACCAAGAATTATGAGATGTGGTTTTTGAACTCTAGCTTCCCAAAAATGGAGTCTTGCAATTTTAGATTCTATTTTCCTCAAAATTGTCAAAACACTTACGGGTATTCTTCCCACATGGTTTCTTTGTGCTCCCATGTTGCATCTTCAGGACCGTAAAAGGTCCATTGGACATTTATCAGGTCGATTTATTTGTTCCTGAACACTTTGAATTTTCGGTCCAGAATGCGTACTGGTTCCACCCAAAAATCCCCTTCATTTTCCACCTGGATCATAGTCCAATTAATTATGTGGTTAGGGTCATGCACATATTTATTTAATTATGAAACATGGAATACATTATGCACTCTCATGGATGCAAGCAATGGTATCATGTATGCAACTGGCCCTATCTTTTCTAAGATCTTAAAAGATCCACAATATCTTGTTGCCAACGTTGGGTAGAAACTCAATCTTAGCAAATTTCTCTTTTCTTTCACATTTAAAAATACATGTTCACCCACTTTAAAACCTCTAATTTTTTTTCTTATTTGCATAACTTTTCTGCATGTCATGGGCATCCTTTAAATTATTTCTGATCTTCACCATCTTCTCTTCCATTTCCTTCAAAAAATCTAGTCCAATGATAGCTTTGTTTGTTGGATTATCCCAACTCACTGGTGTGTTACACTTCCTGCCATACAATGTTTCAAATGGGATAATTTTTAATGAGGATTGATACCCATTATTGTAAGAAAAATCTATTAAGTGAATATAATCCTCGCACTTTGATGGTTGGTCCATCACATACATTTTTAGCATGTCCTCAATTATTCTATTGGTCCTCTCTATTTTCCCTTCTAACTCTGGTTGATACGTTGTACTTTGATTTAAATTTGTCCAAAAGCCTTTGAACAAACCTTTCCAAAATTTGGATGAGTTTTGGATCTTGTTCTTAAACAATTTTCATGGGCACTCCATGTACCCTGACAACTTCTTTCATGTAGATTTATGGATTTTTTTTTTCGTTGTGCATGTTCTTCATAGGAATAAAATGTGCATCCTTCGTCAGTATGTCCACCACCACCATGATGGAATCATGTTGCTTCAAGTTTATGAGCAGATTTGTAATAAAATCAATTGTAACCACTTCTCATTTCCACTCAAGGATGTACAATGGTTGTAGCAGCCCCACTGGATGTCTATGTTCAGTATTCACCTTCTGGCACTCCAGGTATATGGATATGTAATTAGTCACTTCTTTCTTCATTCATGACCAAAAATATTGGCTTCTTACGGCTGTAATTATTTTCTGATATATTGGGTGCCCAACATATGATACATTGTGCATTTCCCTCAACATTGTATTATTAAGCTCACCAGAATTTATCACATACATTTTTCCTCTATACTTTAGTATTCCATCCTCTTTCAGCTCACAATAATCAAATTTATGTTGTAAATTTCCTTCTTGTAATATATATATTTTTTAATATTGTTGATCTGAATTTGCAGCTTCTAAAATTTGTCTTTTAAATATGTGTTGTACATGTTGATGGATGAAATATTCCTTTCATGTGCTCTTCTATTGGTGCATTAGCCACTTGATTTTCCTTGCCTTTGATATGTTTAATTTCAAAGTCATATTCACTCAGAAATTCGAGCCATCTAGTTTGTCTAGCATTTAACGTGGATTGTCCAAACAAATGTTTCATACCACAGTGGTCCATTCTTGGCTCAAATATTCTCTCAATAAGGTAATGTCTCCACATTTTTAGTGCATGAACAATGGTTGCTAATTATAAGTCATGGGTAGCATAATTTCTCTAATTCTCTTTTAATTTCTGGGACTCATAGCATACCGCATGATCTTTTTTAGCGAGGACTCCACCAAGCCCTTCCTTGCACGCATATGTGCACACAACAAAGTCTTCATCTGGGTCTGCAATATTTAAGATTGGCACACTTTTTAAAATATCCTTCAACTGTTGAAAACTTTCTTCACATATGGGAGTCCATTCAATTTTTACTCCCTTCTTTTGCAAAGAAGTGATTGGGCTTGCAATACTTGAGAATCATTTTATGAATCTTCGGTAATAACCGGAAAGACCCATGAATTATCTGATCTCTATCACATTTCTTGGAGTTGGCCATCCTCTAATGGAATTTGTCTTCTTGGGATCAACTACTATCCCATATGCTGAAATAATATGTCCCAATTAATGAATCTCCTTTGATAAAAGATGCACTTACTTAGCTTGGCATACAACTTGTGCTCTCTTAAAAATTGCAGTAACATTATTAAAGGTTTCTCATGATATTCCTTTGTCTTTGAGTAGAAGAAAATATCATCTAAGAAAACAGTCACAAACTTGTCCAAGTATTCCTTGAACAATCCATTCATCAGGCACATGAAAAGAGTTGGGGCATTTGATAGCCCAAAGTGAACTATCATAAAATCATAATGCTCGTATCTTGTTCTGAACATTTTGTTAAGAACCTGAATAGATCTACAAATATAATCACCACAAATACTGAATACACAATAGATCCACAGATCAAAATAGAAGAAACCACACTTTATTATTACCAAATCCTTGAGGTAGGGAAACACCATACAATGGATCCTATTATGGAAGGGATCCTCTCATGTTCACTTGCCTCTTCGAGGGGGCATCCTCCTATTGAGCTACAACTCACAATAAAATACTTCTCTTCATATCCCATTACATTTCTTGAACCCCTTTATATAGTGTTACCATCACCTAATAACATTCTAGAGGAGGAATCTTCTAGAAGTAGAATCTTCTAATAAGTCCTCTTACATTTATTATATCTAACTACCATAGTGAGTCTTATTTAATAAAATAGTGGAGCTAGTCCACCTTACATNGTAGTCCAACCGCCATTGTAAACCAGGGTCCCATGTCCAATTGCTCATGTGAACCCCACATGGAAGATATTGGCACCCAATAACCAACTGAAAATGATGCTCTCAATACTGACACTTATCATGTGGATCCAAATAAGAATATACATCCACATAGTGGGATATGATCAAAGATGAATCTGGAAGGAACAATACCATTGTATAATATGCAAGATGGACGCTGGTAACTAGCTCTTGATGTGGGACATTGATGTTCTCTACAGAAGGTGGAGTAGAGTCATCAAATAAAATATGGAAGTGGTTGTCATCCCAGAAACAAAAACTATTCATATACCAATCATTGAAATCGGCCTAAAAATCACACCAAGAATATATTTCTTAATTATATTCATCCTTGAGGTCCGCCATAATAAATATCTCCTGCATGTTATCCAAAGAATCTTGAATACTACGAAAACTATCATTGAGGCCATCTACAAAGCCATTCAATGTGTCAAACAATTGGGCTTTGAATGCTTTAGTAATCTGTAGAATTTATTTGATGGTTTGAGAGGAAATAACCATCTGAGAACCCTATGAACTCTTCGGTCCCACAACTGTCATGAAAAAAATAAAAAAATAGAACAATAAGTTACGACTGAAAATCACAGCTTTTTTTGGAAAAACCCTAAAAAACTGTTGAATTTAAAATGCTCATAACTTCACTTCCTAGACTATTTTTCAACTAATTTTTTTTTTTTTGAAATTCAGCAAAATTGTGAGAGGAACTCAGATATATAATTTTTTTGGGCGAATTAGGCCTCCATCTTCTACAGAAATAAAAAAAAATCATGTCGTCATCTGCGGAAAAAACCCTGGAAATTGCAGATTTTAAAACTTCAATATCTTGACTTCTTAGACTTCGTTTCATACGATTTTTTTTTTCAACTTAGGTATTTTTCTGAGAGGAAATCATATCTACAACCTGTTTCTACAAATTTTTCACAGAAATATACCGAAAATTTCTGAAATGTCACGACCCTCTTTTTTCTTCTCCGAAAAAAAAAACTGCAAAAATAAAAAATATTTGCCCACAATGTATGCCAAGGAAAGTGCTCTGATACCAGTTGTTAAGAACCAATACCAGATATGAAAATATACTTCAATAAGACCAAGAATAAACCATAAACCATTCACTATAACATGAACACAATAATATAGACAAAACCCTTGAGGTAGGGTAACACCATACAATGGATCCTATTATGGAAGGGATCCTCTCCTGTTCACTTGCCTCTTCGAGGGAGCTTCCTCCTAATGAGCTACCGCTCCAAATACAATAATTCTCTTCATGTCCCATTACATTTCTTGAACCCCTTTATATAGTGCTACCATCACCTAAGAACATTCTAGAGGAGGAATCGTCTAGAATTAGAACCTTCTAAAAAGTCCTCTTACATTTATTATATCTAATTACCCATTTATTATATCTAACTACCATAGTGGGCCTTATTTAATAATATAGTGGACCTAGTCCACCTTACATTGAATGGTATCCACTATTATCACTATGGGCCCTCTGCCCCCCACCCCACTACCTCTCTAGCTACCTTACACATCATCTTGTTGATATCTTCTTCTTTTATCCTCACTTGATGATAACTTGATCTCAAGTGAATCTTGTAAAATATTCTTGCACCTTTAAATTGATCAAATAAATCATCAATCCTTGGAAAAGTGTATTTGTTCTTTATGGTGACCTTATTCAACTGTATAAAATCAATACACAACCTTAAGGCTCCATATTTCTTCTTAACAAAAAGAATTGAGGCACCCCAAAGAAACACACTTGGGAATATATACCCCTTCTTCAAAATTTCTTTGAATTGCATCTACAACTCCTTCAATTCGGGTGTGCCCATTCTATAAGGTGTCTTGGACACTAGGGCAACTCCTGGAACCAAATCAATAGAGAAACAAATGTCCCTCTTTGGTGGAAATCTTAGGATTCCCCAAAACACATCTTCAAAATATTTCAAGACTTGATGGTATTCAATTCTTGCCACATTATCTATGGTTGTCTCTTCCATATGGGATGCAAAACTCTAACATCCCTTCATGAACCTCTATTTCAGCTACATGACTAAAATTTCTCTAACAACTACAACTCTTAGAATGCCTTGAATTTTTCCTTGTTTTCCTTCCTCACCAAGATAAGTGATTGTCTTGTTGTAACAATATAGGACAACACAATATTTTTCCAACCAATCCATGCTAATTAGATAGTCATATGAACCCAATGGTATGATGTTCACATCTACATTTATTCTAAGTCCATTCATGTCTATTGAGAAATATTTAACCAGCTCATTGATTTCCCTCTTAGCCCCTGTGTCCAACTGAACTAACCATAAATAATTATCAATCTTACCTTCCACTTCAATCATGAGGATTGATATTATTCTTTCTTGGTGTCCATGGTTGCATAAATCCTTGCCATGTTTCCACCCATGTCTTCAACTATTTTAACCTCCTAGATGTTGTGGACAATCCTCATTCTTGCTCCTTTGTGAGGGAAATCCCTATATAAGTGATTTCCCTCACATCCCCAACATTGTACAAGCTAATTCCTTGGCCTTTTCCCAAATTAATCTACCATCATGGGATCATTTTGGGTTGACTAACCTTGATGATTTTCTTGTGAGTTGATCTTGAAAAACGGTGGCTTAAAACCTTTCTTCCTTTGATCCCTCTTTCCTTTCATTTTGTCATTCCAATATTTTTAGAACATTGGCCTTCCTCTAATCTTCTCATAAAGATGTTTTTCTCTCCTTGTGTATTCCTCCAAAGTCTTGGGGTTATCATAGTGTATCATGTCACTAAAGAAGGAGGGTAACTCACTCAGAAAACTTTGTAGCTTTACCTTCTCATCCTTTATGAAGCCCACATATTCAGCAACTCAAAGAACCTATTTTCATATTCATCCATTGTCACACTTCTCAATGTGATTTCAAACAACTCTTTCATCTTCCTCTCATAGTAATGCTCTGAAAAATATTTCTCTGGGAAATATCATTTGAATTTCCTCCATGAGACCCTCCTTTCATCAAGGTGTTTGGCTTTATTCAATTTATCCCACCACATAATTTCCTTTCCTTGCAAGTGGTAGGTGGAAATTCCAACATCCAGGCCTCGGTCTCTTCTCCTTCCCTGTTCTCACCATTGAAATTTGGTGGCTTGATTTTCCTGAGTTCACCTTGCAAGATATCTTCCTCAGGCCTTCTCCTCTAGCTCCTAACATAAGACACTCTTGATATTCTCCCTGATCCTGAACTTTCAATATCTCTCATGGTGGATTTCCATAGGGAATTATGGTGCTTGCTCATACTCCTTCATTTTCTGTCATCCCCATGCTCATACCTTCTACTATGGGATATAGATATTGTCACTTGTATAGCACTAGCAATTTAATTTGTGCTAGATTCTTTATTGGCTTTCCTCTACAACATATTCATAATCTAAATTATATCTTACCGAACTTTCATAATCTTCTCATTATCTACCCTATAGCTCTGCACTTCTCTTTGCACACTTCTCATAGTTACAGGCTCATGCTTGTCTCTTCTTCCATTGGAATTTGTCTCAACATTTTCCATGTTGAAATGTAACCCTATGAATTCATCTTCATTACTATAGGACCAACGGGCATCCTCCATGACTATATTTCTCATACATGAACCAAACCGCCTTCCTGTACCTCTAAATTTTGCAAGAAAAAAGTGTATGCACACAATTTTCTATTA
>JASDQU010100377.1:589906-604029 GCA_032191745.1 Picea mariana
TGACACAATGCGTTATAACTCACACCAGTTTGAAGATTATATAAACGAGAAAGAGTGGTGAGAAGAAGGCGTCTCTGTAGTTCATATAAGAAGATCAAAACAAAAGCAGAGTTCAAGAAGAAGAATTGTTGCTTCTAATGGTCCTGTCGATCTCTTATTGAAGATCAAGAAAAAAAGAAGATGGATCAACAGTTATGCAATCCTGTATTTGTTATAGAATACATTATTGGATTGCAATAGATTCATTGAATATTAAATGACAGAAGCCAGAGAGCATGAGATTAATTTTGACTGCAGAGAGGTTGCAACATACAAATAGAAAGTGCAACAGTTAATAACTCTAAGAAGACTTGAAGAATTGATTGCATCTTTCTGTGTTTATGAACACCTTGAACATAGTACAGTAAAATTTTTATAAGTGTTATAACCTACATAAAGGGAGGAAGGGTGGAGAAAGGGAAAAAAATTCGAAGTCAAAAGGTCAAATATGATAGGACTTGTGTTAATGGTTGCATGAATCAAATTCAGTGAAGAGCAGAAGAGATTGAATTACACTGTGAAATTAAGGGTGGTTGGGTGGTGCAAGGGCAGGTTAGAGCCAGTAGGGAAGTAGGTGCTTCCTTTTCAGTTGTAGATGACTAAACAGGGGGTCAAAGCTTCCTACCAGTTGGTGTTGGTGAACAAGAGTGTGGGTGCATCCTGATCAGTTGGTGTTGATTGAAAAGGAAGAACATCTTCCTTCTATGTAACTTGTAAAAACAAAATTTTGCAGTTAATAGAAATGTGTTGGTGGTTTTCCCTGTTGGGTTCCATGATAAAATATTGTGTTCATAAGAGTTTTTTGTTTATCATATATTTCTTAATTGAATAATTAATGCGTGTGCTTAATATTGAAGGAATTAATAAGAAAAAGTAGGCAATACTAATTCACCCCCCCTCTCAGTATTGTTGGATATTCCATCATATTTATGGTACAGAGACTCTATGTAGCAACTATAGATATTTTTCTTGTGATTTTGACTACCTAAAAACGTCGTTTAGGCCCTAAAAATCGCTCTGCAAGTTGATGACCTCCAAAAAAATGCAATTTTTTATGGAAAATTAACTGATTTATTATTTTAATAGTCTATCAATTAGAAATTAAAACCACTCGGAACACCTTTTCTCCCCTTTTTCCATCGGGGGAATCAAGTTACCCTGTCTCCAAACTTCCCTAAATCCTGCAACCCACAAAATTACCAGCCTAACAGACTCTTTCATTTGAGCAGACTTTCCCCCATCTAGTTGTCAAATGTAATGGTCTTCAGATTCTTCCACAACCCACAAACCACGAGTCAATAAGATTATTTCATGTGGACTCCCTCTATGAATAGTTCAAGTTAACACATTCTTATAATTAACACGTTTTCCTCAAGTCGTGAGCCCTTTCTCCCTGCAATCCCGCAACCCCCAAACCTGGAAAAAAATCTTCCTTGTGGACATTTCCTCGTGGCTACCAAAACATGACCCTCAGGTTTTACCCACAAGCCTTTGTGAACATTTAACCATGTCTACTAAAAAAAAAACCTCAGGTTTTTCCTAAGAGCAACAACCCGCAAGCCTTTGTGGCCTTTCCTCTGTGGACATTTCCATGTGGCTACCAAAACATGAACCTCAGGTTTGGATCGTGAGCTGCAACCCGTAATCCTTTGCGCCCTTTTTTCCATAGACATTTTCCCATGGTTACCAAAACATAAACCTTAGGTTTTTCTCATGAGCCACAACCCGCAAACCTGTGCAATCTTTTCTTTGCAGACATTTCCCTGCAACTGTCAAAACATGGACTTTAAGTTTTTCCTACAACCCGCAAGCCTACTCCTGCAACACTATTGACTTACACCTTTTCTTCCCAAGCCCATGTTTGATCTAGGTCATCGATATTTAATGTCTAAAAAGATCTGGGTCATTGGTTCTTCAAAATCAATACTGTGACCCATGCCTTCTTCCACCGTGGACTCTGTCAGTCCACGTCACGTTGTACAAAATTTCTCCGAAAATTCCCAAAATTTATAAATTTTCAAAAAATTATAATTTCTCCCAAATTTTCCATTGGCACACTTAAAAATTTTACTCACTTTAGCCTTAATCTTAGTTTTCGATTGCCAGGTCGAATGTGATCTGGACCGTCATTTTCTCAACTTCTCAAACATTGCTAAAACATAGAATTCGACCTTTTAGACCAATTTGACTCTGCAACCTACAAATTAACACCACGAATCCCCTCTTCAACTTTTCCGAAGTGAATCAAACTCTCATCTGCTCATGAAGTTGTGAATTTTCACTCTGCTTTCACCATTTCCCCAAATATGTCAAAAATGAACCTCCACAACAACAAATTTTCTACAAGATTTGAACTGGCTCTTGGCCCATACAAGCTCAGTGTTGAACCTTCTACTCTTATGCCAATATATAATGTTTCCCCAACTTAACCGATGAACATTACAACAAGAAATATGCATAAAAATGAAAATTTTCTGCTAACTAAATTCCTATAGCTTACCAACTATGAATTTTACACAAATTTAACCATTTTGATACCATAACTTAATGCATCTAGAACATGTTAAATTAAACATAAATTAATCTAAATAAATCATTACAACAACATGTAATTCATTCCAATTCATGGAGTAAAATGCACAGCAGTTAACTCAGAAAAAAAAATAAACACTAATATTTTTAAAAAATTTGTGCAACTAGTTGCTTGGTATGGACGTTCCACCCAACCATATACTTGTTGTTCGAGATATAAAAAAACAAGTCTCCCTTGAGCTAGGGATAGGAATCCACAAGAAAGGGTGTCTCTCATTGTCCACTCACGACTCAAATATTCCCAAAACCCACTGGCATTCTCCTACAACTATCTTGAATTTCCTCCAAATTTCTTCCTCTTGACCTACCCAACCCAAGGAATGTACCCCTTCACTACTCTCATTCCAACGAGCATCCCATTCATTTATTAGGGTCTCTTTGGCACAAGTCACTAGAATTCTCACTACTAGGAACTAAAGGGAACTCACTGCCAAAGAAACTACCAGTAGAAATAGTAAAAATCACTCATTGGTATAGAGAAACTCACCTAGGAGTTCACTCTTCAATATTGACAACCTGGTTCTTCAGTCTTCATCTCCAAAATGCTCCAAAAACGCTCCAACATCCTCTAGAATTTGCTTAGCCTTCTTGCTCCAACTTCGATCCCCTTTTTCTCTGTTCTCTGCTTGTTATTCATGAAAAAACATTCTTGTCAAAATTGTCTTCCTTGGCCATACGAATTTCCTTTTCCCCAAGCCAGTTGACTGCTCACTCTGCAATTTTGATTGTACTTTATCCCCATGCTCCCGAATAACTATGGGATGTGACTTTCTACACCTACCCTCTTACATGTATTTAATGATTAGGATCTTCTACACTCAAGGGAATATCAAAAGGTTGTCCCCAATGATAATAAAATTCAAAAATATGGGTTTGGATTAATACCCGTAAATACTTTTCCCCTCGGACCCCTCTGAGACACTCCCTTCTCTTGTGGAAAAATCAGCCCCTATCTCTATCCATGTCCCCCAACAACTGGTATAACATTTTATTTATTTAAAAATTAGAAATACAATTTGCATATTACATTTCTTGGCCATAGCCACATTCATATCTACGCTTGTGCATTAATTAAGCTGGGGATTATTGTGTATTGTTACATTATGAGTTTATTGGTTGGGATTAGGTTGGCTTAGTGGTAGGTTACATCATGCTAACTTTATCTCCTATTTATAAAAAAGGAGAATCTTTTCTATAAGCATCTCATCTTGCCTTTTGAATTGGATATATTATAAAAGGAGGTTTCCCCCTCGAAGTGGATTGTATTCATTGACTTTTTATCATTTTCAAGATGTTTGGTTCATATCAGACACCTCCATGCATTACAACATGCCTCTCAAAAGGATAGTATACATGCTCCAACAAAATTCTTCCTTTGTTGGCAGATAGATCATCTATCACAGCTTCAAACAACAAGGGTTTATAAATTAGTTCCATGATAAACTTTCAAAAAATTTAATTTCCCTTCTTTGCTACCCTCTATTAAACCTCTACATGATGAATGCCATAAAAAATCAAAACAAGGAAAACAAATAAGCTCATGATTTAGGCCTAAATGCCGTCTTTTGGAAGGATGGAAAATGTTGTTATACATCAAAAGAATGTGCATGTCCTTGTCCCGAATATATTACAACCCTAAAATTACATCTTCTTGCTAATTTTTTGTACATATAAAGGGCACAAGCTAAAGATGTCAATGGATATAAAATTTCTACATGTGTAATGTGATGACAATGCTCTTTATGATGCAAAACATCCACCCCAGTAATGAATAAATATGGATGTTGATCAATGATCAAATATGCATCACATACCTTGACATCTTTTGGTTGTTCAATATCAAAGGAAATAATATCTTCTATGTCCTTTTCACTATCCATGAAATGGCTCTCAAAACTGATTGGAAATTGAAGGTGTCAATTCATATCTTCCTTCGACAAGCTCTCGCCATCCATGTTATATATGGGATCCCCATAAATAAACCATATATCCACATCCAATATATTCCCCTCAATTGCAAAAAGAGTTCTCACATCATCATCATCTTGGCCGCCATATTTTTCATCGCATGACCTAGTGGAAGAACCTGTAATTTCTTCATCTTGCAAGGGTTTCTCTATTAGACCTATCCCTTTCAACTCTTCAAATATTTCACCATCATGTTCAAAAAATTGAAAATAAAACCCATAACATACCAAACCCTTTTCATATTAAGAAGCAATGAAAGACACTGGAACCTCCTCATGCAAGTGTACATTAGCATCACAAGATGCTTATTCCGAGACAAGATGGAATGCATAGTATTCAATGGAACCTTCACCATCAAACTATTCATGAGGTGTTGCAATGGGATATTCAAGAAATTCATCACACTTCTTCTCATCTAAATCTGAAATCTCATGTGCAAATGACTCATTTGATAGAAAATAAGGTCAATCATTAAATCAATCATCACGAAACTCATCTCCATGTTGCTCATTCATTGATCCATAACTTTCTTCTTCTAGGGAGATAAGAAGGGCAGTTAACACTCCAATCTTATCAATAATTTCATCTAAGAGAACATACAAGGGGTTACTCTAATATACAAGTATTAGGTCCTCTATCTCTCCCTTCTTTTTGTGGCACTCATCAAACACCACATGAGCATCATGAAGCTCATAAAAAATGTTCTTCATAACCACAACCCTGATGAAGAATTCTAACACCATAAAAAATGGAACAAATTAATAATATAATAATGATACATACCAACCTCAATATTATTCATCACCAAAAATCACATTTATAATTTAATAAGAGTTGTCTCATAAAACAACCAACTCTTACAATCACTCAACAAACAACCTCTATATTCACTTACTAATCATTATCTCAATCTCAAATTATCTCTTAGAGATATGAGGACACTAACAACTTCAACAAACATTCTTATTAGACTATGTACCATACAAATGAATCATTATCCCAACATTTCTCCCCCATAATGATCATTTGGGGAGATTCCAACATCATCTCTAAATTTATAGATCTTGTCCTTTGGTAGTGCCTTGGTGAAAAAATTTGTAACTTGATGTAGTGCATTGATTTCAGTAGTAATGGATGAATTGCAGTAGTTTATGTAGTTATGTAGGTCCAGTGGAATCACTTGGTATCACTGATGTAGATTGATGTAGTGATGTAGGTCCATTTATGCAAGTTCWTTTTTTCATTTGCACAAGCGCTCYAACAAKTTTTTTTATGTGYTACGCAATTCCCACCACTATTTTCTCAGCCTTTTGATACGTGTTGTGATACTAGGTGGCAGGATGGGAGTTCTTAAAGTAATATAGTGTCGGGAAGAAGGCTACACCAGTTCCCCATCCATCAGAATGACATTGATGAAGATGTGTGTTATAGTAATGTGATACCTAGTAACCCACCCTTTCCTTTTATCCTTAAATCTATGAGATATTCATAGGTCGAAGGGTTACTTTCATTTGGTTCTTTTAATAGTGAAGTGAAGCCCACTCGACCGATATTTTATGAGGTGAATCTAGAATAGGTCGAAGGGATAGTTGGAAAGGTAATACATCTATCTCAGATATATGAATATTCAAATCTATAGGTGGGTCTGGGGGGTCCTTATTTATATGTCTTAAGGTAGAATAAAATGTGTCTGCCTCGGGATAAAATAGACTTTATATCATGAATTTATTTCTTTGGTAAATTATAGAACCGAGTGTCTGTATTCGGTAAGGGACGAAACACTTAGCCAAAAAAGAGTAACCATGGTTTTTTCTTATGTACGTCCATAGAGAACCTTGGAGGGAAATTCTATCCCATTTTTCTAGAGCTCTTCCCTTCATATGATAGGGTAGAGATATCGAAAACTAATGCATCTAAACTAGGCTTACCTCGTAGAGAGGATTTTAATCCATCAAGTCATCTACGATAGTCTTTGTAAGTTACCTAAAGTGAAAGTAACGGAGCCCTACCTTATGAGATTGATTAAGTGTTGTTCACTCGATTGGGAATCCTTTACCTAGTATAATCTCATTTTGTAGTTGTGGGCTAGGTATTTTGGGATAAATATTTTTCTAAAAGAAGGTGAATCCTACCCCCCCCCTATGCCATCGGAATAATTTCCCTCCCCCCACGTCATCAGAATAGGAATGATATCAAAAACACCATCATTTATTCTATGAGGCCTTTGAGATCCTCCCCTTAGAACAATATTAATACCTCTCCTAAGTGAAGTAGCTATCTATGGGGCTCTCTATATCCAAGGAGGGGATCTGACCACCCCCTTACACCAGAATTCTAACCTGCCTGTCAGTAAGGACCCTTCCATGAATACTTCCAAACCTTATGTATGTTTCGATGATCCACAAGAATCAACAACAACCAATTACTTAATGAATGGGCGTTCGATGAGAGAGAGATCCACACATACGACACGAAGAACGACCTTGCTTTCACGTTACACCTTACCTTCCTTATAGAAGAGGGTGGCTACCTTACTTACAATCAATACCTGCTAATAGTCATTTCTCAATTTCAATATCATCGTCTAATATTACCACAATGATTACTTGACAAACCCCAGGATAGGGCCTTCCTCCAATATATCTTGATTGGTTGGTGGTTGGAGGGAGGAAAATTGAGCTAGAAATATTGAATATTGAACATGCTTGCCTGTAGATAGCTAGATATGGATACATTTCTCCCGTCATCTTGTCGGATTGAGAAGAAATACCAATCAATGAATAGGAAGATTAAATAAATGGGGCACTAGGTGGATTGAAACAAATATTGAAAAGGAAGGACATATATTGAAATAAAATATGGAGTTATATGTCTGTATGTAAGAAGGGAGCATTGGTTTTCATGAAGATGAAATAAATGTTCTATTCATGCTACTTCTCTCAAGTCAAAATTTTACGCTCTGAAAACAAGGTCATTCTAAAGTATTAATGGAAATGTCGCTACCTTGACCTTCGAGAGAATGTCAATATGTGGTTAAGCAACTTGATTGATGTCGACAACTTCAATAACGATGCTCCATCGTGACCCGTTTGAAAAATGATCTCTTGTATGCAATTCATTCTTATATTGATATACTTTCTATAAGTTAGTGGGAGGAAAAGGAAGTGGGGGTAAGTAATCCAAGTAGAAATCGATGGCCACCCACCTATTTTGTTGGCTCAAAACAAAGGTTTCCACATTGGTAGTTTTTCTACATCTTTTCGGGTCTTAAACTTTTGGGGTCGTTTTGAGGCCCTAAACAACATTTTTTTGGGCCCACCACAGTCACACTATAGGTTATTTCTAAAGTGTGATGGAAAAATGTGTAGTCCTCAGATATACCTTTCCAATGACCTATCATGTGCCCCAAACAAAGATTGTATGCAAAAGTTACACCCTTGGGAAGTTGACGTATCAACTACCCCCATCGGGGCCTGCAAACATTTTGGCATTTCATCTTTCGGGGTTAGGGTTTTGGGTTTTATTTATGTTAAAAAGGCATTTAGAGCCTCATTGGAAACATTTTATTCTTCTTGCGAATGAGCATATCCATCACATCTCTTCTCATAGATAAGTTGCCACCATTCTAGTGAGTTCATTCACTCTGTATTTTTACATCTTCTATACATTTTTGTCATTAATAAAAAGTGTGCATTATTGTATCTATGCGTTTCTGAAAATATATATGTGTATTTTCTTATTGTATTTCCGCCTTCATTTCGTTCTCAAAATAATCTGGATTAGTGGTATCAGAGTAGGCTACTCCTTTCCATTTCTTAGTGCATGTCCCCGACGAGGTCAGGGTATAGAGAGTTGGTTCTCAAGCTAGTTTCTCTTGAGGACAACCACTCTCCCCAGCCCAAGAGGCCTCCCATGGTAGAAGAGAAGAGAGACGAGGGAGCAAAAGATCCCATCAAGTTGTTTCTTGTGGAAGCCCTCGTGCAACAAAGGAACGAGATGTTGGATAATTTTTCCCAAATCCTTCAACGATTGCCAACAATAACAGATGTGTCTTCTTCAAGAAGTCACTTTGGAGATGCTGCCCCATTCAAGGTACAAGTTAATTTGATATTCCCATATTTGAAGTTCAGATCGATGCAGATGCTTTGGAAAAATGGTTAAATTTGCTAGAAGGTTATTTCTCTGTTCACAATTTGTTCGACAGAGAAAAGATCACCTTTGCGCTCCTTAAGGCTCTCCCCCATGTCAAAAATTGGTGGGAAATTTACTGGGAGAAAAAATCCACAGAGGAGTCTAGAATATTTGGGGTCGATCCCACTTGGGATTCTTTTATGGATGTGGTCAAGGAGAAATATTACCCTGTGGGAAACTATGATGACCAGTGCATGAGATGGACCACACTGCATCAAGAGAGCGGAAAAACAATGGCAACGTTCACCAATACGTTCCATACCTTGTGCACCAAGCTGGGTATCAAAGATTCTGAGCGACATATGGTTCTAAAATAATGAGGAGCTCTACATAGGTACATCCAAACTGAAATGGATTTTCTGGACATCTCATCACTGGGAGCATCTTATAGATATGTTGTCAAAATCCAGCAAAAATTTAAGCACCAGAACAAGCTAGAATTTGGGTCTACAAATCCACAACAACCAAATTATGGTAAAGGCAGTCCTAATACACAGAATAACCAACCTCAAGAAAATCGTTCCAAGATGCAAGAAAAGAAGGGTAATGGGAAGACGAAAAAGGACATTGGGAAGTGGTGTGAATTCCACAAAATCCCTTGGCACAACACCAATGAATGTCACTAAAAACAGTCATTGGTGATTGAGCTCAAAGAAAAAAATCCTAGTCCTGACTCGGACTCTGATTCAGACAATAATAAAATGAGACAAATCATTGATGCAAAACCCACTACTATTGTCGCAACCACAACAATCCAACCAGAAGAACCAGAGGATCCCGAGGAGAGGGAGTGTCTCTTTCATTCAAAGATGTGGGTGAAAGGGACCCCGCTGCATTTTATTGTTGATAGAAGAAGATAGAAGAACCACATCTCATTATAGGTCGTCAAGCAATTGTATTTATTGAAAACACCACACCCGCATCCATACAACATCGCATGGCTTCACCAGGGATGATATCTTCGTGTCAGCCAACAGTGCCGCCTATCATACGACATCAAGCCCTTCAAATATGAGGTATTGTGTGATGTTTCCCCACCGAAATTCTGTGATGTTCTGTTAGGCTAGCCATATATGTGGAAGCATCATGTTTTTTATGAGTCTCAACCTCGTAGTGTCATTGTTACTCTAGGGGGTCATCTCTATAGGATACCAGAGGTAGTTCCGATTATTGTCCCAACAAAATAGTGTCGCAAAGTATTCTCTCATACTTCAAAGTTTATCCTCTTCATGATATGTTCAGAAGAGAAGGAAACTACAATCACTACAACCTCGTCCCAAGACCCTTCTATCCAGTATAAGAAGATCAACAAGATTGTAGAAGAGCACCAAGATATGCTTATTGCACCTACAAGGTTGCCTCCACACTTCCCAGTCAAACCAATTTATAAAAAAATCCTTCATTTTATTCATGTTGCATCTTCACTGACAAACTCCTCCCACACTCAAGCAGATCATGCAACTAGATTGGTTAAACGGATCCAACCCCGCCAACAAGAAGTTCATAACAGTCTTCACCAAGCTAAGTAGGACAACTTCTTCAGCAAGGCAAGCAACTCACCAAGGTTCATATTCAAAAAAATATTCCCCGGGAACTTGACTCAATGGAGACCATTGCTTCCTAATGGGGGAAGAATGATCCGGGCAGAAATTGGTGGCCACCCACCTATTCCACTGGCTCAAAACAAGGGTTTCCACCTTGGCAGTTTTTCTACATCTTTTCGGGTCCTAAACTTCTAAGGTCGTTTTTGTTGGAATTACTTCACACACACCTAAGATTTATTTTTCCTAAGGTTTTTCCTTTTCTATTATTCATATTTAGTCATTATCCAGTCTCCTGTATTTCAGGGGAGAATATTCCACCTGGAGAATATTCTCTTTCAGTTGACTCTTCAGTTTGACTAGTTGAGTTGAGTTTAGATGATGCATTGGTTTTTTCACCATGAAACATTGGGATCATCACCAGCTAATGTGAAATTTCCTTGGGATAATCACTAGACTGGCGCATTACCCTTGATTCCCTGAGTTAACTCCTCACTACTCTCTATTCAGTAATTTAACTGAAGACTAGTTGACTAGTTAACTCAACTAGGTGGAAGTTCACTCTCGTAATTTCCTGAGAGACTAGACTAGGTGGAAATTCACTCCCGTAACTATTGGTGTGTGTCCAGATCACTCTAGACCACCACTATGGTGCATTTTTTCTCCTCCGATGCGCACCCATTGAGTTATACATAGTATATCATGTGTAAATTATTCATTATTCATAACGATTAATGAGAATTCTTTCATTCTTTCTCTCCTTCTTCTTCTTTCTTAATTTCTCTCTACAAATGTGTGTAATATTTTCTAGCTAGATCTATTTTGTGCAGTTTCAACACATTTACATGGTATCAGAGCCGACGGACTACTAAGAAAAACCTACACCAAAAAATTTTGCAGGTACAAAAGATTGAAGACAACGGAAAGATGGATTTCCAAAAAGAATTCATTCTTACACCTTACAACTATTTTTCACGGAAGGAGAAAATGGCCAAACATATCCAAACCAGAGGGTTGTACAGGTTAAAATTGAATACATATACATAACTAACATCAGCCATAGAAAAATCCAAGTATTCAAATCGCATGGATGAGGCACTCGGAACAATTTGCAGTATTATTTGTCCCAATTTCCTTTTTCATATATCTTCCTGTAAGACTCCCAATGAAGCCTGGACCACCTTGGAAGGGCTCTTTGGAAAGCAGGATGAGATGAGGGGACACATGTTGGAGGTGGAGCTCCTCACATTGGATCCAAAAATCTTCGACAATATCCAATATTTCTTTACAAAATTCAAGGATTTACTGTCGCAACTCAAAGCTTGCGGGGTTGATAAATCGAATGAGGAGAAACAATTGGTTTTCACCATTCTCTCCAAGATTGGTCCTGAATTCTCTGTATTCGCATCCACATTCCATTCTGTTAGATTCTCCTCTGGAGCCACCTGGAATATGCCTTCTCTTGAGGACTTTATCGAATCCCTAACACAAGAGAAAACCAAGCTCATCAACATGAACACAATCAAAGGCCCAAGGGTGCATGTACTCACTGTGCAATATGGAAGCCACAAATATCATAAATCTAAATAGAAATATAAACAAAAATCTCATGCACATCTGAAGAAGGAAGAGTACACAAAACCCTTCACTGATGCCTCCGGATCCAAAAGGGAAAAGGGATGAAAAGGGGAGAAATGTTCGTACTATCACAAAGGATTCCATCCAGAATCCACATGCATGAAAAAACAAATAGATCTGATGCCTCAAATACTTCATAAAAACAACCTTGTAGATCGCATCCCCAAGGGTGCCAAGAAGAAGAAGCCAGAAGATCTGAATTCCAAGAAAGGCAATTCTAGACATGCCTTGATTTCCATCCACTCCTCTCCCGATGCTTGGATCATATATTTAGGAGCATAACATCACATGGCTGCATCAAAAGCAGTATATTCTTCATTGGATGCATGCAAAGGTCCTCCTATTCTGATGGGGGATAACTTTTATGTCAAAGTCACCAACAAAGGAAGGATTGAACTCACCAATGGAAGCTTTGAGAATGTGTTGCACGTTCCCAAACTTTTCTTCAACCTTCTCTCTGTGTATAAGATGGCGAATTTAGGCACCAGAAAGAAAGTAATATTCACACCAAATTCCATGGACATCTACGACATGCAAACCAACTCCATTGTTTCTATCGGTGAGGTAAATCATCAGTCTAGATTGTATACATTTTTTGTTTTCATTGAACTTGATTCTGCTTTATTGCTTACTCATGCTGATGAAAGTAGTAGGATATGGCATGAAAGGTTTGGACATTTGAATTCCAAATACATGCAACATCTTAGAAAGCAAATATTGGTTGATGGTCTACCAGACATCCATTTCTCAAAAAACACCCTCAAGAGAAATTCGACAAAGGAAAGTCTCGGAGAGCTTCTACACCTTTAGATCTAATCCACAGTGACCTTATGGGTCCTTTTCTACATCCATCCATCAATAAAGTGAGGTTTTTTCTCATTTTTGTTGACGATTTCTCACATTTTACATGGATCTACTTTCTCAGGAAAAAATATGAGGTCTTTCAACACCTTAAATATTTCAAAGCCTTGGTTGATACACAGTCCGGAAAGAAGATCAAAGTCCTCTAAACTGATAATAGGGGAGAGTATGTAAATCATGATATCCATAATATTTTCCATGAGGCAGGGATTCAGTTGCATCAAACAGTGCCCTATACTCCATAGAAAAACAGAGTTGATGAGCAGAAAAACATATCTCTAAAGGAGATGGCATCTTGCATGCTGCATGCAAAGTCACTACCACAGAGACTATGGGTCAAAGCACTTAATTGTGAAATATACATCCAAAACAAATCTCCCCATATATATATCAAGGATAAGACCCCCTACGAGGATTGGAGTGGCCTCAAACCGGAAGTGACCCACTTTCACATTTTGGGTTCACGTGCATGGGCTCGGATTCCCTCTGAAAATAGGAAGGCACTTGATCCACAAAGAACTGAGTGTATTTTTGTTGGATACCCTGACGGTGTGAAAGGATATAGTCTTATTGATCTATCCTCGGACCGGATCATCATTGAGCGAAGTGTCCAATTTGAGGAAAGTGTATCACATGCACCTCGACAACTGCATGCAAACACCTTCATTCATCCACTTGTCTAAGATTATGAGAATGAACATGCCGACTCTTCTTCAGATGATATTTCTGATTCAGAGGACTCAGATGGTTTAGATTCAGGTTCAGTACAGTCGGATGCAGAGTCATAGCATCGAGATGTAGTTGAAGAGACAGAGCAGAGGCCCAAGTGGGCACAAACTACTCTTCAGGATGCAAGGGATCTCATTGGTGATCTAGATGATACTAGGAAGACCGATCTGATTTCAAGGAGCCTCATGTTGCACTCACTGCCATTGAACCATTTCCCTCCATGAATCTTTTCTTGGTTCAGTATTTAGATCCACAGTCTTATGGTGAGGCTGCTGGAAATCCCTTTTGGAATCCTCCATGCAGGAGCAGTACAACTCCCTCCTCGAGAACCGGACTTGGGATCTGGTTCCCCTTCCTTCCGGGAGGAAACTTGTTAGATGCAGATGGGTCTACAAGACCAAGAGCGCAGTGGATGGACAGATTAGCAAATACAAATCTAGGCTTGTTTCCAAAGGCTTTCAACAGGTGCATGGAATTGACTATGATGAGAACTTCGCTCCAGTAGCGAAGATGGATTCCATACAATTGGCACTTACCATTGCGGCAACCAAGGGATGGGAAGTC
>JASDQU010100377.1:621970-665372 GCA_032191745.1 Picea mariana
CTTAATCAATGGCTAAAACAAGTTTCTCTAGCATGGAGACATATAGCAAGGACCTACTTGTGTGCTTGCTACCTAGGGTTTCAATATTAAGCAATATAATAGCAATGTAATAGTAAATGTAAGAGATTAAACCGACAACCATTCATGCAAGAAGTTTTTCATGAAAAATACACTTACAAATCATGAAGAATGCTCATCAAACCCTAGTTGTAAACCTTCCAATGAGAGAAACACCATAAAAATGCCAAGAAGAATCCTCCACAAGAGTTGCGCCTCACTTCCAAGAGCAAAATACCAAGACAAAAGACTAAAAGTAGCTCTCTCACAAGAGAGTGAGTTATATTATGTTTAAAATGAGAGGCAACATCCTCTATTTATACCAATCAATGACCTTTTAATTAAATTTTAGGTCATTAAAACAACCGACAAGGATGACAATAAGATTTACACTGTTTTTACATTAATTGCCAGAAAAATGTCATAAAATGAGCTAAAAGGGGGACGTCAAGCCCTTATGAGGGAGACGTTGGCCCTTTTTGGGAAAGCACAGCATCCAGAAAACCAAACATTGGCCCTTCTAGGGATCCTCCAAGCTGCCACACGTGACAAATGACCTCATCACCCTGCCACATGCTCCAGACAACGTCCAACTCTCTTAGGTGATGTCCTGTCCATTAGAAGCAAACATCCCATCTGCAGTGGGTGATCCCCCCTGGGCCGGGCTCTGCCAAAGTGTCTTGGGTGGAACGTCCTTCTTTCTTCTCATGCAATGGCTCATCACAACGTTGTCATGTCTTTGCCATCCCAGCAACCATCTGATGGGATCTTCAGCCCCACGGAGGTCCGAGCTAATCATATCCATATGTGTACCGGTCCACTGGTACTTGTCCGTCGGGTATGGTCCTGCACATCAAAAACTACTCCCTCCATGGGCTCATCAGTCCTCGGGATCATAGCAATGTCAATCATATTTCATCATTAAATTTATCAAATACATGCATAAAATCTCTAGCATATCCTCTAAGAGCTCAAAGACATTTCACATATCTACTATACAAAGTTGAAGAAACAAATAGAATAACCTATTGGGCTAATATCCATAAGAAAAGGAAAGTTTCCATAGAGGATCATTCAAGCCATGTTCATGAGGTGATATGGTCTAGGGACGTCCAGCCATAGTAAGACCAGGGGTAGGTGTTGTCCGTGGGTGCCTTTGTAGGAGGTGAGTTGTACCCATCATGGATGCACTTTTTCCAAGCCCCTTTTATTGCCTTTATTTTTATTTATTGCTTTTCTTTCTTTTTACTTCAATGTCTAACCAGAGGACACTGCCTTGGCGTGGTGACCAGAGATGACAGTGTTACCCACTAGTATTTTTGCAGAAATGATAAGGTTGGCTCATGATGAGACCCCCTTTCCCTTGGCCATGCAACCAAAAGTCATTGCCCTGGCGTGGTGACCAGATGATGGCAATGTCATACTGCTAGATACCTATGAACATAATGGGCCAGCTCGTGATGAGACCTCCCATCCTCTTGGTTAGGTCTTGTTTTATTATTTTTCTTAGGGTCCCTTTTGTTTCTTATCGAGAGGCCTTTTATTGCCTTCTCGGGGATCCCTGGGCGAAGCATCTCTAGGTTTCATTTCCTATGGCTTTTATCTTTTACCAACTGCTTTTACCCCCTGGGCCTTTAGCCCCTTCTTCCCACAGGACAAAGTGTAACCCTCAAAAGGTCATCCTAATGGCCAGACTAGGGGAATGGGATGGATGAATGGGAGATAAGATGTAAAATGATAGAATGGTGGGAGCAGACAATGGCTCTGCAAATTCCCCCTGGTGGCTAACCAAAACCCATGAATACAAGCTTGCTAGGTCACCCCGTTAATCCCCCCAACCATGGTCAAGTGGATTAGTGTAAGATCCAAGCAGTTATCAGAAATGTAAGAAACCTGATGCATATATAAGAAGGTTATAATGATCAAACATGACACATACCATGATACCTTGGACCAATNNNGGTGATGGAAGATATTACTGCTGACAGGACAAGTCTGGCGAAGAAGAAGAAGGATGGGACCTCCAGGGCCATGCTCAGGTCAATCCTGCTCTCGGTAATCCATGTCTAGGACCTATGGTCCTCGAGACATGATCTCCTAGTTATCCCTAGAAAATGGGGATAACAGGTCCCAAACCTAGAACCCGCTCGAAGAAAAATCTACGCAAGATAGAGGCAAACCCGAAGTTCCTACTATCACCTTGTTTGCACTCCGTCAACTAGATCTTCATATTATCCAGTAGTGAGGTGCACCAATCGTACACCGTGGGTCTCAATCAATCTATAGAATAGAACATGAGTGGCCTTGATTCTTGATGCAACGAAGTCAATCCTGTGATCCTGGTCAAAATGAGGACAACAATCTTGAGGCTGAGATTGTTTATCGCTCAGATGGGGAGTTGACTCCCAACCTTCTCGGTCCCTGCTACACAGTGAGCGTCTATGTACTCCTCTATCTTCATACCACTCCTAGCTCCCAGGGCTTTGAAGTTCACAACTTCACCCCAACATGATAACCCAATCAAAAAGTATATATCCTCGACTTCAATCCTCAATTGTTTCCCTACAAGGTTGAAACTCTCGCTGTCAAGATCCCAATAATCCACGAGCAACTCAAGAAACCTCACCTGGGCCCCCATCCCTTTGAGTCCCAAAAATTTGTACAACCTGCATATTTTCAAGGCCATTTGGGCCCCCGAATCTCTTTCCATAGCAGCATCTACCTCCTCATGTTCCCTTTCCCTCCATTCTAGCACCATCCTGCCAGAGAAAAATCAATTTTTGAGTTAGCAACCATAGAAAACCTTGTTTACAGACTTGTACGGGGGATCCATCATTCACATTCTCATATAGGTTTGAGTACACGTAGTCTGTATTTTACACAGTCGCGTATAACCTCATGTATACGCAACCCGATGAATGGTAGCCCGCATACACCGAGATGACTAATTTGCACCTTAATTAACTCAAATTTTGAAACCTAAATTAAAAATTCAATCCACTAGAAAGGAAGAGGAGGGGAAGAGGAATTACCTGGTCCATATGGTCTCTAATTTCATCACCCGACGCTCCTGCAATCACCAGTTGAAGATCGGAGGTAATTTGGTCCAATTTTCACTATTTGGGTAAAAAGTCAAAATGACATAGAAAAGTTTGGTTTGTTATTATTTATAGCGGGTTTTACCCACTTTCTATAGTTTTGAATTCTTTTTTCTCCTAATGGACTAATACAGCAGTGGATTGAGTTGTTTTTTGTAGTTTTCACCAGGGATTCTTGCGGATGTCAGCGTTATGTTGATCGTTCGTAACCACGGGCAGGTATTTTCGCTACCCAACATATAGGATAGGTATCCATTCCACCATGCAAATTTGCATTTTCCTATAACTATCACTCATATGCCTTAGGTACGAACCCATTTGTTGTGACACAGAACCTTCCATCTGCTATAATATGTGTTGTTATCAAGTGGTAAAGACTTACCAAACATGGGTACCCTAGTTAGATCCTCTGCTCCATTTGGTGCCCATGCAAAGATTTTTCCGTAGCACCGGGAGTCCCTTATAGATAATACATGAATTTATGTTGAGCCTCATTTCTCACTCATAAACATGCCGACATATACCTAGAGGACTCCCAACCGAGTTTGATTTAATCTCTTTTCCGACTCGTTTTCAAAACGCAAAAAGATTGCCGAGTGAAATTGTCTCTTTCACACTCGTAAATTGGACTTGAAAGGATGTCTATTTGGTACAATTTTATCCATTTTTCAAACCAAGTAGACTACGATTATGAAAAAGGACATTTTTTGGCGTTAAGTTGTGATTTCATCTCATGCCCTTTCTTGTAGTATTAAGCCTATAGTCGGTTCTCTCTTTGCGTTGTAAACTGTTTGCCTCAGCAGTTTTGCATCCTCAACCAAGTAGAGCCTCATTTGTATCCTTCACAATTTGACACCCTATACCAAGGAGGAAACATTCCCCTGAGTGTCCATCTCCTACATGCATCTCCTTGCATTGAGCATAGGTATGTTTCACTACTCGAAATAGTTTTACTTACTTGCGACACGCGTTTCCTCCTATGTATCATAGCATTCATTTGTATATGAAAAAACGAAAAAAGATGGGCGGGAAGGGAGTATTATCTTATATTGGCAGTAGTCGTGTCACCTTTGAACAGAGCATAAAGCTATTGATTCCATTTTTCATCATAATTTTGGGTTTAGCATGGCCTTAGGAAGCTAAGCTCATTACAGAGAGTTTTCTCCCCCGACTGGTTACTCTTCCAATCCCTATGGAGAATTTCATTGACGCCTGCTGCATCTCATGGTTTCATCATTGAGTCTATGCTATCAGAGTCTTCCATATGTCTCATGCTCTTGTTCAAAGGATGTCTATCAACCAATTTCATCCATTTCTTAGAACTCTTGACTTTGCATGTCGGACATACCCTCAGTTTGTCTCAGAATCACATGATGTTGTAGTCCTATCACGCACTCTGGTCCTACTTTCATCATTGGTAGGTAACCTTGAACCCAGTAGTCGACATTTCATCATTGGTCATTGACTGGGTGGTTTCCCTTGTGTTCAACGGCAAGACATCTATTCACACATTGGGATTCGTGCAATGTCTTGGATGCCATTAGCCTTATTGGTGGTTTCCTCGCCTTTGTCACCATTTTTCCTCATCGACTATTATTCAAAGGGTATTTTCCGTGTACTGCTTGCACTTGGCACACGTGAAAGACACACAAGTTTGTTGGTTCATGAACATGTTCTTCATCTGATTTCCTCCAAATCATGAAGCTCCTACTTTGTGCCTCGTGTTGAATGATGAGAGATTCTTTAATTCTCTCATTTCATCGGGTCTCCTTCCATCGACTTCAGCTCATCTATTCTAGAAACAAGACCTAGAGTCCTATGAGTACCTTGAGGCTTGCAGTCATTAGTGGCAGGTTCTCTCGCCATCGACAGTTGGGAATACAGTAATGTCTCCTGATTGATGGATTCTTCAAGTGTTCGACCCTGAATCCTTTATTCACACTTGTAAGAATGTACTCAGTGACTTGATACCTACTTTCATCATCGGTAGGTTGTCTCGTGTTTGTTAATGATATACCTCAATGACCAATAATCAAACGATGTCTCATTGTGTTCGACCTCAACTCCTTTATTCACATGATGTATACTTGCACCTTTGGCAGATTGTGTAGAAGACTTGAAGACACCAATATGTGGCTGCAGCTTCCTGAGTTGTTGCTTCCTTTTCATCGGACCAATACCTATATGACTTCAGTGATCATGGGAGATCAGATTGTACTCCATTGTATACAGATATCTTCAGATTTATTTTGAGAATAGTTCTATTGGGCCTTGTTTGTGACTATGACAACCTTTGGCATGTAACCGCATTTTAATTTTCCTATTCATGGCCATGGACATTTTTTTGGTATATTTTCACATGGATATGCAGTGTAATTCAAATTAGCAGCCATGTATGCAAAGTCAGTACCGATTGTAAAGAGAAATTAGTTCTTCCAATTGATTCCCCATCACTCCAATTATGGGTTTTTATAATGTATTTCGACCATCACAGATACTCTTCTGACCTCACACATTAGGGGGAATCTGTTATAGAAATATTTGCCTCACCCTATGCAATCTTGCACAGAGAGCCTTTTTCCATTTCCTTATGCAGACTTTTCATCCCTTTTTACAAATCCCAGAGCTAAAAAATACATTTTTTCCACATATATGCACCTTTCCTACTATACAGCATGTGTATATGCAGGTTGCACCACTACATCCCGCATACATCAGTATTTGTGCCCAAAAATGAAAAATGGTGTCGAGTTTCCATGTCACGATAGGATATCAATGATCATTAACATTCCATATACTGGAAACATTTTGACTCGACTCTTCAGTTCCATTTGAATGCTATAAATGGGCCAATTCCAAGCTATGGAAAAGAGGAGAAAGAATTTGACTTTGAGAGAAAAGTTACTCTGGAGGAATTATTCACTTCATATTGAGTTTGCATCCCGTTATCCTTTAAGTCTAAACACATTGTTCATCCCCCAAGCTCTTTCCTTATTGATTGAGAACTTCATTGTCTCTCTTCTATGAGCTTGCCTTTGGTGGAGGATTGAAGTGGTGGAGGCCCAGCTGGAAGGAACTTAGTTTCTCAGTTTCAAACCGTGCCGACACGGAAGTTTGTAAATTTTTAACTTTTGTTGATCATATATTTAATAGAAATACTCTTTTCCCGTCCAATTGATATCTTGAAAGTATTTGAATTATTATTCCATGGGCGTATTTGTTATGTATATTAATGGATTGTGCTATTGAATGTGCTAACATCATATATTATCACCATGTTCTTTCTTTTCTTGGTTGTTGAGAACTATTTGCTTTGGGTCAAGTGCTCAACAGTGGACTTCATCAAACATCTAGATGAGGTAGGCCTTTTATCTTGTCTTGCTAGCATATTTGTTTATACAGCATACTTGGGAATAGAGTTGATTTCTACAATTATTTCCGTCTATTGTGGTTTACCCCTAGCCATAGAGAGATATTCCTCGTAACACCAGGTCCATGGAACCCTTCGCTACAATCAAAAAGGAGTTAATTTTTTCGAGACTCTGGGACTCTGGAGCTCCATGGCGAATAAACACTGCAACATACAAATGCGTCGAAGGCGACCTGTTTGACTGGTAACTGGACGGATGATTGGCGACTAGCAGTCAGTTACCTGTAATCGTGGGATTTTTCCCCTTGATAAACCCAAATCATCTTCTCGGTCTCGAAGTAATGTGAGTCGTATATCTAAGAGTATTCAGGATCTCCACTGACAGTTGGATCTACGTCGTGGTCAGCCCGACGTTTACCACTTCGGGAGAACATAGGTGTTATAACACCAAAACCTATGAATGTCAGAGTCACGAAGTAATGTGGGCCATCGATCTAACGATCCTTCGGGACCCCTCTCGACATTTTGATCATAGGGGTGTGAATGTCATGTCGAAATCATGTGGGGGTCCACATGTTGAGAAACAGTGATTCCATGTTTGATGGCCTCATGACATAGTAAAGAGATGTTAGTGACCTGAGGCATGTGACACCCATTTTGCCCACATGTTTTGGGTTCACATGTGTCCCTCTAGGAGTGGCATATTACTGAGACCAAGGGACCTTTGAGCTATATTTTTGAGTCGTTGATCTCAGGATTCCATTGAGAACTTCTCCTAACCATCTGATAAACTAGTGGAAGGATAGTGTGTAGCACTCCGGCAAAGTCCTACTCGGGGAGAGAAAGGGCATTAAACAGTCAGAATCTTCAAACATTGAACTCGTAAAGTAACATGGATCGTCGATCTAAGGATGCTTCGGGATCTCCCTCAACCATTGGATCTATACTCTAGTCATTTCGACATTACCTACTCCAAGGGAAAAATAGTGCTAAACGGGCGGAACCGTCGAATGCCAAAGTTGCGAAGAAAAAAAGTTTGTGGATTTGGGGAACTATGTGGACCTGTCTCAACTGTGGGATATAAGGGGAATTGGAACGTTGTCATTTCGGAGTGATGTGGCATGCTGACATCACCTAGGGTGATGTGAAGCCACGTTAGACGTGCCACATGTCACCTTTATTCATGGTTTTCACAGACCCTATGTTCCCATTAAAATGTGACATGTGTCAATGATTGATGGGGCCATGTTTCATCTATGCCTTGTCGTGTGTCATCCCCCCTAGCACATACTCACTTGGCCTAATAGTGGGTGGAGTACTCGGACCCACATCTCCTTGCCTCTACATTTAATGTGCCATCACATGTAAGAGTGGACCCATCGAGAGTCTAGGGCTTCAGAACTCTGGGGGTTTGGGGTGTAGTATCTTAGATAAGTCGAAAGGGTCGAAGGCCATAGCCACATGGAAAGATTTTGAGGTCCTTTGGGAGTTTAGTATTTTGAGAATCCAGAGGATATGTGTGTAGAAAGAAAAAGGGGCATTCAACGTTGAAGCGTTGAATGTCGAACTCCCATAACCTCGTACGTTAAATGAGGACAAAGTTTCGTTGGTGGATTTAATGGTGGATGGATTTCCACCATATATGTAGGAGCACTAGGAAGCTCCGGGACTTCGGGGAAACTTGGGATGGTATGAATGAAACAAACCCACATGGGCACCATGTGGCCCTTGACCAATAACACCTGAAGAACTTTGGAAGGGTGTAACTCCCAATCCAGAGCTCAAATTCGAGCATGGTAGTAGTTGTTAGATAGCTCTTGATGAGAAGAAGATAATTTGATATGATTAAGGAAGGCGTAATTTTGGTGCCCCATCCCTAAAAAAGGGTACTTAGGGGTCGGGTGTGTTACATCTTGTTGACATCAATGAAAACCAATTTTCCAACAATCTCCCCCTTTGGCATTGATGGAAACATCGATGGCATGGGAACATTCATTATCCTTCTCATGCTCCCCCTGTGACCATCACTCCCCATGTGACCAATGCTCCCCCTATCTTTATGCATCTTTTCTTTCTCTCCATTTCCATGCCTTTGTTTTCTCTCTCCCCCTTTGACATCAATGGTAAAGGGTAATTCTCCTTGGGTTTCTCCCCCTGCCAACAAGCCTATACTTTCTCTTCATGGTGCTTCCTCATGTAAATATCTTATGTATATGAAAAGATTTCAAAAGATACTTTACTCGGATTATTTATATCTTCTGCTACTCTCCCCCTATATTGATGTTGTGTGAATCATTGTGGGGCAGAAACTACTCCAAGTTTTTGTCGAAGATACTCAAATATTTCCCTCAGAAGAGGTTTGGTGAAGATATTTGTAATCTTCTCTTTTGTCCCATTGTACTCTAGCTTGATGTTCTTCTCTATAACATGTTCCTGTAGAAAGTGAAACTTGATCAGAATGTGCTTCATCTTGGAATGCATTATTGGATTCTCGGAGATACTAATAGCATTGTTGTTATTACAGAGTATAGAAATGGTCTCATCATATTCCACCTGTATATCCTGCAAGGCCTACTTCATCCAAAGAACTTGAGTGCAACATGTTTTCACTGTAATATATTCTTCTTTTACCATGGACAAAGATATGGATGATTGTTTCTTTCTTAGCCATGATACTAGACACTCACCCAAGTAGAAAGTTGCTCCACTTGTGCTTCTTCTATCGCCAATGCTACCTGCCCAATTTTCATATGTGTAGGTGAACAAAGATAGATCATTCCCTTTTGGATACCATAATCCAAAATATTTTATTGCCTTGAGATATCTAAATATTCTATTTATTTCCATAACATGTGTTTCTTTCGATGTTGCTTGAAATATCGCAACCTATACAATTGCTTGAATCACATATGGTATTAACGTTGTCACATAGAGTAAGCTTCCATTCATCGATCTGTATAGGCTCTGATCTTCATCCTTAGATTCATCTTCCTTTCTCAAATTGCAACTTATCTGCATAGGAGTACTCATGGGTTTGTAATCTTTCATTCCAAACTTCTTTAGCATTTCTCTGATATACTCGATCTTAGAAATGAAAATACATTTATCACATTGACATGTATATAATCCCAAAAAGAAATTCAACTCACCAAGCAAAGAAATTTTGAACTCATTTTTCATATCTCAGGAAAACTTCTGACTTATCATGTCATCATCACTTCCAAAGATGTTTTCATCTACATAAACTTCAATTATCAATATATTGTCCCAATCCACTTTTATGTAGATATTGGTGTCTGCATTACCCTTCCTAAATCCTTTTTGTTGTCTAATCTTGAATACCATGCTATGGGGGATTGCTTGAGTACATACAATGCTTTCTTCAATCTGCAAACAAAATATTCCCTTTCTGACAGTAGAAACCCTTCTGGTTGTTCGATGTAGACTTCTTCTTCTAATTCTCCATTAAGAAAGGTTGACGTAATATCCATATGATATACCTTGATTATTTTGGAACATGCATAGGCTAAGTCAATCTGATTGCTTCCATCCTGGAAACTGGTGCAAAGGTATCTTCAAAATATATACCTTCAATCTGAGTGTATCCTTTGCATATTAATCTTGCTTTGTTTCTGGTTATTTTTCCATCCTCATTCAGTTTGTTTCAGAAAACCCACTTTGTACCAATCATGTTTGTGTTCAACAGTCTTGGAACCAGCTCCCATGTTTCATTCTTCTCTATCTGATCCAATTCTCCATCCATAGCCTTGATCTAGTGTTCATCTTTGTTGGCCTCTTCAAAACTTCTTGGTTCAACTATAGATAACAATGTTAGGTGGTGTTGTCCTGGTGAAAGTATTCTTCTTCGGGTTTCAACTCCTGCATCTTTATTCCAAATAATTTGTTTCCGTGGATGATTTTTCTATACTCATCGGCTAGGTGTCTTAGGAGGTTTATGCTACTCATCTTCCTCTTGTTCAAATTATGTTTTCTTTCCTTCTTCTAATTCTTCTTCTGCTTCTTCTTCTTTCAGATCGTCTTCATCATCCTGCACTTCTGAATCTTTACTTCCTTATTTTCCCTTTCGTACATCTATCTCATCAATCGTTACATTGGTGTTTTCCATTATTCTGTTGAGTCTTGAATTGAAACATTTATATTCTTTTATTTTTCTTGAATACCCAAATAGTATGCCATTATCAACTTGAGAATCAAACTTTCCAAGCCTGCCATCTTCTCTTTTAATATAACATTTTCTTCCAAATACTCTGAGATGATTCACATTTGTTGATCTTCCTTTCCATAACTCGTAGGGAGTCTTATCATGGTTACTTATGAGCATTCCTTTGTCTAAGATGTGAATGGTTTTATGTGTTTCCTGTGCCCAAAAGATGTCACTCAACTTGGAATCTTTCAACATGGTTCTAGCCATTTCATGTATTGTTCGGTTCTTTCTTTCGACAATTCCATTTTGTTGAGGTGTCTTGGTTGTTGAGAATTGTCTCATTATACCTTGTTCGCCACAAAAATCTATGAATTCATTTGATGTAAGTTCTCCTTCATTGTCGGATCTCAAACACTTGATTTTCAATTCCATCTCGGTTTAAACCATATCTTTGTATATCTTGAAGTGTTTGAATTCCTTTGATTTCTTCCTGAGAAAGAAAATTGTAGCCATTCTTGTGTAGTCATCAACCAGTAGCATAAATTATTTTTCACCATTTAATCCTTTTGTTCATGTTGGTCCACACATGTCAGTGTGTACAATCTCCAATGGATTTTTTGTGGAGTACTCTTTTGATTTGAACTTGGTCCTGGTTTCTTTTCCTTGTAGACAATGCTCACATAGATTATTTTTTGGCTTTGAGATCTCGGGTATTTCTTTCACTGCTTCCTTTCTGTTGATTTTGACAAGGTTATCAAAATTCATGTGATCCATTCTCTTGTGCCAGAGCCAACTTTCCTTTCCTAAGTAACATCTTTCCTTTCCAATTTCATTCAAGACATATATGTTGTTTGGAGTTCTTCTAGTTGTAGCCACCAACTTTCCTGATCATTCTTTCCTTATATCACATTTTTTGAATCAAACAAAAGTTTGTGTCATTGATCACGCATTTGACTTACACTTAGAATATTGTGCTTCATATCTTCGACTAGTAGAACATTTTTTTCCTTGGAATGTTTGCTTCTGAGCTTGATTGTACCTCTTCCTATAATTATGGTTGAGTTATCATTTCCAAATGAAACTACTCCATCTCGTTCCTTTTTCAGTGTCAGAAACATGTTCTTGTCACCTGTCATATGCTTCGAACAATAATTGTCAACATACCACCCACTTTTCTTGTGTTGAGCTTGTAAAGCAAGCGAGCATTCTTTAGTGTTGAATTGATCTTGCTTCCTTCTCCATATCCTTTGTGGTTCCTATTTGTGATTGTTGATATTCTGCTTTGATTCTCTTGGAGGAACAGTTAGTCTACAATCTTTGGCCATGTGTCTAAAATTGTTGCACTTGTAGCACTCTATCCCATTGATTAATGAGACAAAACTGTTGTGATTCATGTTTTGTGCTTCATGCAACTTTCTGATATAACTGTTGTTTGAATGGCCTTCATAGTTTCTTATGTTCTTGGCATAGGATCTGCAGTTTGTAACTTTGTGACCAAAATTGTGACAATAATAGCATAAACCAAGAAAAATAATTTGATACCTGGATGTGGGGGATCTTATGAATGGTGTTTCTCTTATGAATCCTTTCTCTTCTTGAGATGTTGTTGGGCCATGTGTCTAAAATTGTTGCACTTGTAGCACTCTATCCCATTGATTAATGAGACAAAACTGTTGTGATTCATGTTTTGTGCTTCATGCAACTTTCTGATATAACTGTTGTTTGAATGGCCTTCATAGTTTCTTATGTTCTTGGCATAGGATCTGCAGTTTGTAACTTTGTGACCAAAATTGTGACAATAATAGCATAAACCAAGAAAAATAATTTGATACCTGGATGTGGGGGATCTTATGAATGGTGTTTCTCTTATGAATCCTTTCTCTTCTTGAGATGTTGTTGATTGTTGTTTATGTGTTATGAATCTTGTAGGTGGTCCATTTCCTCTGTGATTTTATTCCTGAGTACCTCTGACTATTTACGCATAGGTTCTTTGTTCTACTTCATGTTTTTTCATCTTAGAGCTCGATCCTTTCTCAATTTGCATCTGGTTGTGTCACATCCCTTATCTTTCATAGTATGGCCTTTGAATTTTGATGATCTCATCCAATATTTTGGTGTTATTATGTTGCATATCTTTCTTATGAAGATCTTTTCTTAAGATAAAATTTTATGCTTCTAAGCTTTCAATCATCTTCTCCTTTTATTCTAACTGAGTTTTGAGTGTTTCTTCAATCATTCTTTCTTCTTATACTTGGATCTTTAACTTCGTGATTATCTACTTGACTTCTTCTAATTTGGAATTTTGAGATTCTTCTTTATTATTTAACTCTGTCTTGAGTGACTTGATTTTCTTTATTTCTTTCCCTAGTTCTTCTAAGGCACTGATTAATTCTTCTATGCGATCGACTTCACCTTCTTCTTCGAAATATTCAGAATATTCTTCCTCATATTCTACTATCATGAGGATAACTCTTTCTGAATCATTGTCACTATCATCATCCTCATCTGATGAAGAGCTATCTTCCTTTGAGTAGAAATTTTTCTTGAAGAAATTATTTTTGTTCCTTCTCTTGTCTTCTTTTTTATTTTTATTTTTCTTCTTAGGATATTCTTCTTCATCGCTACCTTTATTATTATCATAAGGAAATTTAGAAGAAAAATTATCAATACCATCACAATTAAAACATTTCAATAGAAGCATACATTTGTACTTACCGATTCCTCTTTTTAACTTCCTTACGAAGTTTGTCACGTCTTCATCTTCCTCTGGCTCATCGTTGCAGCTGCAAACTAGTTTTGACTTTTTATTTCTCTACTTATTCATCTTCTTGGATGCCTTGAATGTTTCTTCTTTCGTGGCTGGGTGCTCTTGTTCTATCCTCATTTCATAAGCTATGAAAATTCCATGTAGTTCGTTCATGTTCAAATTGTCAAGATCTGTTCTTTCTTCTAGGGTTGATATCATAGGATCAAATCTCATAAGTAGACATCTTAGAACCTTTTGAATGACCACTGAATCATCAAATTATTCTCCCATTCCTCCGAGAGTGTTCATTTTTCCGTCAACTCATAGAAAGTAGGATGCAATGTCTTCATCTTCTTTCATCTTTAGTTTCTCAAACTTAATTGTAAGGGTTTGAAGCTTAGCTCCCTTGACTTTGGTATCTCATTCGTAAATATTTTGAAGTTTATCCCAAATATCCTTTGAGATATTGCAATGCATAACTTTGAAAAATATAGAATCATCCAGACTACTCAGAATGGTGCCTTTATCCTTTGAGTTGTTTTCATTGAGTTTCTTTCCATCTTTGTCAATTGGGGGAGTGGCTGGTGTTGCATATTTGTTTATTGTTGACTTCCAAACATAAAATCCATGTGCCTATAAGAAGGTTTTAATCCTTTTGTTCCAAAAGGAATAGTCATGGCCATCAAACCTTGGTGCTCCAATCTTAGTGTATTCTATGATCTCCTTCCAGTGGTTAAATTGTTTCTTGAAGGACCTTCTTTGTTACCAATTGTTGGAATATTGAGAGAGGGGGTGAATCAATATGAGCACTTTATTATCACTTTTAAGCATAATATATAATCATTAACATCATCAGCAGTATATCATCAATATATCATGAGCAATATAAATCAACAGAGAATAATAGACATCCACATAAACATAGTACACCAGAATTTCATGGAAACCCAAATGGGAGAAAACCACATAATTATTTTCTTATATATCAAAAGAATGCATTCATTGGAAGCACCAACTTCCCAATTCTCCAGCTACAACTAGAAGGAGGATACGACCCCCTATTTATAGGCTCCAACCTGAAGGAAGCGACAACTCTTTGATTTCTTTGGATCCAACTAGAAGGAGGCTACAACCCCTTGATTCTTAGGCTCCAACCTAAAGGAAGCTCCAACTCCCTATGTTCTTCGGTACCTACCGCAAGGAGGCTACGACCCCCTTTCCTTTCCCCATCCTTCCACCCTGAAATATAAATGTAGACTACATTGTCACCACCACGTATATTGTCACTTACACTGATAATGAACCCGTATCATGTCACTCAACCTATCACTGTATCCAACCTATCATTGTCACTAAGTAATCATCATGTAACTATCATTGTACCATCAACCTATGCTATACCAAAACCTGTCACTGATATATCAACCAAATCTGCTCATATAGATCATATCAACATCAAGTATCCAAACCATGTACCACAATGTACCTCGAGGATGCATCATACCATATACCATAATATATGCCTCAAATATATACCATTATCACAAATATGTGTCTCTAACAATTAACCATAAAAACCATATAAAATATACCAAGGATATGTCTCAAGCATGTATCAATGACACCAAAACATGGAACTCAACCATATGCAACCATAAACTAAAAGGGGCCTCCAAAACATGCCTCAAGCATGTGTCATATCATCCATGATAAACACACATAAAGAACATACCTATGATTCTATAGACACTTTGTTGTATCAAATAACAGATAAGTAAACCAACCTAGGCATCAAAAATCTGGTACAAGCAACTCTTCTCACCCTTTCATGAGCTTTGCATAGATTTGCGACGTCCTTCACTTGTACCCATAGATATCCATGCTTTTCTCTATTGTATCCCACGTACATTCACGCCCTTCTGACCTGCAACCCACAAATGCCTCATAAACTAGGGTTACTCACAATTTATGCAACTCTGAGACTTTCACCTTCGACCTTCCTTCGCAACTTTAGACTTTCTACCTCAAACTCAACCTCAGATTCACCAATAGACCAAAATTTCTTCACAAGATAGATAATCAATAGAGATGTGTGTGAATTGTACTTATGAAATACTCCTTGAGGGGTATTTATACTTTTTCTAAGTAACTTCTTTCCTTATTTTAGGGGTTTCTTGTTACAACCACTTAACCCTTTCATTAATTTACTTGTAACCAACTAGGGGATTCGTAACCTATCTTTGGGGATTCCAACTTCATGACCTCATAACTCCTCAACCATGAGGAAACACGTGGCATACCACCTATCACTGGAAATAGCACGACAAGGACTATCCATCTACGACTTTGTTATTTTCCTTCATGTCCTTATTCCTCAAACAACTTTGGGCTTCATGACCACACCTATAGGGATTCTTCTATATTTCTTCAAAGCATCTTCCCGTGAAGGCCATGCTTAGAGTTACGCCATAAGGGGGCCACTTTGGAGACTCCTCCAAATACACCCATCTCTTATGTTGACATCAATGACAACCACTGCTTTTTGACATCAATGACAACCAACTTTCCAACACCAACTTAAAGGAAAAGACGTAGTCAAACCCATTTATGAAGAAGAAATGTTGGCCATAGTACATGTAGTTCAAAAATGGTGCCCTTACCTAATAGGAAGACACTTCAAAGTAAAAATAGATCATAATAGTTTGAATTACTTCTTAGAAAAACAATTATCTTCAAAAGAGAAACAAAAATGGGTTACAAAGATGTTGTTGGATCATGTTGTCATTGATGTCAAAGGATTGATGTCAAAGGAACAATGCCGTGTCATAGTATATTGATGAAGTATGTATTGTCGTTGTTGTAATTGAATGGATTTCAAGTGAATTCATTGATAAATGATGTCATGCATAGATGAATATGGATCGATGTGTTGTCAAATGATGCATAGATGGATGGATGCATGAATGTATTGATCGTTGGAACATGTGGTCATGTATAGAGTCAATGATAAAGGGACAATGTCATAGCAATGTATTGTCATGGGTTATTCCAGTTGGATTGATGTAAAGATGACTCATTATTTTCTTGTCATGGTTGATAGGAAGTACAAATGGATGAAATCCAAAGTAGTCCCCTTATGGTTAAAGCCCTCACGGGAAGATGTTTTGTGGTTGAGTTATCCTAGAATTATGGTTAGAGAACCCATGCTTAGTTGTGGAATAATGAGATGAAGATCAGTGAATTTTTCAGTGAAACTATCCTATATGGATAGTGCTTGTCATCCCAATTCTGGTGGTATGTGGAACGTCACATAACTCCTCACGGTTTGAGAGTTATGGCCTTACGAAGTTGGAGGACCCTCATGAGTTGGCTAGAATCCCCAAAAGGTCAAAGAAGTCAAGTGTTTACAAAGAAGAAATTTGTAGTATACCTAGGGAGGTAATATGGGGTACCTGGGGAGGTACCCAATGGGAATGTGGTTATGTATTATTAGTGGAAGTCATTTAATATATGAGAATGTGGTCATTCAATGTAAGGTGGACTAGGTCCACTATATTAATAAAGTCCCACTATGGTAATTGGATGTAATAAATGTGAGAAGGCTCTCTAGAAGGTTCCTAGGAGATAGAGAGAACTGTATAAAGAAGTGTAAGCAATATAATGAAGCATAGTGAAGAATATTGTGATTGTACAAGCAAACATTTCTTGAGGATCTTTATCCTTCCATAAGGATTAATATATGGTGTTACCCTACCTCAAGGGTTTTCCTTATTTCTTATGTTCATATTATGGTGAATGGTTTATGGTTTATTCTTGGTATTATTGAAGTATATTTGCATATCTACAAATATATTGTCTGAGAAGTTTCTGAACATTAATCAGGGACTGTCTGAGCCACAAAATAAATAACTCATTGAGTTCCTAAGAAATTGTAGTAATGCTTTCACCTGGGACTATATAGATATGAAGGGAATCCACCCAGACTTGTGTACACACCAAATATACATAAAAAAAATCTAGATCCATTCGCCAACTTTTGGCACAGGGGTAGACCCGAGGTTCACTCCAAGAGCGCACCAACAATCCCTAGCTACTGGCCCTTTCAGTAACACCTGCGAAGCAGATCCAGTCTCACCTGAAGCAGCTATGAGGGGGTTGCAGGATAGAGATGTCTACAACCAGGGGAATATCAAGTGGATCTAGTGGAACAACAACACAATATGCACCTATCACTTATCAAGTTAGATTTATCCTGCACAATTATAGATCTGATCTAACACAAAAATATAAATAACAAGATAACAGCAACAGAGATCAAAGCATCAATCACACATACACAATGCAATATATACGTGGTTCACCCTCCCTCTAGGGATACATCCACAGAACTGTGCTTAGGTAAAGCATACAGTTCTTGTCTACACTCTCATCTAGCAGATCTTCTTTCTTCTCTCTCTTTCTCTCCCCTCTCCTGTGCACCTAGCTGCTGGACTTGATCTCCGCACACAGCTGAAGATCTTACAATACCATACGGCTCTCTCTCTCAGCACTTCTCTCCCTCAATATAATAATCTCTCCCACAATAGAGTTGAATCAACAACAATATCATGTCAAAACTCAATGACCAACCCGACCCAGGTCCTCTTGACCTTTATTTATTCATTACAATACCCAATTGACAACCTTAGGTCGAAACCTAAGTGCCAAAACCCTAGGTGTCTAAAACCCTAGGTCAACTTGGCCCTCTTTTTCCGGGCTTCGCCAGCTTGCCTTCCCTTCCTTCTCGCGCGGTGCTCCAAAGCATCCAATGGTGGATTTTTCCACTTTCTGAGTTGTCCTCAATCCATCTTCCTTACTAATCTATCATCCTCGATATCCTCGTCCAACGACTTTCTTTTCCACACTTTGCTCCATCTTTTCTACTCTTCTACTCACTTCGACCCAGTGACAGTCACGGTGTCTCCCGTGAAGCTCACTTTTTACCTTTTCTTCCTTGTACTTCGCTTCCTTCCATAACCAAGGGCCAACAGGCCCCCAACACTCACCTATGACTCGTCCTGAGGAACTTCGGATCCGGTTCCTTTGTTTTCCTTCGAATTGGACTGCACAGTGCAGCCTTTGCTTTCTACTTTGTGCCTCCTCTCCATTCTTGTGCAAACTATCTTTTCTGTGTCTGGTACCCAATTCTAACTACACCTAGTACCTAGACCCTTTTCTCCTTGCTTCTACTAAGATCTGTGAGGCAGCTAGTTGTCATAGTGCAACTTCAGCTGACTTCCATTCACCAATCCTTCCTTCCATTTTCCATTCAATGTCTTCAATTGCGTAGCTCCTCCTTGTGTAACGTAGGCGATCTCATATGGTCCTAGCCAATGTGTTCTGAACTTCCCAGGGTGTTTTATAAATTTATTGGCGTACACCAGCACTAAGTCACCTTGCTTGAATTCCTTCTTCTTGATGTGTCTGTCATGATAGGCCTTCTCTCTTTCCTTCTGAACTTGATGATGGAACCCAACAATGAATCTGTCTTCTTCCAGTTCAACCAACTGTGCAAGCCTCTTGTGAACAGCACCAGTATCATCCATGTTTGTAAACGCAACAATCCTTAAGATTGGTACCAAATATTCCATCGGGACAACAAATTCAAGACCATAAACCAACTTGAAAGGGGTCTGCATTGTTAATTAATTGCAAGTGGTTCTATAGGCCCATAGTACTGCAGGTACTCTTAGATCCTAGTCATCCCTATTTACACTGCAAATTTTTCTCAATGTTGTCTCCAAGATCTTATTGAATGCTTCAATTGTTCCATTTTCTTGTGGATGGTAAGGTGTGCTCTTCTGATGGTGGACTGCAAATTCTTCAGTCAAGGCTTCAACTGTATTATTGATGAAATGTGTGCCTTGATCACTCATAAGGATTTTGGGGCATCCAAACCTGGTTATTGTGTCATCAAATATAAAATGCGCAATTGTAGTTGCACTACAGTCCTTGACTGCTCTGGCCTCAACCCATCTGGTTAAGTATTATGTCGCAATAATGATATACCTTGCTCTTGTGCATTTCCCTAGTGGGTTTATAGGTCCCACGAAGTCAATGGCCCACTTTTCAAATGCTTGTAGGTTCATCTGAGGTGTTAATGGAATTTCATCTCATCTTGATGGTTTCCCAAATCTCTGGCATACATCACAGGCTCTAGCATAATCCTTAGCATCTTTGTGTAAGGTAGGCCACCAAAGGCCAACTCGCAGGACCTTTTGCACAGTCGCTCTCACTGCGTAGTGTCCTCCTGTGATGCCTTCATGAGCTTCTGCAAGGATCAATGGTCGCTTTGTCTCCATAATGCATCTTCTTAGTATCTCATGAGGTCCCAGTTTGTATAGCTGACTGGTTATAAGTGAAAAGTCTGCAGCACACACCATGATATGTTTCTTCTAGGGAATTATATACTCACTAGGTGCCATTCCTGTTGACAGGAACTGGACTATGTCTGCGAAGTGGTCATCAATATTCATAATTGTGAGCAGTTTTGGATCCAGCAGTGTATCCTCCAAATTAGTAGGTTCTTCGCCATGTTCCAACCTCGACAAGTGGTCAGGACCCATGTTCATTCTTCCTGGATTAACTATGATTTTAAAATCATATTCTTGAAACAGTAGAAGCCATCTGCATATTCGCCCCCCCAACACTGGCTTGTTGACTAGGTACTTCAACGCAGAGTGATCTGTGAACATTTTAAAGTTTCCTCCCAACAAGTAGTGTCGGAATTTTTGCAGCACAGACACCATGGCTAATCCTTCTCTTTCTGTAGTGGTATCGTTAATTTCGGTTGTAGATAGTTTCCTGCTAGCAAAAGATAATGGATGGTCATATCCCCTTCTCCAGGTTGTGCTAGTACTTCTCCTAATGCAATAGAAGATGCATCGACATGCACATGAAATTCCTTGTTCCAATCTGGAAAAAACAGAATGGGCGCAGTGACCATCTTCTGTGTCAGTGTGTCGAAGCTCTGTTGGCATTCGTCTGTCCAGCCGAACTGACAGTCCTTCTTCAATAGCTTCTCCATCGGTGTTGTGATTTGAGAATAGCCTTTAATAAATTTCTTGTAATAGCTAGTATGTCCTAGCGTAGTGCATAGTTGTTTGACTGAAGTAGGTGGTGGAAAATCAACTATAATTGCAATCTTCGATGGATCAACCAGCAATCCTGCTTGCATACAATATGGCCTAATAGTACTCCAAATGGTGAGAAGAAGATGCACTTCTTTATATTTAAAGCAATTTGACACTACCTGCATTTATCCAGCATTAGCCTTAGACATTCAATATGATTTTTCAACAAACTAAACACAGTCTAGTCATCAAAATAGGCTTCTAAAAATTTATGCAAAAATTCTTGGAACGCTTCAATCACTACCCTGGAAAAGATGGTTGGGGCATTCTTTAGTCTGAAGGGCATTACTGTATATTGGTAGGATCCCCATTCTATGGAAAATGTAGTCTTGTGGCGGTTCTCCTTGGCAATCCGGATCTGATGGTATTCTGAAAAGCCATCTGTAAAATAATATACCTCCTGGCCTCCCACGTTGTCTAATGCTTCATCAGTGAAAGGTGTAGGGAAAGGATCATGCAGATAGGCATCATTCAAATTCCTATTGTCCACACATATCCTGATTTATCATGTCTTCTTATCTTTTACTACCATAGGGATGATCCACTTCGACTCTTCGACAGGTTCAATAATCCCTGCTTCCAGCATTCTGTCGAGCTCAGTCTTCACTTTTTCCTTGTATTTTGGGTTCAATATGTAGGGTCTTTGCTTGACTGGCCTTGCATCTGGTTTGAAAGGTATTCTCATCTCTCCAATAGGTCCTTTGATACCCTTCATATCAGTGAACTTGGTCGGAAACAAGTCCTGATATTCATGCAACAATTCTTTAATCTTATCAATGGTGGCAGCATCCCAGTAATCTCTGACATTGGCAAGCTTCGATGTCTCCTCTGTCCCAATGTTGACCTTTTTTATTTTTGATGGGATGACCAATAAATGGTAGCTCAACTCCTGGTCCTTTCACATATGTTTGGCCTTTTGTTTCAGTGATGTTTACCTTCCTGGGATTGTCATCATCATCGACATTGATGTTGTAGCAGCTATGCAATTTATGGAGAGGTGCAGTCCATTCGTCCTCTTCTTGTTCCATAGGGAGGTTGGATGTCACCTCGAATACCTTCTATCTCACAATCTGCAATGCTTAGTCTATTGAAGGATATTCACTTTCAAAGAAAAATGTGGTTACAAAGTTCTGAATCATACCTTCCCAATCTGTAGTGACGAGGCGCAGCTCCGCTTGAAGGTACCAGTTGATAGGGGCCGTGTCCAGTGTGTTAATGAATCTATGCACCCATTTTTCTCGAGGGATGTCACTCTATGCATCTTCGCAGCTTCGCACATGGTCCTTTGGGAAACTTCGACCTGTGTACCTTACTTCACAGCTTACTGCTTGTGCTGAGAACCATGTTGTCATCAAGGTTTGGCATTGTGTCCAGTCTATGATGTTTCTTTTATGCTGGTGTGGCTTTCAAGGCCTCGTCCATAGCCAAAAGCCTATGTTGTGTTGGTATGATTGCTTGAAAGTCTGTCAAGAAGGATTCTAAAGGATTCAGAACATCGAAGGTAGGTAAGTTACTTATGGTTGTACCAATCCAACGAACCTCTCTGGTCAGTCGATCACATATCCTTGTGGATGCTTCATACATCTAGTTCTACCAGTTCTCCAGTGCTTCTTTTGAATCTGATGAGCACGCGTTGTCACTTTTCCAGCTCAGATTCCCATCAGTTGTAGGGTTGATGTAATCCTACTATATGGCTGTCATCTTGTAGATGTTTTCCAGTTCGTATGCGTGATCTTCTTCTCTTATGGGCTCTGTATATTGAGGACCATCATCTAGATCTAAAGGTGCAATGACCCGAAGACCATCTCTTTCAAATTTCATACACCTCTTCTTTAGGTCGACAACAATAGAATTGTTGAAGGCCCAGTCAATTCCTAACAATTCAAGGTAAGGGCAGTTGTCATCAACAATTTCAATCACCTCAAAATCTGCAAATGTTCTAACTCCGTCGATGTCCACAGGGACATGTTCCAACCGTCCAAATGAGCTGACAGCTTGTTGATTAGCCATGCGAAGCCTGATAGGGGAATAGATCATCTTGGGTTTTCCCATTAGCGCCCATGTTTGCTTCATCATGACATTGACCTCTGACCCTAAGTCGAGGACCACATATTCTATATCATACTCTCCTATCTAAGCATTCAAGTGTAATTCTTTATTTGTCCTTCTCTTCTTACCAATTTGGTGTACTGCCCTATTCAGTAAGGGGTCTACTTTCTCTATCTCATACTGTCTGATTAAGTTCTGTAATTCTTGTACAGCATTTTCATCCTGAATCAACTTATAAAAATTTGATGAGCTTACTCACTTCTTTTCCCTTCTTTGGTGAAGCCAACTGATTAAATGCATGAGGCATTCCGTATTCTCTTATTTCTGGTCGTGTCTTTGATGAATATCCTTGATCTCCTTTGAATTCTTTTCTTTCCTCCTCAAATATATGTCTTTATTTCTTAGCATCGAACGTTGGAGTCTTCTTCATAGCTTTCCTTACTCCAGGGCCTTCTACAGTCTTACCTTGGGTTGCTCTGTCTTCTCCTATAGCAGCGCTTCCTCGAGTGACAACAGCGACTCTAGGGTATGTTCCACGAGGTTCAACATATATTAGTTGTACTTGTGGGTTCTGTTGAGTTCCTCGTCTTTCCTGAAGCTTCGCTAGCAGTACAGGGCAGTCCTCAATGACATGCTCGAAGGAGTTGCAATAACTGCAAGTGGTACAAGGGTTCTGACAGTCCCTTGCTAGATGTCCTAGTTGTGCACAGTTATAACAGATTATTTTTCCTCAACCTCAGCCCATACCTCCTCCTCATCCTCATCCTCTGAATCCACCGCGACGATTGAAGTTTCCTCTTTTCGGGGATTTATATTGTGCATTGTTTCCTTATTGATGTACTTCACCTTAGATATTGTATACATCTCTTGACCCTTCATGCATGAGATCATAGGCCCTATAGTCTCTATCATCATTCCATAGTGACTTAAAGAAGGTGCAGTATAGGTTTGTAAGTGTATGAACATACTTTTGCATGTAATAGCACTCACTAGGGCGATGTCGATTTTTGCATACTTCGCATCAGGGTAATGTGACTTGCTTCAAAGGGCTCAGAGCTCCAGAAGCCAAATATTCGTGAAACAGGGGACAGTGCTCCTTTTCATGGCCTTGTGATTTTCATCTGATACACTAGATGTCTTCCATTTTGTCTTTTCCTTTGTCCTTCTTCATATCCTTGACTTGCAGAGACAAACTAGTCAGTTGGCTCAAGATCTGACTCATACCTGAGATAGACTATCCTATGGGGGCTGATTCGAGCTTCATGGTTATCTCCAATTATTTTTCCTGTGAGGCAATCTTCTATTGCATCAGTGGAACTATGATATGTGGTAAAAGAGCAGTGATAAACCATTCTTTGTTCTGCTCGTCCGGGATCTTGAAAGTCAATCGGCCTGTCAAGGTCTTGAATCTCTCATCGAACTCCCAAATAGGTTCAGCTACCTTCTGCTTGATATCCTTCAACTCTGTAATACATTATGACTCCGACTTAGGTTTTTTAAACTCTACAATCAGCGCGTTCTTGATCTCATTCAGTGGTTTAGGCTGCGCAAGTCCTCGGACAAGCTTCATGTACCATCTCAACGCGCAATCCCTCGGTGTAGTGCTAAATTGGTTTCTTTTAACAGCTTCGTTGGTGATGTTTTTAATGTTCCATACGGCCTCACACTAGAAACAGTGTTGATCAGGATCTTCATATCCATATCCTCTAAAGATAGGGAGCCTCACCTCATCTGCCATGGAGTTGCCTAGATTTCCTATCTGAGTAGGTATTGAACTACTAGTAATAGTGTTATGAGGACTCTGGTGCTTCTGAATATTTTGATTACTTAGCGTTTTTTTAACAACAGGAGGATTGATATTACTTACTTCAGTCGTCTGCGCAGTTCCTGATGTTTCTAGCTCATCCCGACAAATTTCTTCAGCGGCTTCTTCCTCTGCCCTAGTGGGTTCTGAGTGCTCTTCCTCTGTCATATCTACCTCTTCTTCACTGTAGAAACCCTCTTCCTCTTAGTTTTGCTTAAACAGTTTCTCAAGGTGAATCCCTCTAAATACTTTTCCACTGTGCGTATGTCTAGCTCATGTGTTGTTGTCGCTGTCTGAATTCATGAACATTAGCCTTTTCAGATCCCGCTGGTCTATTGTATCTTCAAGATATGGTTTTCATGCAAGAGCATCTTGATTCTTAACTTCAGAAAATGCAAAAATTTCCCTCTGGGTCCTTTGAAAAAGTATCTCTTCGCTTGGCTATATGAATCTACTCTCTCAACATCAAATTCGATGATATACCCTCTAATGGTACTATCAAACCAGTGATCTACCGCTCTGGATACGGCGTTATCAACTCTCTTAACCCTCTGGATCAGCATCGACGTCCAAACTACAGGAGGTCTAGATCTGATCTCAAACCGGGTATCAGCTGACCTAGCCAAACATTCGTGTATCTCCTGATGGATTCCTCCAAAGAAGATATCGTGAATGTCGATGAAAATGTATCTTTGTAGCCAATCTTCAGTACTCAGCTTAGGGTTTTTGTTTTGGGCTTCCGTGAAGTCCCTCTCTTGATCCTCTATCCACTTTTGAATTTATGTCTTCGATAGGAACCACCTTGACATTCCCTCAAGAATATTTCGGTCCCGAAAATGAAACCGTTTGTTGGCATAGGGGTAGACCCGAGTTCACTCCAAGAGCGCAAAAACAAGGCCTAGCTATTGGCCCTTTCGGCAACACCTACGAAGCAGATGCAGTCTCACCTGAAGCATCTATGAGGGGGTTGCAAGAAAGATATGTCTACAACCAAGGGAATATCAAGTGGATCTACTGGAACAACAACACAATATGCACCTATCACTTATCAAGCTAGATCTATCTTGCGCAGTTATAGATCTGATCTAACATGGCAATATAAATAATAAGATAACAGCAACAGAGATCAAAGCATCAATCACACATACACAACACAAGATATACGTGGTTCACTCTCCCTCTAGGGCTACGTCCACAAAACTGTGCTTATAATTTATTAAGGTAAAGCGTACAGTTCTTGTCTACGCTCTCAGCTAGAAGATCTTCTTTCTTCTCTCTCTTTCTCTCCCCTCTCCTGCACACCCAGCTACAGAATTGATCTTCGCACACAGCTGAAGATCTTACAATACCAGAAGTCTCTCTCTCTCTCATCACTTCTCCCCCTCAATACAATAATCTCTCCCACAATAGAGCTGAATCAACAACAATATCATTTCAAACCTCAATGACCAACCTAACCCAGGTCCTCTTGACCTTTATTTATTCATTACAATACCTCACCGACAACCTTAGGCCAAAACCTAAGTGCCAAAACCCTAGGTGTCTAAAACCATAGGTCAACTTGACCCTCTTTTTTCAGGCTTCGCAAGCTTGCCTTCCCTTCCTTCTTGTGCGGTGCTCCAAAGAATCCAACGGTGGCCTTTTCCACTTTATGAGTTGTCCTCAATCCATCTTCTTTATTGATCTATCATCCTTGATATCCTCATCCAACGACTTGATTTTCCACACTTCGCTCCATCTTTTCTTTTCTTCTGCTCACTTAGACCCAATGACAGTCACTGTGTCTCCCGCGAAGCTCGATTTTTACCTTTTCTTCCTTTTACTTCGCTTCCTTCCATAACCAAGGGCCAACACCAACTGCAACATAGGATGAACCCAACATTGAAGGTGATAGTTAAGGAAGAACCAAAGAAACTTCTCTCCATAAATTTTATTTATCCTATCTCCAATAGCTAATGGGTCTCCCCTCTCGTTATAGTTCCAAAAAAGAATGGTAAATGGAGGATATGTATTGACTATAGGGAATAAAACAATGCCTCGCACAAGGACTATTTTCCCCAACCCCTTATCGACCAAGTGTTGGAAACATAGGACAAGAATAAATACTTATCTTTGATCTATGGGTTTAGTGGCTACAACCAAATTCAAATTGCACCCGAGGATCAAGAGAAGACCACATTCAGTTGCTCATGGGGAACATTTTCATATAGGGTATTGTCATTTTGACTTTGCAATGCTCCAACTACCTTTCAAAATGTAGTTCTAAGTATATTTTTTGGTCTCATTCACAAATGTGTAGAAGTATATTGGACGATTTCACGACATATGATGACACCTTTGTATCAGCGCTCATTCACTTAGAAAAAGTACTTAAGAGATGCATGGAGTCCAATGTCACTCTCAACAATGAAAAATTTCACACGATGTTAATAGAAGGAATTGTCCTAAGGCATCACAGTTTTCCTGCAGGTATACGGATCGATCCATTTAAGATAGAGGTAATGCTTAATCTCCCTTCCCCGAAAACACAAAAATAAGTAAGAAGTTTTCTAGGAAAGGCTGGATATTATAGACACTTTATGAAAATTTACAAAAATTGCATGCCTCTTATTCTTATTACTTACAAAGGATGTTGAATTCAACTGGACTGGCAGGTGCTAGATTGATTTTGAAGAAATAAAGGAGAAATTAGCAACAACACTTATCATGAGGGGGTCGGACTTGTCCTTTCCATTTCACATATCCACATATGCATCAGACATGGTGATTGGAGTTGTTCTTGGAAAACAAGAAGAATCACATAAGCCATATGCAATATACTTTAGCAATAAGAATATTACACCTGCTGAGCTAAATTATACAGTAACGGAAAAATAGTTTTTTGTTGTCGTCCATGCTATAAATAAGTTTTGTCATTACATAATTGGATATCCTATATTCATACACACTGATCATGTTGCCATAAAATATTTGATGAATAATCCTATCACTCATGGTAGGGTGACCATATGGTTACTATTTTTACAATAGTTTGACATTACCATCATGGAAAAACCAGGGAAATATAACACTGCCATTGACTTCCTTTCTCGACTTGTCAATGGTGGGAATGCACCCTCAGTCAAGGACACTTTTCCTGATGAGAACCTTTTTGCAGTATCTACTAACTCATTGTGGTTTGCAAATGTTGTTAATTACTTGGTTGAAGGAAAAATCACATCACACATATCACCAAAAGAATGGAAAATGGTCATCAAGCAAAGTTGCAGGTATTTCTGGATTGAAGGGTATCTTTTCTACACATGACTGGATTTCGTCATCTAGTGTTGTGTAAGGGAAGAAGAGACTTATGACATCATGAAAGCATGCCATGATGGGCCCTGTGGAGGAAACTTCATGGACAAAAAAACATGTTATAAATCACTCCACCTGGGATACTACCGGCCTACTATCTTTTGTGATGTCAAGTATGTAAAAATGTGTGACAGTTTCCAAAGGATGGGATGCCCAGTCCAGCCAGACGAAATGGATCTACAAACACTATTGTTAGTGGATAATTTTGAGAAGTGGGCCCTTGATTTTATTAGACCTATTAACCCTCCATCCCTGCAAAACTCCTATATCCTAGTTTTCATAGACTATGTTACAAGGTGGATGGAAGCAAAGGCCCTCCCGGTGGCAACAAAACAAGTTGTGGAAAAATCTCTCCATAGAGTAATATTTATCAATTACAGTGATCCAGATGGATCTCAATGGCCATCCACCTTTTCCACTAAATCACCATTTTGAGCCTGCAGTTTTGATAAACCATGATATTCACCCTTTTGATGGGGAATGGAATGTAATTCCATTTTCATTTGTTAATTACAGACATCATTTGATGATTTCCTAGTGGTCTTATGTACATTCCTATAGCATATCATTAATTCACCGGATCCCATTAGAAATTTGTTGTTAAGCATGCTCAGGCTAGAGTAGTATTGGGATGGATGACCACCCAGGAAGTCCTAGTTTTTTACATGCCTATGGAATTTTATAAAATTTGTCCAATATATCCTACATGCATCATGGGAATTTTTCTCCTCTCACTCTCTCATATATAATTGAGGTGAAGGAGGCCCTTTAAGCAGGAAATAGAGTGTGATGTAAATCTCGTTGCGAATGAAGTGTAGCCAACATCTCTTTCTTTTCAGAGATAAGCTACTCCATTCTACCAATTTGTGTTCTAAAGTGTTTTTCTCTCTTATTCGTTAATAGAAGTCGGGTTTCACTATACTTTTGTGTTTCTTGCAATATCTCTTTGTATTTAATTTTTGTATCTCTGCTATATTTTTGTCTTCATGCCGTTCTCAAAATAATATGGATCAATGGTATCAGAGTAGTATGCTAGTTGTCATTTTCAGAGCAGGTCCCCGATGAGGTCAGGGTATAGAGATTTGGGTCTAGAGCTAGTTTCGCTTGAGGACAACCACTCTCGCTAGCCCAAGCAACCTCCCATGGAGGAAGAAAAGAGAGATGACAGAGCATGAGATCCTTTCAATACGTTGCTCGAGGAAGCCCTTGTGTGACAAAGGAACAAGATGATAGAAAAAATCGCTCAGATTCTTCGAAGACTATCGATGGTGGCAGTCGAGGCATCTTTGACAAGCAACCATTTCGCAAGTGCGACTCCTTCAAGGTACAAGTCAATTTTGATATCCCTTTATTTGAAGGCCAGATAGATGTAGATGCTCTAGAAAAATGGTTGAATCTGATAGAAGGTTATTACAATGTCCAAAAAAATTTCGACAGTGAAAATACCACCTTTGCACTCCTTAAATCCCTTCCCCGTGTCAGATATTTATGGGAAGGTTATTGGGAGAGGTATACCACAGATGAATCTACACTATTTGGGAGAGAATCAACTTGGGTGGCCTTTGTAGATTCCCCAAAGGAGGAGTTCTACCCTATCACAAAATATGATGACCAATACATGAGATGGACAACGCTGCGTCAGAAAAGAGACCAGACGGTGTCAGACTACACCAACATCTTTCATACCTTGCACTCAAAGCTCAGTATCAAAGACTCTATGTGGAACCTAGTTTTGAAGTATCGTAGTGGTCTACATAGGTACATCCAAACAGAGATGGATTTCTTGGACATCTCCTCACTTGGAGCTGCTTATCGATATGCAATCAAAATTGAGCAGAAACTCAAGCAGCAGAGTAAGTGGGAGAAGCATGGACAAAGCAAGGAAGGTCAACCTCAAGAGAGCCAGTCTGAGATGCAGGAAAAGAAGGGTAACGGTAAGTCTAAAAAAGACACCGGAAAGTGGTGTGAGTTCCACAACATCCCTTATCACAACACTGATGAATGTCACTCAATACATTCATCAGTGGCCGAGCTCAAAGACAAAGAGTCAAACCCCGACTTGGACCCTGATTCAGAAAATAACAAAAGGAGATAGATCATTGATGCAGAACCTACTGCTACTGTCGCAACTACAACAATCCAACCAGAAGAGGATCCTAAGGAAGGGGAACGCCCCTTCTATTCACATATGTGGGTGAAGGGGAGCCCACTTCATTTTATTATTGATAGTGGAAGCCAAAAGAACATCATCTCATCAAAGTTTTTTGAGCAGTTGGATTTTCCAACAACACCACACTCGCAGCCATACAACATCAGGTGGCTTCGCTAGGGTCAATATCTTCGTTTTAGCCACCAGTGTCACCTGTCCTATGGCATCAAACCCTTCAAGGATGAGGTATTGTGTGATGTTTCCCCACTAGAATTCTATGATGTTTTATTATGCCAACCATATATGTGGAGGCATAATGTTTTTTATGATTCTGAACCCCGTAGTGTCATTATTACTCTGGGGGGTTAGCTATACAGGATACGAGAGGTAGTTTCGACTATTGTCCCACCAAAAAAAATGCCACAAAGTAATCTCTCATGTTGCAAAGTTTATCCTATTCACAATTTGATCAAAAGGTGAACAAAAGGACACTGCAACCACTACAGCCTCAGCCCAAGACCTTTCTATCCAATAGAGGTAGATTGACGAGATTGTATAAGAGTACCAAGATGTTCTTGTTGCACCTACAGGGGTGTCTCCACACTGCCCACTCAAGCAAGGTTATAACAGAACCCTTCATACTCTTCATGCTCTATCTTCACTAACAGAGTCCTCCCACACTCGGGTATATCATGCAGCTAGATATACCATGCTTCATCAACAAGCTAAGCTTCATGATATACCAAGCTTCAGATTTAGCAGAAGTATTCATGTCTCTCAAGGGAACTTGACGCAATGGGGACCATTGTTTCCTAAGGGGGGAGGAATGATCCAGATGGATCTCAGTGACCATCCACCTTTTCCACTGAATCACCATTTTGAGCCTATGGTTTTGACAAACCATGATATTCACCCTTTTGATGGGGAATGGAATGTAATGCCATCTTCATTTGTTAATTACAGACATCATTTAATGATTTCCTAGTGTTCTTATGTACATGCCTATAGCATAGCGTTAATGCACCGGATCCAATTAGAACTCTACAATTAAGTGTGCTCAGGCTAGAGTAGTAATCATTTCCCATTTATTATCATCCATTGTACATGTCTCCTACCTATCCACCCACCAATCCCATGACAGAAAGAATTGTGCCACTAAGCCACCTCGTCGCCACCATGTTAATTCGACAGCATTTCATTTTAATTTCCCATCACCTTCGTCGACTTACTATTTTCAAAAGGTGGTGAACTTAGATTTTTCATTATTTCTCCCTGATCGAAGCGCTTCAAGACCTCCTCTACTACTAAGACAGTAAAGTTTCCATTATGATACCAAATTATGCTACAAAAACCATGGTTGGTTCTATCATATGTCACGAAACAAACGCAGGTTTTCTAAGAGATGAAAATGAGGTGTGGAGAATTTTCCAAGCTGCGGGTTGATGATTTACATTGAAATATTGAAGGGGCTCAATGAGGAAGTTGCATTGGAGTTTTCACTCAGTCTGCAAGCTAAAAGGGATCAAGTTCATGGATTACCAATAATAGTGGATGTATAAGTAATATCTACAGTAACAATGCTTCCATAGGAGAGAGAATGATGGTTTTCCCAAAAATTGGCATCACCCATGGTACAAGACGAATTCTTGGAGGCAAGGGAAGAATTAGCAAAGAAAGGGAATGGGTTTGACAGTAAATCCTTGTATCCACTCTAGGAAAAGGTTTCATACCACATCCAAAAGTACTTCACATGTGAAGGACGTCATGGAATCATCTTCTGGTATCACCTAAAACTCTTAAGCCACCTATGACACCAAAGGTTATTCAACATTCCCTTATTTCTTTGGAAATTGTTGCAACAAATGGCTCACAGTGTCTAGAGGGTCAAGCAGCCACAGGATTTATCTCTCAACATGGGATTATTATTCTTATTATAGTGAATGCACTGGAATGAGAAGGTCGTGCATGGGAGGACCTCGCAAGTATTCCTCCACCAATTGCAAAAATTGAAGGAGTGAGAAATGCAACACCTGTTGTACCATAGGAGACTGAAACAATAGGTCCAGGAAAACCTTCAGGGGAGGTGGAGAAACACCAATAAACCTCCCATGGACATGATGAGAGTTTTAGCGTCATCATTTTTCAGTTGGAGTCAGTCTTAGTCGAGTCATAGTCTATGTGTCAAAGTGTGTGAGGTCAAGTACCGAACAACAAATGGGTCGAGGTCAAAAAGTGGTCGGTTTGGCCCTTGGGGTTGGGAATGGGTGTCAGAACCAAACATGTGTGAATTGATAAAGGTCTTTTACCAAAAGGTTGGGTCCTGTCAAAAGAGGAGGTTTTACGTGACAAAGGCCGAAGCAAGTTGTTATAGTTAGGGTCACATCGGCGGATATAACTACCATCATAAACTCATTATGAAGTCAGAAAGGATAAGAAATTACAGTGTTTGTATCACGTATACTCTGCAGCTCTTATCATTTGTACTTCACATACTCCAAATTGTACCCATCGTGCGAATGTGTTGCGCAAATATTCATCCTGATTTCAAACTTCTCATCACCATGCATTCGGTATCCCCTATCATGATTTCATCCCTCACTCGTACAGATATAAATGCCAGTCGCTCTACATGTATTCTACTTTCTAGCCGAGTTTATGCGTCATCAGTAACTTTTTTCGCAAGACCTGAGTTTCTCACTATGGGAAAGCCAATTTCCATCAGTCGTGTCACAAGTTGGGTCGGGAAAGACTATCGCATTCGGTATGTCTTAAATCTATCGCACATGCAGAAAAAACACACATTGCACCATGGCGACATCCCAGAACATAAAGAAATGGGCGCAGAATGGCAGAACTATGGGATCCGAACCTCAAATATTGGCATTAGTAAATGAAGACTCGAATGTTAGAGCATCATTCGAACAGGTCGATTGCATGCTCTATTGCAAGAAAATCCAAGGATACAATGTAAAGTTCATGGAATAGTTCGCGCTCAGATTCGACGGGTTCCGCGCGGTGATTGCAGGAATCACTGTTGGGCACCAAATCGGGCTATCTTTTTGCTACATTTCCATTACCTTTTTGACCTTTTTGCACTCATTTACCTATATTTACTATGCTAAACCTGTGAGGTAAATACCCCTACCTTGTCTATTGGAATATTTTATTAATGAAGTAAAGTTGCGAAGTTTTGCCTATTCGCAGCACTAAAATGAATGTTTGACCGCAGTTTCTGGAGAACAGGACCAGAGTTTCATCCTGCAGCAGATCCTCTCTTAACAGCAACAACCAAGCCATAAAGAGGTCGCTTAGTTGGAGTCACAGATCCCTGAACCATCTTGGGCATTTCGTTGATCCTGTCCATTTGGTACTGGTGTCGTTCCAACTAATGTATATTTTTGGGGATACGGTTACCATGTTTTGGGGAAAGAGGTTGTTCTCCCTTTTGATATATAAAAGACAGTTTATTCCTGTAACTGGGGATGTTCCCATTGATATTGTAATAACCTTTTTCAGATTTATAAAACACTATCTATTTTGTTGTCTTCATCTTCACTGTGACCAACGCAGCCCTGATCAGAGAGCTGGGCCCACTCTTCTGATCAGGTGTTGCGTCTTCCTGTGTGTGTTATTTATCAGTTTGTGATTTTTGTTACAGTGTGTTATTTATCAGTTTATGCGTGTTGTTACAATGTGTTATTTATCAGTTTATGCTTTTTGTTACAGTGTTATTTATTAGTTCATGCTTGTTGTTACAATGTGTGATTCTTATGAGTACTTTTCAGAAGTTGTAGTTAAACCAGTTGATAGTAATGTTTTGAATCCTAATCATGAACCCTTGGCCAGAACAAATTGTATTCTTGCCCCTGCATATACCTTGCACGTTTCTTTGAAAGGATACGCACCCGGATTGATAAATTGATGTAGGAAAAGGGTGAATAAATCGTTCATACCTGGACACCAACATTTTGGTGTCGTTGTCGGGGAGGCTAACAAGGTGCAAGACAATGATCCAGACCAACCAGAGGCTCAATCTCTCATCCTGGGGAGAGAATGAGTTTTCTCACTCCGCTTTAGGTCCTGAGCATAGGTGATCTTTCCGCTTTTTTTTATGTTTTCTTTTCCATTTTTGTCAATCTCTTGTCCTGGGGAGGGAGGAGTCTTTTGATGCCCTGCTCTAGATCCTAAGTTAGATTTATTTCTTTCAAACCCTTGTGTTTTTTTTTGGAAACCCTAGCTTTTACCCTGGGGAGGGAGGAGTCTTTTGACACCCTGCTTCAAATTTGAAAAGTATCAGGTATTTTTCGTGGTGTGTTTTGTTCTTGTCCAGGGGAGGGAAGAGTCCTTTGATGCCCTGCTCCGGGCCCTGAAACTTGGATTCTTGTTGTTTTTTTTTAGCTGCCTTTCTTTTTCGTAAGATCTTTTGTCTTGGGGAAGGAATGGTCCTTTGAAACCTTACTTCAAGAGTAAATCATTGTAGGTTCATGCCAAAACCCTCCATCATACCAACACTTGTATGAACAAAGAACCAAATAACGGGGGCAGAGGGAAAGCCCCAAAGAAGGGAGGACCAGATTTGGGAAGAAATACCTACATCCAGCAAATTATAGAAAAAGATGAATCAGAAACATCATCTCGCGTAGCCATGAGACCAAGGGCACGAAGAGTGAAGTCTGAGGGACAATCAGTAGATCAACCAGTGTTGTCTACAGCATTCTTGGGTGATACGACACAGTAAGTCCCTCCAGCAGTTGAAGAAACATCCAGTGGCATGCTTGACCAAGGAAATCTTATGTTGGCAACAGAGGGGGAAGAGGTCGCAAGCAGAACCTCGACAGAGTCAGACCACTCCAGCAAGAGATAGAAGGTTGTAGTCGAGGGATCAAGTCATCAGAACACAGGAGAAGGGATCGAAGGAGTATTTGCATCACCAAGGGACCAGGGAAGTGTTGCTAAAGCAACTCGGATCCAAGGGGTAAGGAAGCCTCAGCCATCTCCTACAGAGTCTGGTAAAATACCCAACAGTTATTGGAAGATATTTATGGCTCCCACAACCTCCACTATCGAGTTTCCAATTAGAAACCTGGGAGTTGGTGAGCCCACTAAGCCTATTCCATTAGCAGCCTTACCAAACTTTCATGGGCTTGTTTCAGAAGATCCCGACACATTTCTATTCAAATTTGACATAGTGTGCCGAGGATATGACTACACGACAGAGGCCCAAAAGTTAAAAAAAATTCCTTCTACATTAAAAGGGATGGCTCTGCGATGGTTCATGGGCCTTGGAGGAAGCACTATTTCCACATGGGATAATATGCGAACAGCTTTTCTGGAGAAATACCAGGACTACTATAAATCCTGGAACATTAAGGAGGAACATTTCAAGTTCGCACAAAAAGAAGACGAGAGTTTGGAAGATTGCATGGAATGATTCAAGTACACCTTACAGAGGTCGGGTCACTCAGACCTGGATAAGGAAATTCTAAAAATTATCCTCCTCCGATCTTTCCGTGAGGACTCAATGGAACTATTGAACATTGTGGGAAAAGGAGACATCTCTAAGGAAAGCTTTGAAGGTGTCTACGAATTATGAACTCAATGCTCAAGGGGGCTTGCAAGAAAGAGACAAGGAATTCGCTCAGTAAAAGGGTCTGGCGGAGGTGCTACGAAAGCAAAAATTGGAAACCTACTAGACAATCTAAGAACAGATATCCTCAGCCTGTCAGCACAGATGGATATGCTGCAAGTAAAACAGAAGCAGCTAGAATTGGACAGGACTATGGCAATATTCTGCCCGATGTGTAGAAAGAAGCATCCAGAGAGGGAATGTTCACTAAACTCCATAGAGGAATGTGCAATCTGCGAGCTAAATCATGCAACAAGCTCATGCCCCTCCCTACCAGGCTTGAAAGCAGTATTTCAAGGAACGGGGAAAGACATGGAGCAATTGTACCTCATGGGGTCTAGAAAGCCATGGAAACCTCGACCACCAATGGGAAATCAAGGTATGTACTCAGATCCATCTCGGTATTTTAATAATTCTAATATGAATCCTCAGTCCATGCTCTATCCTTCCATGTGGCCACAATACCAGTTTCCATCGTGGCAGCAGTGGAACCCTCAAGCCAGTTCAAGCTCCCCATGGGCTCCAACTTGGGGAGGATCCCCTCCTGGGAAGCTTCCTCAATTGATGCCACATCAGCAACTCCAACTGCCCTCTAATGTGCCTCCGGATAATCAACCTGCCCATCCTCATCTCCCAATCCAACCTGATCTGAATCCTAATAGCAGCGGAGTTCATCAAACTGACATTCTTAACCTACCTTCATATAGCATTTCCACTGCAGAGTTGTATGAAATGAATCTACAATCAAGGCGGACAGTTGATGTTCAACCTCCTCCAGTTACCATTGAACAACTCGATAGAGAAGGTAAGGAATCAGAACCAATTAGTAAAGAGCCAAAACAAACTGATAGAAACCAGGCATCTTATGTAAAACAACATCAATCTGAACCACCTTACCCAGAGAGACTAACTTTGAGTAAATCAAGCCCTCAAGCTGAATTTGATCTATTAGGAGAATTGCATAGCTTATTTGTTAAAATTCCCTTGTTACAAGCTATGAAGGATGTGCCAATATATGCAAATACTCTTAGGGAATATTGTTCAAAGAAACCTGCAAAGAAATCCAAAGACCCCCTTACCATTCATGTTATGGGAAAATTATCAGATTTCATGATGGGAAAGTCAATGCCTGAAAAGTATGGAGATCCGGGGAACCCAATTCTGACAGTACAAATTAATGGGGTACAGATTCTGAATGTGTTGGTAGACCTGGGTGTTGCCATCAATGTTATCACCACTGAAACCATGCATGCACTAGGTCTTCGTAACTTGAAACATACACCTACAGTATTGGAATTGGCAAACCGGTCCACAGTCAAACCTGTAGGAAAGTTGGAAGATGTAACAATTTCAGTGGATTCATGGCACTATCCCATATATTTCCTAGTCTTACAGACGCAATCTTTGGTGGGTGGCCATCCTTTGATCTTGGGTAGACTATGGCTGGCTACTGCAGATGCTTACATTGGGTGTCGATCAGGGCACATGGTTATTTCCAATGGGAACAACATTAATAACTTAGTGTTATACCCACCTGCAAAACCAAACCCATCCATAAAACCAGCAAGAAGCAAGAAAAATTTATCTAGGAAAGAGTCTGAAACAAAAAATGAGGAATTCAGGCCAGTTCTCACTATTGGACAAGCCCTTCAGTTGAAAATAGAATCAGAAGATGATGTAATCACCCCTTTTATGGATGATCCTTGCTCTGTTTCCAAAACAAATCAACAATTCCTAAAATCTATCCTAAGCTATGAGACTCAGGAAACAATTGAAACAGCAGAAGGATCAGAGCGGCTACCTGTTGATGCACCCAGTGAAAGTGTCCTAGTAGAACTAGAACCAGAGAAAACCCTAAATATTAATCCAACTCTATCAGAATCCTAGAAGAAGCAACTCGTGGATGTCCTTCAGAAACACAAAGAGGCCTTCGCCTGGGATTATACAGATATGAAAGGGATCCCTGCTAATTCATGTACCCATCATATATACATTAAGGAGGATTGTCGTCCTGTGAGACAACCTCAAAGAAGGATGAACCCCACATTGAAAAATGTTGTGAAAGAAGAACTTCAGAAATTACTAGACGTAGGTTTTATTTACCCCATATCAAATAGTCAATGGGTCTCCCCATTAGTAATGGTCCCTAAGAAAAATGGTAAATGGCGAATATGCGTGGATTATCGAGAATTAAATAAGGCAATGCAGAAAGATAATTTTCCTTTGCCATTTATTGATCAAGTTCTAGACACATTGGCTGGAAAAGAGTTTTTTTCTTTTCTAGATGGGTTTAGTGGGTATAACTAGATCCAGATAGCTCTTGAAGATCGGGATAAAACCACTTTCACATGCCCCTGGGGAACATTCACATACCGGGTCCTTCCTTTTGGCCTGTGTAATGCTCCTGCAACATTCCAGAGGGCAATTTTGGGAATCTTCTCTAATTTGATAGATGACAGTGTTGAAATCTACATGGATGACTTTACTCCATATGGGGATTCATTTCTTGAAGGGCTGAAAAATTTAGAAAAAGTTCTCTAAAGGTGTATACAAGCGCGTGTCTCGTTGAGTATGGAAAAATGTCATATGATGATGGAAGAGGGTATTGTTCTGGGACATTTGCTCTCAGCTGAAGGAATCTAGATGGACCCAGCAAAGACAAAGGTAATTCAGCATTTCCCGACACCCAAAACACCCACGTAGGTATGCAGCTTTATTGGTTGTGTTGGTTATTACAGGCGTTTTATAGAAAATTTTGCTAAAGTAGCACACCCACTTTTTCAATTGCTAACAAAAGATTCAGATTTTGTGTGGACAGAGGACTGTGATGCAGACTTTACGAGAATCAAGGAATTGGTCTGTAGCGCTTCGATCCTTAGAGGGACGGACTGGGCATTACCTTTCCATATTCATACGGATGCTTCCCAAACCGCGGTTGGTGCTATATTAGGACAGCAAGAGGACAAAATACCATACGCAGTTTACTATGTTAGTAAGAATTTGGCTCCTGCTGAATTAAACTACACAGTGACTAAGAAAGAGTTCCTTGTTGTCATTTACGCCATCAATAAATTTCGGCACTACATCACCGGGTATCCTACCTTTGTGCATACTAATCATGCAGCTATCAGGTATTTCATGAATAAACCTATTACCCCTGGTCGTATCACAAGATGGCTCTTGCTACTACAGGAATTTGATATTACTATAGTAGATAAACCAGGGAAGGACAATGTGGTCGCAGATTTCTTATCTAGGATAGAACATGAGGGTAAGGATACACCAATTGAAGATAATTTCTCAGATGAACATCTTTTTGCAGTATCTGCTAACACTCCATGGTATGCAGATATTGCTAATTATCTTGCTTCAGGGAAGGCGCCTCGACATCTGTCATATAAAGAGAAAAGTAAGATTATTCACCAGAGTAGCCAATATTTATGGATGGCAGGATATCTCTTTCATACAGGGGCTGACCAACAGATTTGGCGTTGTGTGACAGAAGATAATATATATGAGATACTGAAGGTTGCACATGATAGACCCTATGGAGGACATTTTGCAGATAAAAGAACAGGCCTCAAAGTGCTTCAAATGGGATATTACTAGCCCTCCATCTTTTGTGATGCCCGGGATTATGTTCGAAGGTGTGATAGCTTCCAACGGATGGGACAACTTGGGAAAGCAGATGAAATGCCTCTACAGCCCCAGATAGTCCTTGAACCGTTTGAGAAATGGGCCATTGATTTTGTTGGACCCTTCAACCCACCTTCTCATCAGAAATATTACATCCTGGTCTGCACTGATTATGTAACTAAATGGGTGGAAGCCATAGAAGTCACAAGAGCAATAGAACAAGTAGTGGTAGACATTCTTTTTGAAGAAATCTTTGCCTGATACGGTACTCCAAGGGAAATTGTGTCGGATGGAGGATCATAGTTCACATCTCACATGATAGGAAAGATGATGCAGAAATATGGATTCAAACATAGAGTGACAACCCCCTATCACCCCCAGGCGAACGGGCAAGTAGAAAGCACAAACAAGGTATTGGAAAATATCTTGACAAAGACAGTAGCAAGTCATCGTCGGGACTAGGCACAGAAACTTCCAGAAGCTTTATGGGCATACAGAACAACATGGTGAAACACAACTCGGTTTTCTCCATTTGAATTAGTCTATGGGAAAGTTTCCTTGTTTCCAATGGAATTTGAGATCAGTACACTCAGGACATCTCTAGAAGTAGGCCTAGACCCATCAGAAGCATAGAAACACTGACTGGAACAGCTGAATGAGTTGGATGAGATTTAGTTAGTAGCTGTCTAGAAGACCACTGCTATTCAACAACAGAGAATGAAGTGGCATGATAAATTTATCAAAAGTAAGGCATTTCATGTGGGAGATTGGGCATTACTGTACGATTCCCGATTTAAGGATTTCAAAGGCAATATTTTCACTTGCTGGATGGGGCCATATCAAGTGGACGCAGTGTTCGACAATGGAACAGTTAGATTAGTTACAATAGATGAGAATCATACCTCGTTCTTAGTAAACGGACATTGTCTAAAACTATACCACCGTCCAACCTCTAGAAATGTCTTTGTCAAACACCTTTCTGACTCATCTGATTTAATGGTTGTTGGGATGAAGGACACTCTCACTCTGCCTAAAAAAAAAAATTGTTATTTCTTACTTGTTTGTATTTTGTAGAAATAACAAAGGAATATGGCCAGGAGAAATGTAACACTCGGCGTTGTTACTCCACCCGTCCTGCCATAAAGACGTTGTTGTTACTCCACTGGTGTGTACTGATTACTTCACTAAGTGTTGTTACTCTGCAACTGTCATTACTCCGCCGGTGCCGTTACTTCGCAACTGCCTCTACTCCACCGTCGTCGTTACTCCGTCGTTGTTGTTACTCACTGTTATTGTTACTCCTTTTTGTCGTTACACCTGTTGTCATTACTCCGTCAGATCTTTTTGCTGCTACTCCACCATAAGGTAGGTCCCCAGGTACGTCTCCACCGACTTTTATGGATTTAATTAAAATATTCCAAAAAGACATCAAAACGTGTTGTGGACGGCTGTAATGAAGTTGGGGGGGGGACCGTCATAATAAACGACGGCATACCACGAAAAAGCATTTATGACACACAATCCTCACCAAACAGAATCCAATGATTTTTGCACCCCATAATCATAACTTGATATGTTGAAATGTGTACTCGTACGCGCAGAGTCATAATCATTCACCTCCCCAACATGCTGCATTAAATTTCTAATAGTACCACCACAATCTGTCATCATTTCCAAACATACTAGCATTGTTTCATCCGTCGTCCCCAAAAGCAATATGACGTTATTTCAGTTGCCAACGGTTTGGAGCCCTGTCATTTTCCCCTACCAGCTAACTGCATTCGTCGTGCTGACTCCGCCTCTACAGCAATGGGTGGACGATCTGTGCGTCATGAACCTGAAGATACAATGAGAGTTCGAAACAATCAGGAGGTATGGCATGTCTTTGAGAATGCGGGATGGAATGTTTACTTTGACAGGTTGAAAGGGTCGAACGAAGAAATTACAACAGATTTTTCACTCAACCTGAGAGAAGGAAGCTCTCGGGTCCGCAGAATTGAAATTCCTATGACAGAGGAAGCCATTGCAGAAGTCAGTGGACTCCCTCAAAATGGACAGCAATGGTTTTCAAGAAGTTCTGTCCTTCCGGAGTTTCCCGAAGCCTTTTTACAAGCAGGAGAAAGCATTGTGCAGAAGGGTAGAGGATATGACTGAAATTCGCTACCGCATCCATGGAAGGAAGTAGCAGAGTTCGTCATGAGATATATGACTTGCGAAGGGAGATACTTCACCATATTTGAATACCATCTCTGAATACTAACTCACCTACGATTTCCCCAAGCAGAGGCTTTCTCACTGAATGTGCCTTATTTCTTATTGAGAAGCCTTCACCTAATGGCACATTCAGCTCAGGAGTCACGACAGGTATTGGTGACCATCACCCACAATGGCTTGGTTCAGCTGTTAGTAATGAATTCCATCAAAAAAATCCCGATCCCATGGGAACTATTTCAGGATCCCACAGAGGAAGAAGTAGCAGCCGTTGTGGCTTCTAGGGAAGATGAACCAAAAGCCACGGAGGAGGAAAATGCAGGAGAAGATGACTATGTTGACCAAAAGGAACCAGAAGAGATGGAGATGGAAGCTGAAGCATTTGAAGAAGAGGTTTCTCCCCAAGAGAAAAATGAAACCATGGAACCAATGGAAGATGCAGAAGTTGACACAGAAAGGCCCACTAGTACCATGGTCGAGGCTGTCCCACAAGAACCAGCCTCACCTATGGAACTAGCAAAGCAATTTGATAGCATGACAACCACAGAAGCGGGGTCACAACAAACAGGAGTGAATGAATTGGTCGATATTGCAACCGAGGGTACTCCACAAGGACCTCCTGTCACCATGGAGTCGATGGAGGAGGATAACCATAATGAAGAAGAGGTCGTGACCACCCCGACCATAGAGCCCATGGAAGAAGTGCTGGGAGAACTAGGGCGTGAGGTTGGCACCGAACCACAAGAACCAGTGTCAACCTCAGGACCAAATATTGAAGATCCTTGCCAGATCTTCTTTTTCTCCTTTATTCCAAGAGGAGCAAGGCGAACTCATTCCCTTCGGCGTACAGAAGAAGATCTCGCCATTCCTCCAATTCTATCACAAAAGCCACAACTGTGTGGGGTGGTTGATACTCAAATAGACACATTAGTAGGATAGCATCTCACAAGGGCACCACCGGTCATGGTGAGCACGCAACAAGAGGAAATAGTTGTAGGCGAAGAGGAGGGACCAAGCGAAGTGGTCCCGACGAATGAGCCAATGGACGAGCCAGGCGAGAAGGTCTTAAGACTCCCAGTCAAACAAAAACATCAGCTACAATTTAAGGAGACAATGAGGCTTAAGATGAAGGTCAGGAAACTAAGGAAACATGTACACAAAATGCAGGAGTGGATGAAGAAATACAAGTAGCAAGCTAGAAAGTCCAAGGCCATAGGAGTAGAAACAGAGACTCAAATGGACCAGGCAGCCATAACCTCTGCTGCTACTCAAACAGACACGGTCGAGCGATTGTTTGAAGACCGTGAGCATGCCTTAGTGGTCGAAGTGCAGACTTGGAAATCTATTGTGGCTCAGTATCAAAACGAGATCAGAAGAACTCAGGAACGAGCCTCCACAACTATTTTTCAATATGTGGAGCGTATAGACATCATGAGATTAAGGCATGCGAAGTAGCAGCTCAAGATGGAGCAGCTGGAAAAGCAAGTGGAAGAGATGAAAATGGATAAGGAGCAGATGTTTAATTTGGCACAAGAGGTGATGGCATGTCGCCCCCCTACTTCTTGTTATTCTTTATTCTTACATGAACGTTTTCTTCTATTTTGCATGGAGAGCATCAAAAATGAGATTAGTTATAAAATAGAAAATGGTGTACAATTCCTCCGAATAATGAGGCACCACAACATGCCAACTCAGTATTTGATGTGTGAATTTTACCTGCATGGATATCTGTTGCGCCTGGACAGAGACTTCAATCCGGTCCCGTATGTGGGAGACATTCATTTAAGGGCCCTCACCTCTTACACTTTCAACCAGATCAGCTAACAGAAGGCTTTTAACACATTTGAATCTAATCAGGTTACAAAGTCGTTTATGGTAAGAGGAGAACCTGAGAGGTCAGTCACCATGTTCAATAAACACAACACCTTTTTGGGAATTGAGGTGAATAGAGACAGAATGTTGAGG
>JASDQU010100377.1:674401-692497 GCA_032191745.1 Picea mariana
GGGGGGGGGATGAGAGGAAGAGGAAGAGGGGGGAAGAAAAAAAGGAGTAGAAGAGGGGAAGAGGGAGAGGGAGAGGAATTCAAAGGAGAAGAAGAGGGAGACGGAGAGGAAGTCAAAGGAGAAGAAGAGGGAGAGGGAGAGGAAGTCAAAGGAGAAGAAGAGGTAGGGAGGGGAGTTGAAGGAGAGAAATACGGAGAGAGAGGAATAGAGGAAGAGGAATGAGAGGAGGAGAGGAAGAAGAAGCATATGAGGGACAGTAAGGGGAAGAGGGAGAGGAAGGAAAAGAGGGAGAGGAAGGAGAATAGGGAGAGAAGGAGAGGGAGAGGGGAAGGAAAGGAGAGGAGGGGAGGAAGAGGAAGGAAAACCCAAATTCCATTTTTTTTTAATCGGAAAATTAAATAAAAAAAGGATGAGTGGGGGGGGAGAGGAAACAAAATCCAAATCTCATTTTGTTTTGAGTCTATAAATTTAAAAAAATGGTGGAAAATGACCAAAAAAGTACCTTTCAATCCAATATATCTAGTGATTCCCCACAAATATCCCTTACCTACTCCTATTGAGTGTCCCCATCAATCCCTTTTAACTTCAAGAAGCTCTACCCCTCACCCTCATGTGAAATTGAAATGACAGGGAAGCCCCTTTATTATTTTATTACAAATGCATAGAGACAACAATGCAAATCTTTATTTTGCATGGGTTTTTTTTTCAATGTTTGCATAATTTTACATCAACTACTCCAATTTAGTGTTTGAGCATGTAATATTACAGATATAAAATAGTATGAAGAACAGAAATAATTAGCTAGAAATGGAAAATAAACAATGATATAACCAGAACAACATCACAATAATACCAGAATAACACCAGAAAGAGCACTTTGATTCCTGAGAGCAATGTTCACTTGCCTCTTCGAGGGGGAAACCTCCAGCAGAGCAGAGCTCTATAACAATAATATCTAAGACAAAACTTCTCATACCCTCTATCCCTATTTATACTAAATCTAACTATCAAAAGAACAATCTACAGGAAGATCCTTCTAGAAGAGAAAGCTTCTATTAGGTCTTCTTACATTAGACTTATTCCTCCTTATTTCTATGCCTTATTAATATTGATATTTATTACATGGAAATATATTATTCTACCCACTTGATGGGTTAGGTCCCTAACATGCCCTCCCCCTTAGAATCAGCCTTGTCCTCGAGGCTTAAGATGAGGAAATTGTTGCAGAATGGTAGCGGGCTCCCAGGTGGCATCTATTAGAGTTGTATCTTTCCACTGAACTAACACTTCCTTGATGGTACGCTGACGAAGATGATGCTCCCGCTGGTCCAAAATGGTTTGTGGTTGCAACCAGATGGATCCTTATTCATCCAACTCAGGAAGGTTGGTTTGAGTGTGGCACTTAGTTCCAATCACCTTCTTTACGCAAGAGACATGCAAAATGGGATGGAGCTTAGAATGATTGGGTAACGCTAACTGATAGGCCACCTGCCCAACGCGCTTGAGAACTATATAAGGACCATAAAATTTGGGTGTTAGTTTCTGACAATGTTTGGCCTTGAGCGAAGTTTTCTTATAAGGTTGCAGTCGAAGAAATACTTGGTCTCCTTCAGCAAATTGTCGTTTTGAGCGACCTTGATCGGCTTGTTGCTTCATGTGATTCTGAGCCATGACCAAATTCTCTTTGAGGGTATGGAGAATAGCTCGCAAACTGTAAGTGTTTGTTCAACCTCCTGGACCTTCAATACACCTGGCATGTAGGAGAGAACTGAAGGTGGCTTTTGGCCATATACTGCTTCAAAAGGAGTCATGCAAGTAGTTGTATGGTAAGAAGTGTTGTACCACCATTCAGCGAATGGTAACCATTGATCCCATTGATTTTTCCTTTCAGATGAAAAACACCTCAAATAAGTCTCCAAACACTTATTGACAACTTTAGTTTGACCATCAATCTAGGGATGATAGGTGGTGTTGAGATGCAATTGGGTGCCCTAGAGTCTGAACAGTTCTTGCCAAAAATTGCTAGTGAAAGTTAGATCTCGATCAGAAACAATAGAATGAGGCATGCCATGAAGCTTGAAGATATGATCCATGAAAAGTTGAGCCACAGTTAATGTGGTAAATGGGTGTTGAAGAGAACAGAAATGAGCATACTTGGAAAGACAATCCACAACCACCATGATGATGGACTTATTTTTTGATTTAGGTAATCCCACAATAAAATCCATAGAGATGTCCCTCCAAATAGCGGGTGGAATCGAAAGCGGTTGGAGTGTGCTAAGAGGTTTGATGGTTTCACCTTTGTTGCGTTGACAAACATCACATTCTGCTACAAAATTGTGAATGTCTTTTTTCATACCATCCCAGAAAAAAGAATGTTTGACCTGGTCATAGGTTTTGGTAAACCCTAAATGCCCAACTGTGGGAGTAGCATGAAGCTCAGAAAGCATTGTGGATTTAAGTTGTGATTGCTTACTTAAATACAAACGACCTTTGTAGTGAAGTTCATCATTATGCCAAGAGTACCCTAGGGACACTGGAGAGTTGGATTTCAATTGTTGGATCATATGCAATATTTTAGGATCATGTAGCCATTATTGGTGCATAGCTTGGAGCCAATATGGTACAATGAAGGAGAAGTAAAAAAGGGACCCTTCATCTTCATATTTTTTAGAAAGAGCATTGGCAACCACATTTTCTTTGCCTTTCTTGTAAATGATCTCATAATCATAACCAAAGATATTAGTTACCCACTTTTGTTGCTCTAGGGAGGAAGGTCGTTGCTCTAGAAAATACTTGAGGCTTTGATGATCTGTCTTAATTTGGAAGCGTTTCCCTAGGAGATAAGGGTGCCAGAGATCCACTGCATGTAGAATAGCCAACATTTCCTTTTCATAGATTGATTGGCCCAAATAGCGTTCGGACAATTGTTTGCCAGTAAAGGCCAAAGGTCTACCTTCTTGCATAAGGATAGCTCCAATTCCTCTGTATGAGGAATCGCATTCGAGGATAAAGGTTTTCGTGAAATCAGGAAGGGCCAAGATCGGAGTAGTACACATAGTTGATTTCAAAGCTTGAAAATCCTGATCCACTGCGAGAGTCCAAGTGAAAGAATTATTTTTAAGGAGAGCAGTGAGAGGGGTCGCAATCTTCTCATAATTCTGAACAAACTTGCGATAATAGTCAGTTGAACCCAAAAAACCACGCAAGATTTTGATAGTCTTGGGGCGAGTCCAATCCTCCATTGCTTCAATATTTCTAGGATCCACCTGAACACCAGCCTTTCCAACAATATGACCCAAGTACTTGACTTATGAGGCTCCAAAGGCACATTTAGAGTGTTTGAGGAAAATTTGGTGCTGCGAGAGTAGATGGAGAATTTGATCCACATGGGAAAGATAAGATTGCCAAGTTTTACTATAGATGAGAATATCATCAAAGAAAACTAAGACAAAATGATGGAGAAAATGACGAAAGACATGATTCATGAGGCTTTGGAAGGTGGAGAGGGAATTACACAGTCCAAAGGGCATGACCAAAAACTCATAGTGACCCTCGTGAGTTTGAAAGGAAATCTTGGGTATGTCATCTTCTTGCATACGTATCTAGTGGTAGCCAGAACGTGAATCAAGTTTAGTGAAGTACTAAGCACCACTCAACTCATCCAAGAAATCATCAGTGACAGGAATGGGGAACTTGTCCTTAATGGTGAGATTATTAAGGGCACAAAGTTCGGGACACATGCGCCAAGTACCTTTTTATTATTAAGTACGATGACCACAGGGGAAGAATAAGGGCTGGATCTAGGGCAGATAACACCCGCTTGGAGCAATTCCTGCACTATTTTCTCAATTTCATTATTTTGGGGAAAAGGGTGATGATAAGGATGAACATTGGGAGGAAGACTCCCAAGAAAAAGGGGAATGGAATGATCATGAACACCACGAGAAGGAAGAAATCCCTGAGGGCTAGAAACAACAGCTTGATGTTTGGAAAGGATAGCTTGGAGGTCAATATGCACAGAGGGTGTCTCAAAGGCTTGAATAGAATGGAGTTGAGAAATGATACCGAAGTGGCCTTTCTTGAGGATATTTTCCATATGATGGTAACTAATGATCTTAGGATAACCAGTTGTGAGACCTTGGAATTGATACCTTTGTCCTTCCTGTTGGAATTGCATGGTTAATTCCTTAAAATCCATAAGAATGGGACCCAAAGTGCGTAACCATTCAGCACCTAGCACAATGTCACAACCTCCCATGTCAATGGAAAACATATGAGATTTCATTTGGTAATGTCCAATTTGAATACTGACATTTTCACAACGCCCATCACATTTCATGGACCCACCATTGGCTATCATGATTTGAAAATTATTTATAGCACGAATATAGCAATTAGTTTCCTAGGCAATGTGATGATGAATAAAATTGTGGGTGCTACCACTGTCAACAAGGATGATGACCTTCATGTGCTTAATGTAGCCAATGAGCTTGAACATTTGTGGGGCCGAGAAGCCAGTGAGGGCATACAAGGAAATAAGTGGGTCAACGTCGGGTGGGTCAGCAGGCTCTTGGGTGGCATCGGGAAGGGAGGGTTCTTCAACCAAGGGAACTGTCACATCCTCTTCAGAAACATCTTCAGAAATGGCCATAGATGTTTTTGTTTCTTACACTTGTGCCCCAGAAAATATTTTTCATCACAATTATAGAAAATACCCTTCAGTTGGCGTTTATCCATTTCATCCCTAGTTAGTTTCTCGACCTTGAGGGGAGTGACACGGGTGTTAGGATTAACGGTTCGAGGGCGAGGAACAAAAAGGGGTTTTTTGTTCTGGGAAAAAACAAATTGTTGGGCCTATTTAGCACATTGAGTAGCTTCCAACCAACTTGGAGGGTGGGCCATGAGAACCTTGGATCGGATTTCATCCTTTAGACCACTAATAAAGCATTCACTGAAGAACGCATCTAACATGCCCTTTGTACGAAAGGCTAAATGTTCAAAAGTAGTGATGAAGTCTTCCACTGTGTCAAACGACCGAGATAGTGGGTATCAATATCAAAACGATCAAAACGAGCATAGATCTCAACAACAAACTAGGTTCAAGCAATATACCCCTGACGTGAATTTTTTTACCATTGCTACCATTTCCAGCGTTCAAGTTCTAGATAGAGGATAGCATAGAGAAGTTTGGCCAACTTGTTAGTAATACCATGCAGAGAAAAATAATGCTCCATTTGAGTGACCTAACATGTAGAATATGATCCATCAAATGTATTGACCTTTACGTGGGGAAGACGGGGTTCATGATGAAAGTAGTTGGAGTGAAAATGCGGAGACTGAGAGGAATCAACAGCATCAAGTTTTGATGATGAGGAAGGACCCATAGGGCGCTTCAACAATTGATTGATAGTAAACTAGAGGGAGGTCAATTGGGTTGTGAGGTTGGCTTCCAGGTTGTCAATGCAGGAATTGGTAGAATCCATCTGAGATGTGAGATGTTCAAGGGAGACATGGGCTTGATTAACGGAAGTTTGGAGTTCTTGGTTGCAAGTGGTGGCCATTTGGAGAGGGGAAGTGCAGGTAAGGAAAAAAAATGGGTGGGTGGGACCACAAAAAAAAAACACTTAGAAGTGATAGGTACCACAATGATCAGTGCTTGAAGGAAAATATAATGGGATAGGCAGAAAAATAGGGAAACTGGGAAGGGGTCGGGTCCACTGAAACAAAAAGGATTAAAAATGAAGGGTATGACTGCGATCAAGGAGAAAAGGGGAATCCAATGGAATAGGTCCCAAATAAGTGTGTCAGCAGGAGAAAAGGGGAATCTTGCAAAGTTATACTCTGGCCTGAAGAATAATGCAGTGACAAAATGCCCAAATGCTTAACCGGAAGAAATGTGTAGTAATTTATCAACCAGAATGCAGAAGACACTATAGCACGGAAATATATCTTGTTGGTTCTATTTTTGTTTCCTTCCCAAGGGTTAGGGTATTCAAGGGTTCTACAGATAAGGGTTTGCCCTGTGTTATAGATATTTGATATACGTGTGGGTTCCAAGAGTAGTACTTGGCCCAATATCTCAGGGCACCAACTAAGGAGGCTAGACCGTACCCTTAACCATACTACACGACTACCCAGGTACTAGAGAGTATCTTCATGAGTGTTGTTCTCAGTGTCACTATAGCAGTCAAGAGACCGATCGGTTTATCTATGGAGGGCTTCAGCAGATCTAGGTTGATTCGTATGCAGGTGTTGTCTGATGCGCTACCACTTGAAGGGGTACCAACAGGGGTTACAAGGGTGGCCAACAGATGTGTGCTTAAGTACCACTTCTAGTTCCTGCGTGTATGAATCCTCGACCATGGTTTTATGCACGTAACAATAGATATTTGTAGCTTAAAGACATCGGAATACATCTCTACCCTGAAAAAATTCAACCCACAATTTTCTGCAGAGGAAGGTGTTCTTATACCACTTGTAATATTCCAGATATAAAATAGTATTCAGAACATAAATAATTAGCTAGAAATGGCAGATAAACAATGATATAACCATAACAACATCACAATAATACCATAATAATACCAGAATAACACCAGACATAGCACTTTGATTATTGAGATCAATTTTCACTTGCCTCTTCGAGGGGGAAACCTCCAACCGAGTAGAGCTCTATTACAATAATATCCAAGACAAAACTTCTCACACCCTCTATTCCTATTTATACTAAATCTATCTATCAAAAGAACAATCTAGAGGAAGATCCTTCTAGAAGCAGAAGCTTCTATTAGGTCTTCTTACTTTTGACTTATTCCTCCTTATTGCTAGGCCTTATTAATATTGATTTTGGAAATATATTATTCTACCCACTTGAGGGGTTAGGTAGGTTAGGTCCCTAAAAGAGCATGCATCGTACCCACATTAAATGTCTCAACATTGTGGCAATAATTGCATCATACTAGTTCCATATGTTACGATATTAAACTAAACGTTATGTCATGGAGCATCATTCTAGGATCACTTCCATATCATAAAATCATCATAATAATATTAAAAAATTCCACTAATAACCACACCAAAAAATTAATCAATATTATTATAGTTATTTTTTCCAAAGAAAAAAGTAATGTAATTATATTTATAAAAACATAATTACATAGTTAGATGTTATACAGAATTTCATTCTTGCTCCTTGAGCCTACACAAAATGTCCTATTAACAATCCTTACAGTCAAAAAGATATTGGATTATGTGCCTTATTACATACTTTAAAAAAAAATGGATTTCTTTTTAAATAAAAAAAAGAGCTCTTTGTACATCAGACAAGGTGCATTCAAGTCCTGGAAACATCCTCTATAGTCACATAAAAACTATGAAGTAATTATATCCAAGGCCCATGAGTATAATCAAAATAAAAGCCATTATTGTTTCTAATATAGACCAGACCCCTCGATCCAAACCTTTGCCTTCCTTTTATAATTCATCTACTATTATGTTATTTTTTATGTATGCATGTGCATACATGATATGAGAGGAAACAACTTGAAGTGGCCTAATATTAGTAAATAAAGGATGGAGAGTGAAATTCCTTAATTTATTTTCTTATCTCATCCACTGAATAACCAAACGCAGATTCCCAAATATTTGGATTTGCTTTACTCCATATTCGTGTGCCAACATTCGAACCAGTTTAAGTGCCAAAATATCAATATAATTATTGGTTTCATGAACTACACCTGATTTGAAAGATATATTTTGATGCATCGATAAGTATATTATTCCTCTAGCACCCCCCCTTGGAGGGGTCCCTTGGGAGGCACCGTCGAAGTAATCCCATTATATTTCCTTATTGAGATCAACTTCTTTAGACTGATGTAAAACTTTCTTATCCAGAATTTAGGGAAAGGTAGATATAATGATTAGTGATTGTGAAACACATTTCAAAGGTAATGTTTCCTCATCCTCAAACAATATCAGGGTTTTGGCCAACCATATTCCCCAAGCAACATTTATTAGGAGTTCTTTGAACCTTCTAGTTTCTTTATTTGTGCTCCATCTCCTAAATGCCTCCTCAATATCATTTCCAACCCATACATTTTTTAACCAATCATACATTACACCTCATTCCAAACATGTTTTGTAAAAGGGAACAACATGAAGATGTGATAAATTTTTTCTTCTCTAACTGGCATAGACAACACCAACCAAGCCCCCCAAAGTTTCTTTTTGAAAATTGTCCTAGGTGAGAGTTTTATTATTCAAAATCAACCACATAAATTTTTTATATTTTTATGGACTCTTGAGCTTCCAAACAACTCTCCCTCACCACTCCTTAATATCCTCTCTTCCTTCAACAACTAAGGTCTTATATCCATTTTTTGGAAATATTCAGCAATTGGATTTTGGGACCAAATAAGTTGATCTTACTCATCTCTTATCTTGACAAAGATATTTTTTAAGTAATCTACATATCTCTTCCATATAAAAGAATCATCTTCCTCTACACCAATATCCCTCTAGGTTTTTCAATGTTGTTTCCAAAGAGTTCTTTCCTTAGAATATAGTACCATATTCTTCTTAAGTCTCTTATCATCTGAGGAGGTAACCTATGAAACCTTTGCTTCCAACCCAAGGATCCAATCCAATTTGGATTTTATACCCTTTCCAAACTCACCACACTAACCAATTTCCAACTAGCGGGAAGGTTGAAAGGATTGATTTCCATATTATTGATGCATTTTGTAATTTTTTCACAGTTTTTCTAACCCATTCCTCTACTAAGTCCAAGGCAATATACTTTTCCTTTGTGACTTGAACCCGTAACCTTTATCCTTGAAATAAGCAACACACATTCTTAGCTACTAATTCCTTTAAAAACATAAAAATAATTTTAAGGCCCCATCCTCCTTTGTCCTTAGGTAGATATAACTTTTTCCAAGCTATTCGTACCAATCCTTTTTTTCCCTTATTTTTTTGAACAAATGAATTTTTAGCAAATGCACCTAATTCTTTCCAATACTCCTTTTAGAATCCATGCAAGGGACATCCAATAGACCGAAATCACTTCCGGTACCACTTTAGCAAGCACCAAACAACCTCCTCTGGATAGCCATCCATCGCACTAGGTATTCAATTTTTCCTCCACTTTAGCTGTTAGCCATTGCAAATCACAAATTTTATATAGATTTGGATTTAGTTTACATCCAAGATACTTTAAACCTCCATCAACATCAACCAAGTTGTAAGGAAACATTTTAACAATGAAGTTTTTTCCTACCTCATTAATACCCCAAAAATATATCATTGACTAAGTCGGGTTTACTTTCTTACCTGTGGCCATATAAAAAAGATCTATTGTCTCTTTGAGATTCTCAGTTGTTCTCCTTGAACCTTCATAGAAAATAAGAATATCATTAATGAATAGCAAATGTTTTACTTGACAATTACCACCAATATTTACCTTTTTGAAATTTATAGATTTATTGGCCTCCTTTATTAATCTACTTAGACCATCAACAACCAGTAGGAAGAGAAAAGAAGAAAGGGGGAGCCCGTGTCTTAGCCCTCTTTTTGGCTTAAAAAAGGAATATGTTGCCCCATTTATTAGAATAGAAAAATACACTGGTGTGATGCATTTAATCACCCAAACCATAAACCGATGACAGAAACCTAGGTGGATAAGGATTAATCTGATGTATAACCAACTTACCCTATCATAAGCTTTGGATAGATCCACTTTTACCACCATCACTATGATATTTTTGACCTATATAGAATGCAAACATTCTTTAGCAACTCCCACCACTTCATGAATTTGACATCCCTCTAAGAACCCAAATTGTTCATCTAATATATGTCTAGATAATATCGATTTTAACCTTATTGCTATGAGTTTTGATATAAGTTTGTGTATGTAATTGCATAAGAAGATGGGCCTCAACTTTTTGAATGATTTTGAGTTATCATGCTTTGGTATCAATGCTATGAAGGTCGTGTTCAAAGCACCAAGATTTTTCCCAAAAATTCTAGATGACTCCACCACCCTCCTTAAGTTTTCTTCTATAAACTCATATCACCCTAAGAAAAGCTCCACAGGAAGCCCATCTGGCCCTGGATCTTAATCCTTATGGAAAAAAAAATAGGATCATCTATATCTCCTCTTTTTCCTACTTCCTCATTAAAGCATCATTATCTTATGGGTTTACAAAACTTGGAAAGGATGTTGACAACTTTAAAACCTCTACAATTCTGACTCAAGGTTTGTCCTTTAACGGGGAAGAAAAATATTTTACACCTTCATTAACTATCTCCTTAAAATTTGATGTTGAAGTACCATCTTCCTTTTCAATCTTCCATATGGAGTTAATGTTCTTTCTATAGCTTGCATATTTATTAAAAAACACATTATTCTCATCTCCAACCTGGAGCCAGAGTCCCTTGCTTTTTAGTCTCCATTCTTTTTCTTTTTCCAATAGAATATGTCAATTTTTGTCTTTGAGAAGTTTTCTCTCAGTTTTCGTTTCCTAATTTATATATCCAAACCCCTCACTTCTATAAAAGGAAGCTAGGTTTTGATCCACTTCTTTGAGGTTTATGCCATATTATATTTTATTTTATTTTATTTTCCCATTGTATAGCCACCTTTTTTACTTTTTCAGTTTTTGGTGAACTCGAGTGGGAGTTGATTATTTCAATGTACCATCATAGGGTTCCCATTTCTCTTTGATTTTTTTAAAAATTCCTCATCCTTTAATCATTGTGGGTTCATCTTGAAAGGATTGGTTGGCTTTCCTTGAGCTAGGGATACTTCCAAAAGAATAAGATGATGGTCAGAGTCCCCCCAACAAGAAACCCATTGTTTAATTCGGATTACTTCACATGAAAAGGATTCTAAGATTAAAAAAAATAAAAAATCAATCTAGTCTTTTTGCAATTTAAGCTTCTCTTTTCCTTTTATTCCTCCATGTTGGAGATAAATTTGTTGATTCTATGTTCGGTAAACCCACTTCTTCCAAAAAAAAATATGAAACGTCCTACTAGATAGTCCACTTGTGTTGTTGGTCCCCACAATTCTGATTCTCCCGGAGTGAAATTAAAATTGCCCACAACCAGACCCCTTTGGATCCATTCCATATTTAAAACCCTATCCCAATATTCCACCCTATCCAGATAAGGTTCATAGATGTTCAAAATATGAGCTCTTTTCCAAGGTCCAGAGAGAACAAATAAATCCCCAGAGCTGTAGAGATTGCCCATGAATTAGTAAGGTAAGAAGATTTTTTTTTCCACCTAGTTATATTTCCCCCTAATCTTCCTTTAGCATCTATGAAACTAAATTCCCAATTCCCAGGCATTTTGGAAATCTAATGTGTAATTTTATCCCATCAATCATAATTTATTGTAAAAACATAACATATGGGTTTTTTTCTTCCACTTATCTTTTTAGGGCCAATTTCTTGGAGGGATTGGCAAACCCTTGACAATATAGGGTCAGAAATATTATTTTTGAACATTTTTAGGGGCATTAGTTGTAAGAGTCCCAAACAAAGACAATTGTTTTCCACTTTGATTTCTAAACTAGCTTGTTTTGTGCTAGTGACATGAATGGTTTCCTTCCTCTATGTGGGGATTTTTTATATTTTTCATAAATAAATAAACAATCCTCCCTCCATCCTTCCTGAAAACACTGATGAATCTTTGTTCCTTGGTATGAGGATAGATTTGGGGCCTTCCATGTGGTTTTTCAAATACCTTATTGTAGTCCATGTTCCTTACTCATATTGATAGCTTCCCTAGATATCGAGGTCTCTTCTACATGCTCATCCCCTAACCCGGATAATGGAATTAGAGGAGGAGGCTTCAATTTTTTAATCCTCGGGGGGTTGGGGAGGAAATAACTCAAGTTCTCTTCTCCATGGATCTCTTTAATTATTCCCCAAGACCCAAAGAGTATCTTTTCATAACCAATTAAATTTCTATAGGATGGATTTTTATACTTACCCAAACGTTCCAAATTCTCCATGCATTTTGTAGAGGCTTCCAAAATTTGGATCCCATTATTGTCTACAGCCAAAGGATGATATGAATTTGGGAGAGGTACCCCTTGAGAGAAAACAGGTCCAATATTTTCCATCATTGAAACCACAACCCTAGTGGCCTATTCACCTTTTATCATTTTTTCCTCAAAAAAGCTTAAAGGTGTTTTTTTACCCATAACTTTTGTTTGTTGGATATGTACAATCACTTGTCAGACACCCATATATGTGATAGCATCCACATTTAAAAGGAATACCTTCATAATCGATGGTTTGGTGAAAATTTTCAATGCCTCTCCATATAACCATAAACTCTGGCAATCCCCCTTTCAGGTCCATGCCAACCAATATCCATTCCATTAACATGTATCTTAATCCAAGGTAACATTTACTGACCTCATAAAAAGATCCTGGGACATTCCCTACCTTAGCAAACACTTCATCCAACCATAAAACCAATGGGCAATCCATAAGCCTAACCCATACCAAGAATAGCTCCAAATGGGAAATTCGAGCGTTGAAATCTATGTGTCATTTATTTAGAAACAAGGGTTGTGTTCCCCACTTCCACCTCTTATGAAGAATGTTTTCAACTTCAACCCTAGACTTAAAAATCCATATCATCTAACCATTAACCAGAATAATACTACGAGGGGAGTAACCTACCTCTAATGCAAAGTTACCCTTCATCCAATCTGTAAGGGTATCACTACTCATTCTTTTTCCTGGGAAATGTCCAAAAATAGCCAGATCCACCAAATCCATAATTTCATTTAGCTTTATGTTTTTTCCTAAGAGAAAATTTACAGGGTCTTGTTTCTTCTTAATGCATTTTTGGTGTTTTCCTTTCTTCAATGGCTTTGAACTTTGTATTCATGTATTCTCTATTATGATTGTACCACTCATAAGGTCAAAATTCAATAAAGATCCAATAAAACCTTTGTTAGACTCATGTCCTCCCAATCCTTCCCTTGCTAGGAACAACACCGCATCTAAACTGTGGAATGAATCTCAAGAGGGAATGGTCTTCGTATAGTCCTAAGGGAGCAATAAATTCCTTTCCAAAGTATATCTTGGGATTAAAATCCCAAGATTTAATAAAAAAATCCTCATGTCCTTCCCATACAAAACTCTAGAATTGCATGAAGTACCTTATTCTGAATGTCCCATCATTTCATGGCATAGAGGATTGTCATTCTAATTAGTATTAGCAGATAATCTCCCTACCATATATTTGATCAACTTTAAAGTCTCCTCCTCCAATGGGTGCAAACTTGGTCAAGGGGGTATCGCCTAAGGTGATATGGGTCTAGGTGGGAGGATCAATGGGATGGCCTAGATTTGTTGGCTAGCCAATGGATATTCAAAGAAATCCACCTCCTCCACCTCCATCATCCGTATCCCAACTAAATATTCTTGTTGTAGCTCACCCCCTAACAATTCAACATATGGAGAAACATAGTTCTAAAAATAATGGTATAAAACAAATCACAAATAATATCTAATATTGTCCTCAAATATAAACATAAATTCACCATAGTAAATTGTCATTGAAACATGCAAATTCAATTATATTTATTATAATTATAATTATTATAGTCAGTATTAAAAATTAGAAATTATAAATTATTATAATTAATAATAATAATAATAATCACTATTACAATTATTATTATTACTACTATTATTATATTAATAATTATTATCTTAATATTAACTCTCATGACCTATATACGCTAAACCCTATCACCCTCCCCTAACACCTATAACCCCTTATTGTTATAACCCACAACTCGCATAACTCATAACATATAACCCCTATACCTATCACCTCTAACCCATAAAAATATTATCCACTTATCCCTATCTATTATATGTGTTAACAAATAACCCCAATAATCCATAACATTTATAACTCCTACAATGCCTAACATATACCAACCATAAGCTATGTTATCTCTAATCCTAAACCCTTAACCATTATAAACCCTGGCCTTTCCCATCTTTATATTTTTTTCCTCTCATCCTTTCTTCCTACAACCCCTAACCATCTAATGTTTAACTGCAATAATCCTTAAGTCTTAACTATTATAACCCCTAATCCATATAATCCTCCTCACCCATATCACACTTAATCCCATATCACTCCCAACCCATAACCCTTATAAACCTTAACTCATATGAACCTTGGCCAATATAAACCCTAAACCATAAAACCCATAATTCACTCCTCCTAAAGCACAATCATCACAAATTGTGTTCTCATTCCTCAACTTGCACTCATATTCCTCTTGCTAATGAACCCATCTAGTGGTGGAGTTCGTCACCGTATACTAAGCTTTAGCTACCTCTTTTTTGCACTTATGAAGGCTATGTTGCACCTTAAGAAAGTCACATAATACACAACATCTATGGCAATAATTACAATGTCCCATAATGATAGTGCCAAGTAGGCATGCAAGTCTCCAAGGATTTTCCCAAATTTGCTAGAGCTCCCCCATATCCCAATGACCTTGCTATATAATAGCTAGGTTTGAGTACGAAGGGAACCAAAAACACCACATCAAGGAGTGCCTTTCAGAGATAAACACGATTAAATAACCATAATAAAACCACATATAATCACCTGCATGCCTAAAATTCCCTCGATAACTTCACATGTTGTAGAAGGGATGCAATGAAATAAGGTGTTCTTGTGAATTAAATGTCCATTGTTTCCAAGTTACTTTCGTGGCATTGGAGTTTGGAAATTCCCCATCATAAATGTAGGTATTATTGGAGGGGCATGAACATTGACACCCCCATTAACCTTTACATAACCAACTTCTAATTGAACTCATATGTTTGCTTGAAGGTTCAGGTCCAGTGTACCATGTGCCCATAGCACCAAGTAATCAAACAATTGTGTGAACCCTTAACACAATGAAATGATCATTTGCATTAAGCATGATAGGAATCGATTTTGTAATGATAACCTATTGACCCACATTCGTGATCAACGTTTGGACACATACATTTCCTTAAAATTCTTCCTTTTAACTTTTCTTTTCTTCTAAGGTTTCCTAATTAGTCTCTTTTTCTTTCCTTTCAAAATTTTCCAATACTTAGTCATTTTTAAGTAATGCGGGAGTAGAGAAAATCCTAGACCTACATGTCTTTAGGTCTGCAGACGTGCACTTTTTCTACCTACAAATTGCACCTTGTACTTATGTGTCCCCTAAAGCGCACCTTTTACATTTTCATACTTAACCATTTTTCTTGAAATGCAGATGTCGAACGATCGACTATCCCGTTTACCTTTTTCCTACATCCACAAATCCACATACCCGCCAACCCACATTCTCGCATTCTACAAAATTCACTCCTCATCTCCACGACCCGCAAAATGACCATCTATCGTACTTAGTCAATTTCCTTACTTTGGGTGCAGGACACTTTCATTTTCACCTTTTCATTCTTGTATGATCCCAGACCCACATATCCATCGATCCACACTTCTACATCCTACATAATGAACTTCATGTTCCTCACAATGCATCTCCATAATTAACCATTTTCATTTTCCGTGACATCACATCACCACTTCCCATCACATTTATTTCCCCCCTACCACGTCAGACACCACTTGTGAAGACATAATGTCATTATTAAATTAGCAAAGATCATGTAAACTTTGTAATCAATTCAAAAATCTCGTCGTGCAGGATGGAAATTTGAAATAAGAATTATGGTGATTAAACTATCAAATCAATATGTGGTAATTAAATACGAACTAACATGCCAAGCTGTAAATATCAGTAGTAGTGCCAACTATTACCAAAACTAAAAAGAAAAGAAAATAATGTCAATTAAAGGAAAGGAATTGTATTGCATGGATACACTAAAAACACTTGGGCATGAAGATCAATATTCTAGTTGTCAAGATCATACAACTACTACGAGGCTCTCTCTCCAGCTAAGAAAAAGATGAATCAGATTTGGACTTCATACATAGGCCTTGTTGGTTGTTTCCCAAAATAACAGATTTCAGAGAACTTGTTCAATGGTGAGTTGATAAATTCAACTCGGAGAAAACAATAATCCAACTTCAAGGACAACAACCCATTTCTTTAGCTCCTTCGGTATTTTCTAGAATTTTATGACTTCCTACATCCATTATGCGGTTTAAAGGTGAAGAAGCTAATGAATTCATTAAACAACATAAGGGAGGAGAAAAAATTATTAGCAATTATCTGGTTGACCCAATCAATAACTCTAGTGTTTCAAATATTGAGGTAAGCTCCTTGAAATACACATACACGGAATTTGCCTAGTTATTTGCTCGTATTATCGGTCTAGAATCTACAACATTTTTACCAAGAAATATTATCTATGTCCTTCACTTTGCTCTGCATGAAAATGTCATCTTATATTGGGGCCACATTATTTCTAGTAAAGTTTCATTTCATTTAAGTAATTTGAAAAAGACCCAAAATTTTTATATGACGTCCTACCTCATGTATTTGAGGACTTGCTAAGGGCAAGGAACATTGATTTTAAGATGGAACCAATTTACACTTGGTATTTGGCCTTGTATAGGCACAAAGCTCAGTACAACTTTTACTCGATTCACAATAATTTCATTTCAGAGTACAAAAAAATATTTTTTGGCCCTAGCATGTCGAGATTATCGCTTGAAGTCGCCACCTTTCTCGCGGAGAAAGGAGTTTTCAAGATTACCAAGGATTTTGGTATTATCAAGTTATTTGGGTGTGAATAAAAACCTTTCCTTCTCCCATTTTATGTATCAAACAAGCATTTTGTTGTGGAATTTTGTAGGTAGTACAATACTTCGACTCACTTCTTCAACGAGAAGAGGAAGAAACAATTCATTCCCCTGCCTTGGAAAATCATAGAAATCATGGTAAAACATTTATCCTATTTGGATGAACTTGCAGGTCATTTTGACCAAATCGGCTTAAAAGAAGCTAAACGTGTTGAGGGTTTTGACCTGAATGATATGTTTACTGCACACATGGCATTAATTGGTTATTCTTCTTATTTCACCAAAATTGAGCAATTTAAAGAAGGGGTGGAGATAATTTAGATATCCTAAGACCATGGTCGACCAAGATTTAAATGAAACGAAAGAATTGATTAGTAACAATGAAGGATACCGACATCATGGCAGAGAAGTAGTAGATAGAAATCCCATTTCACCAATTGTTTCCTAAAAAAGTACCTCGTTGAGAACAAACCATAGGAGCAGTGGTATCATGATGAGAAAAAAAATGGCTAGAATTTTAGATGATGGAAATGATAAGGACCCACCCAAGATAAATCTTGAAAAATCTCATACCATATATACTTCTTCCAAGAGAAAAAGAAATAAACAGAAAACAAGGTTAAGTGTACTTGAAACCCAAGAAATCCCATGAGCTATGGATGTGAATGAGCTTATCGAAGAACCCAGTTGGTCTGAGCAAAGACTGTTGGAAACCCCAGAAATCGTTGAATCCCTAGTCACCCAAGGACCAGTGATTTTTGAAGAGGAATCTATAACTTTCAACCATGTGGCCTACAATCGAGTGTCCAAAAAATTGTCAATTGAAAAGGTTAATACAAAAAACAAAAAGTCAACAGACAAATGGAAATCGAAAATTGATTTCGATGGGGTTGCACCATCAAAAATTGTGCAATTCCACGATGCAACCGAAGAATCCCTGAAATAGTATGTTAGTACTATGGAAAAAGAAAATTTGGAATTAAAACAAAGAATAAAATAATCAAAAGCAGCCTTAATTTCGTGACCTTTTTTTCCCGAACCTTTGAGTACAATTCAACAAATTCTCACTTTAGAAGATATCATGTAATGCAGCAACAAATGTAAAGGTTCATCAAGTTTACTACAAGCAATAAGAAAATGTGTTGGAGATGGGATCTAGAAAAGGATAGATTTGATTCAAGAAATTTGGGATCTTGCTCAGAGCGCCACTAACTTTGCAACAAGAATTACAAATTTTAAAGAATATCTTCAGAAGGATCTGGAGAATGATGAATGTTTCTACAAGGACGTTGT
>JASDQU010100377.1:697199-717644 GCA_032191745.1 Picea mariana
ATTACCTCATTATTTTGAAGAAGTGATTGCTAATTGAAATATCCATTGAAAAGTGGTGACACCATTATGTATAATACTAACCTAGTTGATTCAACAAGTTCTTATCCAAGTTTATCTTTACAAGTTTTTCTTTGAAGGTATTGATGAAAACCTCATGTATTGGACCGCCCTTGCAAAACCGCAATGAACTTTCATGAGAACCCTAATAGGATTAACTAGAGGGACCTCTTAGTCATTATCCGAGATGTTCCATTATACATTGAATAGCTGAGATTTAAGTTGAATGTGGATGACGTCACCCTTGGGATAATTGAAAACAATTAATTATGTGCCTAATAAATCTAAAACACTCTCGTACCACCTGCCTTCCTTATACTCTAAAACTGTCAATGAACAGTATACATTATTCTAAATCTTTTGAGTAATATAATAAAAAGGAAGTATCAGGAAGTACAAGTAAACCCATCAGGGCACTGAACAGGCTTGTTGGCAGTGGGGGCATTCTTGTATGGTACTAAGGTAAACCCATCGGGGTATTGAACAGGCCTGCTGGCAGCGGGGCTATGCCGGGTAAAGGGAGTTGAAAAACATAAAATGGCACACTTAAAACTGAACAAAAACCCTTAGGTCTCATTCTGAAGCAATCACTATCAAATCAAGGCTAGGAGATGACCTTTATATCTCTCGGATGATTCTCTTAAGAACCTTTAAGTATCCACTTTAGAGTTCTATCTTTAAAAAATAGGTTTGCACGAGAAGTGGGACCCTCAGTATGTGTAATTCACCTTATGTAAGCAAGAAGAGCTTCATCTCTAAAAACTTGGATAAAAAAAAAAACGAGTTAATCATCTTGGGATGTATTCCTTTATGTGTTCCTCTCTTCAAATGATAGCTAAACTATGCTTATATCACTTTTGTTTCAAAGGTAATCTAGCCAGGGGGGGGCTATTAGTCAAAGTCATTATGAAAACTCTTGGCCACTATCCTATAATCGTATTAGAGTCACATCCAACCCCTTTCTCCTAACTTTGATCAAAAATAGATTGGATCAGACTTAACGTCAAATCAATAACATATCTAATCTATTACTCATGACTCCACTTTTCTATCATAACTACTTTTCCATGAGTAAGAATGTGAAACATAGGCGAGGAAGTTTATATGTATGACAGGAACTTAAGGAACTGAAGAAAGGTGAAACTTCAGAGAATGCTTGATCGAGTGAAGAGTATCATCAATTTTGAAATTTTGAAGATCTTTGTTGCACGAGGACATGCAATGACTTAAGCATGGGGGAATGTTGAGTCTCCATTTTGACATTTATAATGCCCTATATCACCTTGTATCCGAGCCCTTTTTGCCTATGTTATAAGCCTATACTTGATTGTTTCCTCCATAAACATACCTAATGACTTTGTTCATGTACACAAGAGGTAACTTATGATTAAGGCATGTTTTGTTTAATTTTCTTGAGCTAATTCAATTAAAATGCTTGATTTTGTATAATCCTAATTGTTTTACTCCTAGGCATTCTATTTCGGTACCTCATCATTGATCCAGTACCAACAGACCAGCACAACAGTGATCTGGTACCAACAGAATTGATCTGGTACTACCCTGAGCTATTTTGGTACCAAACAACTATGCCTATTTCGGTACCAGTGTGACTGTGCTATTCCGGTACCAAACAACTGCGCCTATTCCGGTACCAGTGCGACTGTGCTATTCTGGTACCAAACGACTGTGTGTATTCTGGTACCAATTGTTATTTCCAGAAATCGTTTGTTGGACGAATCTGTTTTTGAAGATTTCGAGAGGGCAGTTAGACTAAAGCTTCCAAATCAATTTTCAAGATCACGATAAACTTCATCACTCATGCACTTCGTGTCATGAGGATGAAGTCCATTCCTAAATGTTGATATGTATTTCCAATTGTAATATTTTAAAACTGTTTCATAATTATCCTTAGCTCTTGATAGTAATGGCTTACTTTCTTTATAAGGGAGGTTGTATAGGTGATAGAGAGGTGTGTATTGATGTAATGAAGTAGTAGCAAGAACACAGAGATACGTATGGATGTAATGAACAAAATGATGCATATTGTTTTTATGTACGAGATGATGAGTTGATGATTCGATTTACCATTTGGAGAAATACAAACAATCTGTTATCAAATTTATGGGTATGATTAGAGCATCTTAGCCTATTATCTTTTTAGAGCTTCCATGTTTGAATCGGGAAGGGCCCACCGTTCTTATATGGTAAGCTTAATGTAAAATATGGTTTAGCTTTATATTCCTATACATGTTTGTTTTATTCCAACACTCAATTGTGTGTATCTTGCACCTATTATTTTGATTTCTTGTTTGAATTAAAATATGAATTCATAAAATGTACCTATTGTGCTGGATCTATATAATTGTTATATCTTTTGAGTAAATTGTGAATGGGATTGTATTAGTGTAACTTTTATAAGTATGGTGCACCAGATCTTGAGTAATTTTACTTGGTTTCATAAACAGTAATTTGTGTTGAGATAGTTGTAGAGATTTATAAAAGTTTGCATTCCTGAAATTGTGTTCTTGATAGAGACTTTTGTAATTTACTTTGAAATTTCAAGTGTGTTAATACAGGAACAATTAAGATCCTATCATTCACCCTACATGGACTATTAAATGGAGAATCTTAATACACCGTATGTTTCCTGTATAGGAACAAAGAGGTTTTTCCAGAATTGATTAAGTTATGAATGATTCCTTTTAAATGTTGTGTGCAGAAAGTTGATTACTGCTTTTGATTGCTACAGGAAACAAGATCTTAAGTTCATATCTCTAATTCATAAGCCTCTAATGAACAGACTTGTCACCAAATAAAGAACCTTTTGCTTGATTGTTTTCTTAAGAATTTTTATTATCAGTTTTCTCTTCTAAGTTTGAAACAGAGTGTTAATTGTTGATTGGTTTAGTTACTACAAGGGTCAGATTCAAAGTCCATCTTTTTATTTCATGAGCCTGTAAATGGACAGATTCATTACTTGAGCAAGAAGCTTTATATCACATGCTTGTTGGATTTAGTTTATGAGTTTTGTTTTCTGATTTTTAAGCTGTGTGAGGAAGATAGATTAAAAAGTTGTAAAATAGAGTATTGGTGTTGATTGTTTCTTATTTATGCTATACTCATCATACATAGGAACCTATCTGTTATCGGCATATATAGTGCATCAACTCTACTGATTACGAATCTTGGTTGATAATTTGTGTTTGGTAATATATTATGCAAATAATTGCACCAACAGACGTTGTGGGTACATTCTCAGCCACAGTTTCAAGCTTAAGTGATATCAACGGAAGAGAACAAAACCTTTTTTCAAATATATGGATGAAACAAATCAATGCATGTAGGTTGAAGAGAATTAAAATTTTGAGGGAAATGATAAGTGAATTAGATTCTTTGAAAAAAAAAAAGAGGTGAATTATTCTTTAAGATTGTTGATCTCATGAAAGAACTTGACGCCCCAAGTCTATTAATGGATACAATGCTTTCATCTAAAGAAAAATTAATAGAACAACTTAATGTATTGAATTTTTTCTGGGAAAATGAGTTCATTGAAACAATAGAATACTCTAAAGAAGTCGAAATGTGGCTAGTCAGATACATCAATAGAAATGATAAGGTAGAAGACATGTTGCACCAATTGGGCATGGATTTGACAGAGATGGAGAATGAATTGTTCGAGATAAAGACAAGGCATGAGATCATGGTGGCCGCCATGAGGGAATATATTGAATATTGGTTAAGAAAATCCTTAATCAAAATCACCGATCCATAGCAACAAGAAATTGGTGTAGCCGTTATGCCACCTAATCCACAGCAAGCACTTACAAAAGAAGCACCTCTAAGCAAGTGAAGGGTTCAGAAAAAATTTCCATTATAATGAGTCAAGCATCAACTTTTCTCCTCTTCTTGTTATCATTCTCCTACAATCATTTGTCACATTTCCTTTCATTTCTCATTTATTTGTGAAACTAGGGTTGGTTTTTTATTGTTCTTCTTTTTTCTTCCAGGTCTTTTCATTTTATGGTCCAAGGGAGCCCCATCCCAATCCTCTTTGAAGGACAAACGCAAATCTTTATTTTAAAGACATATTTATTATTTTTAAGGTTCCCAGAGAACTATTTTGGGATATTACATTACTGTAATATCAAAGACTTTGGTTTCAAGCTTGAGATTCCAAATGTGTATCTATCATAATCTTTTTGTGTCTAATGAAATAATGATTTAAAGTTCTCTGCCATATGCAGACTATACTTTCTTGTTCCTTTACTTGGATATTGTGTTATGTCTTGATGAATGTTGTGATGGAGATGTCATTATGTTTATCTTTACACTCTATTGGTTAATGAATTTTGTAATATATTATAGATAATCTCCTTTTACAAGATACTTGGTCCTATCTCAAGTAATCTTTGCACGTGAATATTTGTTTTAAATAAGCTTGGTCCTTCTTGAGAATTGTTTTTGTTTATGCATGCAATTTTAAAATAGAGGAGTACCACCTCTAAAAAAATGTATGGGGATTTTGTCCTCGTGAGATTGACTTAAGGACCATAAGACAGTCTTTAATATCAACATAACCTTCTATATAGAGGTATAATGATAATGGAATGAGATAGTAATAGAAATAGCCTTATTGATGCATTTCTCCTTGATAATAAATGCATTTCCAATTCTGGGGTGGCAGGTGCGGGTGGGAGTCTCCACTATCCTAGAGCAAACACTATAATCCATTATGCGTGGGGGTTAGGTTCGGCCTCAAATAACATTGCAGAAGCCTATGCATTGTTCCAAGATCTGCGATTAACAAAGGATAGGAACATTTTTAGAATTGTATCTTTTGAATATTTTATGATGGTTGGTCCAACGATTGGTAAAAGGAGTCCTATTGAAAACAATCTCCTCGGTGGAATGATAACTCGCATTTTATCTATGGTTGCTAGATTTGTCGAGTTTAAAATATACCACATCAAGCACAACCTCAATCCCAACGTTAACCATTGGGTTAAGGTTGGTTCTAGGTTGTCTAAGGTAGAAATAAATTTAAATGGGGAACATGAGGTTTATTTCATTCCTTAAGTTCATGTGTTCCCCCTCTCTACTTATGTGCACTGGAATAGGAGGATCAATCGGTTGTATCAGTTTTTGGATTATTAACCTCATACATTTGATGAGTAATTACATATGTGCAGGCATTCACTTTGCAAGGTGTCTCTCTGATTTTTTAGGAGGTGCAATGGCTCATGGAACAAGCATTATGTTGATGATCAAGTGATTTCCCTCTACTGTATCTACAAGGGGTCAAAGGGATTTGTGCAGGTATAGGTTTCAAATCCTATTTCCAAGCCTTCCGGTGGCTCTATTGGCTTCGGTCTGGATAGTGGATGAATTTTGGATTGTCGAGCTCATTGTTCCTCCCAGGTTATTTCTATTTTGTTCCCCCTCATTTTCTGGCTCTGGTTATGAATATCCTTTATTTCATTTGATTTCTCTTCGCTGCAAACTTCATTTTGTCATCAATTGAGGCTTCAATCTAGGTATTCTTGGGGGACGATGAAACCTTAGTTTTAGGTTGTAGGTGGAAGGTATGGACCCAACCTAGTGTGACTTTAAAAACGTCCTCAAGCACCATGAGGAATTTTCTCAAGAGAATAGAGCAGCTCTACAAGCCACTCTATCCTCATACAAATTTTGGGATTTTGAGTTATCCCCTCCCACCATGACTCGAAGAATGGATGATATGGAATTGGGCATACAACAATTGAAAGCGTAGAACCAACCTCATCCCTTTTCCTTTGTGTCTTATCCTCAAGATAGAAACTCACCTTGAGATGGAGGAAATGATAGTGGGTTTGCCACTAACGACTGTGGCATAGCACCTATGAATATAAAAGAAGGGCCCCAACTCCATATGGGGGCCCCAGATTTCCATAATTATGTTTCTTCAAATCAGTCTATGTACTACATAGTTTTGTGGTGTCTTGGACATTTATATAAAGATGCAATTAGTTTGGTTGATCTTTGTCTCGGTTGGGATAGGAATATCTATGTTTATGTCTTAGTTATATAAATTTCTACAAGTTGTATAACTCTCTATGTAAGAACTTGTTTTATTGTTGTTTTCTTCGATGCAACCTTTTTAATAAAATCTATGTTCGGTTACTATTAAAAAAATTAAAAATGTAAATAAATACATCACCAAATTATTAATTTATCTCTAGATAAACAAAAGGTGTTTAATTTGTATAATATAAATACGTTTCTTTTGAGGTCTCTCTTGATGTTGTTGTTTTGACATATTCCTAAAGTAACAACAATGATTCCAAACACCACATTCAACAACATGAATCCAATGGTTTTTTGGGTGTTGAATTCCATAGTGCCCCTCATGGTTAATAATAATAATATAGTTGGGTTCATGGCTAGAGGTGTTAGGGTCTATATCAACGATGGTGACAGCGGCTTAATCTTAGGGCATAGGATCTTGTCTTGTCGGTGAGATGTTGGGTTGAGCTTTAGAATGATCTAAACCATATGCCCTTACCCCTTCTTCAATTTTTTGATGGGGGTTTTCGTGGATGGATGGCTAGTGCGCTTAGGAAACGATGTACAGGTGGTTAGCACGTAATATTAGAGTTGTCAGTATTAAATTCCCTTCAGTATTGTACTATCAAGAAGACAGATGGGTGACGTTGAGATCAATTTCGAGGAGGACGACAGAGATGGAGAGGATATATTCCTCACGAATGAGGATTTCATCCATATGTAGAATTTAAAATGGGCGATTGACTTGGATATGTTGGGGTCGTTGTATCACAATGTGGTGGAGGATTTGAGGGCGGGCATTGTGAGGCCCATCTCATTAATTAATCATATGAATGAAAAGGTTATGAAAGATCTCTCACCTGGTGTTTTTCCCATTTCAAGGCTAGTTATTGATTCGCCAAAGGCTATTTCATGTTCACCACCTTTGCATGAAGCTCAAGTGTTGTTGGAACCCAATACTTTTCATGGAGGCTCGCTCAGAGGTTTTAAATTTTCGAGCATCCTTGCACGAGGAATTGAGACAAAGCATAAAAAACAATGTTGTTGGAAAGTTGGGAAGGAGTTCCATAGGATGGTGGTTGGTGCAGACGTCGTCATCAGTGATATATTGGATCTCTTAGGCAAACTGAAAGTGGGTAGATTCTATGGATAATCCATTTCCATGGCTTCTCTTCAGAAATGGGTGGATGCAAACTAGTCCATTTTGCTTGGATATCAACCTGAATTCCACACTTTATCAAGAGGGTGGATTTGTTTCAAGTTTAGGTCAAAGAAGGATATGGCTTAGATTTTTAGCAAGGTTTGGGGTTGGGTTCCATATGGACTAGTCCTAAAATAATGGGATATATCATTCGATCCTACTCAGGATGTGTTAGCTTCTACAAAATTTTGGGCTATTTTACCCAACTTACCGATGGTTTTTTTGGGAGGAAGCAATAATGCAATCTATAGGCAACAAAATTGGTAAATTTGTAAGTTGTGAGCCTAATTGGAAATAGATAAAATGATAGAATATGGGAATGGATTCAAATAGAGGTTGACATGAGGGAAGGATTCCTTGAAGAAATTGAGCCGGTGTGGGGGGGTTTCACCTGACAATAAAATATCGACTATTGACGAGTTCCATTCAGGTGTTTCAATTTTCATAGAGTAGGGAATATTCAAGCACAGTGCATAATACCTCCCTCCTCTTTTTCTCCCTTCCATAGAACATGGAATCACAAGGCACGACAAGAGTAGTATGTCTCCAAATTACTAAATCTCTCTTCCAAGTCGGGGGACAACAAAGCACATTTTTCAGACGATAATGTTTCACCAATTCCTCATTGGGAAGTGAATCTGGGTAAGCTTATTTCATCTAACTCTTCTTTTTATAAACTGGAATCTTTAGATTTTCAATCGATGAAAAGGTCTCCTTGTAATTCAAATCTAGTTTGAATTCCTGTAACCTCCCTCGTTCCCTCTCCCCTGGTTGAGTTAGCTTCACAACCATTAATGGTTTCAGTCCATTCTCCTGACAAGTCGATCTCCCCTTGTCCCCCTTCCCATTATATCTCCCCTCCATCTCTAACCCTTATTTTTCCCCTTTCTTCCCCTTCAAAGGTATTGAACAATTCCATGGGCTCTAAGTCTTCCTATAAGTTGGACTATTTGCTTTGAGCCCAAGTAAAAAAAGGTGATTTTTCCATATGTTTAGGTGGATTGACATTGGATAAGAGCATGGTGTGTCACGTTGGATGAAATTCACTTATTTCCAAAGCTCAAGTATAGGTAGTGAAAGAGATCAAAAGCAGTAAACAAACTACCATTACTCAGGCCCTTAAAGCGGGGAAAGCCTAAAGTAAAAGTCTCAAATGATCATGTTTTCCTTCAATGCATGCGGGGTTGGGGGTATCCCCAAAATTAATTCCCTCAAAAGGCTATTTTAGGTCAGTAGAACGAACTTCCTTTTGATACAAGAAACCATGTCTAATGGGGATAAAGTGGTAGAATCCTTCAAATATTGGCTCAAAGATTGGTCTTTCAGCTCCATTGACTCGGAAGGGATTTATGGTGGTCTAATCATTGCCTAGAGTCTTAGGTTCAAATCCATTTCTTCTTCCAAAATACCCTTTGGGATTATTACAGATGTGGTTGATAACTCTTTAAATTGTCCTTTTCAAATTATAAACTTGTATAAACCTTATGCAGACAAGATGAAAATTTTGAATGGGGTGACAAACTTAGGTGTCTTAAATGCTAAAAACATTATTTTAGGGTGGGACCTAAACTTTACTTTGTCCTTGAAGGAGGTTTGGGGTTCCCACCTCCGTCAAGACCCTCAGGAATCATTTTTCTCACAATGGATTGAGAAAAATCATCTTATATATCTAGCCCCTCAAAAAAATTCTCAAACTTGGAATAATAGTAGAAAAGGAGATGCCCTAGTGGCTAAAAACCTTCATCATTTTTTAATATTAAAAGGAATGATTGACCAACCCTTGTCTTTCAAATTGAAGGTTTTGATTGGGGGTATATCCGACCATATTCCAATTTTGTTGGAGATAGACAAAAAAGGTCCAAAGCCTCCTTCCCCTTTAACTTTGTCATGCCTGGATAAAGAATGAGGAATACAGAAGGCTTATGCTCTCATTATATAGACCTTTAATGGAAAACACTGATAAATCTCTCATGCATTAGTTTACAGAAAATATACCTAGGGTCAAGAACATTTCATCTAGTTGGGAAAAAAGTTTTAATGCGAAAGTTGTTGCTCAAAAGATGAATATTGAATCCCAAATTGGATTCGGAATCCCTCTTTGATTCAAAAGGGTAGTTGAATCCCTCTCTGATTTGGAGGAATCAACCCTTAGTGATATTTTAAAGAAAAAGAAAGAGTTGTTAAAATATGAGGAAACCCAATGGAGGTTAAAAAGTAGGGAAATCCAGTTGAAGGAAGGTGATAAAAACTCAAAAATTTTCCACAAGTTTGCAAGCCACGAGAAAATCATGAATTCCATTTTGGAAATAAAGGATTCTTTTGGATGTTATGTTTCCTCCTCTGAAGGTATAGCCAACGATGATAAGGAATTATATTCTAATCTTTTCAAGGAGTCCCCAGCTTGTCCAACCTCGAACACATTGAAGGTCATTGACATTTTTCCAAAGTCTACCTCGGAGGAATAAAACCTTTTGCTTCAAGAGGAAATCATTGAGAAAGAGATTTTTTCAACACTATCCTCCTTTCAAAAAAGTAAAATCCCCAGTCTCGATGGGCTGATTGTCTAGTTTTATCTTGGGTTCTATGATTCGATCAAACTAGACCTGTTAAAAGTGACACAAGAATCACAAATATTAGGTAAAGTGTTGGGTTCTTTAAATTCTACTTTCTTGGCCCTAATCCCAAAAAATAAATCTTAACAATCCTTTGAGGATTTCTACCCCATCTCGTGCTATAACTTAATTTATAAATTAATTTCCAAAATCATTGCCAATTGATTAAAGATGGCCCTTAGTGACTTTATTTCTAAAGAGCAATATGGTTTCCTTTTTAAGAGGAAACTTTGTAGGAGGACTTGCATTCATTCAATACAAAAAAGATACCAACCATGGTCTTGAAATTAGACCTTTCCAAAACATATGATAGGGTCAACTGAACATTTTTTAGACTTACATTGATCCAGATGGGCATGAATCTAAACACATTAAACTAGATAATGGGTTGCATTGAGTCATCCTCCTTTGTAATTCTAATTAATGGATCCCCCTATACATATTTAAGGCCCTGTAGGGTATTCATCATGGCTGCCCCCATATCTCCATTTTTATTCTTAATTGTTGCAGAAGGTCTAAGTAGGTTGTGTTATCGTGCAATCTATAGGTTGGTCAAAGCCTGACCCAATCCACTGGATGGCCATAACTGTGGGAGGGTCTACCCATTGTCACCTTAGATAAACCCTCCCCTCACTTTAGTGAAGGATAAATCCTACACAACGGGGGTATCTTGGGGGACCCTAGGGGGAAATGATATGGAAAGTGTAGTGATGGAAGGAGATGTCTCATAGGTCAAGCTAAGAGATGGAGGATGGCTTGGAGATGAGTCTTGGTGATGGTAAATAGTTTCCAGAGCCTCGAGTACCTATATAAGAGAAATGTACCTGCCCGAGACAAAATAAATGACCAATATATGAGATTGAAATGAAGTGGACAAGCAAGAAAATATTGTTGTCCTATATTGCAACAATAAACATAAATATATATCAGCAAGAAGAATAGCTAGCTACTGCAGATTTAAGCATCAAAATTTTCAAATAGTTATTGGACAATGAAGTATTCAAATAGTGATAACTTTCCAATACTTAAGCATGAACTTTGACGGTAAATTAGGGCTGCTAAATGAAGTTATCAAAAAAAAATTAGGGCAGCCTTATGGCTGTAGAAACCGATTGCTACAGCAGAAAGTTCCAAAAATAAAAATCAATAAGTAAATTGTTAGAAAGATAGCCAATAACCACTAGAACAGTAATCTAGGTTTAGAAGTCAATTTCCAGGGTTGAAAAGTGAGTAAATGATGTAAGAAAGTGTGTTTTCCTACAGCTGTAATGGTTGTCGCATTAATTTCTTAACAACAATTACAATTACAAGGCTAAAGAAAGCGCCCTTAGGGCTTAAACAAGCTTAAAGCATAAGCAAAAGTTTCCAACTTAGACAATTACAATAGCTCGTGTTTTCACGTATCCCAGTGCAATGATTTTAATTCTCCAATGCAAGATGATCAATGCATTTAACTATTGGGTTGTGGGGTCTCAAAAATTAAATAGCTATTTGAGCTACTTCTTTAGGGGTGTAATCCCTTTTACTTTCCAAGGCAAGCTAAGCTAGCTAGGAAAAGCCCTAGGAGGGTGTAAACCCTTTTACCCCTCTTAAGAACTCCTTATACAACAAAGTATTTCAAGACAATTATAATGGACTTAGTAGGTTTGTATGCACTTATACTCCCCAAAATTTTAAGCAAATTAACCTTGAAACTACAAAAAAAAAAGCAATAGCAATAAAGATTCTTACCTAGTCCAAACATTAACAAGATAAACCTCTTTTTAACCAAGAAAATCCACCATAGATCAAGAAATAGACCTCCACTAGATATAGCGCATCATCCATCCATCCCATATCCAAAGAAAAACCATTACAAGAGCAAGTGACAAGAGAGACATGTAAAAATTCCCAATTAGGGCACAAATTTCAGCCAAGAATGTCTTCTCTCATGTGAGAGCTATCATGAAAAGGAAATGAGGTTGATCTCTATTTATATCAACCTCCTAAACATAATTTTTCCACATACTAGGGTAAACCACAAAGTAAGGAGTGAAACATTCCTTTACTTTTCCCCTTTTACATAATAATAATTTTTAATTCATAATTTGCACATGAAATAAACCCTAAAAGTAGGACGTCGCCCTCCTAGGGCAACATTTTGGCACTTTGAAGAAAACGTTGGGTTGAGGATAAATGGGATAAGGCCACGTGTCCTCATGCCAAGCCTCTCTTCCATCAAAATGTGCCAAGTTTCAAGCAGCAACAACGCCACCACCACAACCCTAGCCCTAGGATGACGTCAAGGTCCTCAAAAGTGACATTTTAGCCTCAAGAGAAAATCGTTGGGCTAGAAAAGGGTTGGGTTAGGTCCTCCAAGGTGTCTCCTTAGGCCTCTAAAGGATATAATCATCATTGGATGTATGGGCGATGGTATCCAACCTATGGGATTTAAGCCCCAAGGAATTCCAAACTAGGCTTGTTCTTCCAAATCTGTCCACCAACTAGGTCCTGCAAAAACAATGAATACACCCTCCAAGGATCTCAAGTCAAATGCATCATGATAAGTAAATCAAATAAATAAAAGATCCATCTAAGCATGAATGTACATCCAAACCACCTCATCAAAATAAACAAGTGCTCAAATACCCTATGCAATTTTCCAATTTTAGGTATGGGAGGGTTGACAAAGCGACATATTGGGCGAATCGTACCTCAATTTTACAAGTTTTTCCCAAGTGGATCCCTTTATAGGTCATGTGGACAAAGTGACATAGATGGGGGACAAGAATCTCAGGCATGGGTTTCATGACATACAAGGGATCATAGTATCTCATTTATGGGTTCCTTTTTAGAGGGTGTGTTGCACCTTCGTTTTCAATGTAACCTTTTTCCAAGCCCATTTATTGTCTTTTGTCCTTTTAAGATGTTTCCAAGTTGAAGCCAAGGTGGGGCTTATACCTAAGCATGAAAAATAGTGCCCACCTTGACTCTACCTTGGTCACATCATGCTTCCCCGAGTTGAATTCATGTGTGGGGCTTCTACCTAAGCATGAAAAATAATGCCCACACATGCTCCACCTTGGTTGGCATTTTGCATTAGTTATTTTTTACGGGTCCCGTCAGTTTCTTATGAGAGGAATTTCATTGTCTTTGGGTTCCCTAGGCAAGCATCTATAAATTTCATGATTGACTTTTATCTTTTTCCAGCTACAAACCTCTAGGCCTTCAACCCCTTCTTCCCATGAAATGAGGACAATCCCTTCTTAGGTCAGTATACCCAGAACTACCAAAAGGTAAGGAGATGAGGGGATGAAGTGTTGAAAGTGAAAAGTATGGTTCAAAATGGCACGATGACCCATCAAGAAGACCTCCCAGTAGAAAACATATCCCTAAGAGTGACCCACTTACTAGGGCACAATGTCAACCACCAATATGAAACAAGGAAAAGAGAATGATTTCCAAGCAGATGTTACATAATAAAAAGTAGTTTAAAATGTAACAAACTCAAATGCCTCAAATATTGAAACGATACTCACCATAATACCTGACTTGTACCTCATGGAGCAAGACCCAATGTCTTCTAGAAGCCATCTGATATGGTGGATACCCTCATGATGAGCCTAGAACTGTGGTAGTGAGGTGGGTCTCTGTCTGTGCAAATGGACATTGTTGGTCAAGTTGTCTCTCGATACTAAATGCCTGCAACCTGAGAGACTCGAGACATCATCTCCTTAGTTATCCCTAGAATTGGGGATAACATCTAGCTCCTACTTGGGGACATGTACTCATCGTAGATTGCATGAGAACCGCAACATATCCTGGTGGACCTGTTCCTACACTGAAAAATAAAACTGTAAAATCTAGGGTGGTTTTATCACCCTTCATCCATATATATCAAAATCAAAACTGCAAAATAACAACTAATCTAGAAAAGAAAATTTTTCATTTTTTTCAAATAAAAATAAACTAAACATGAAAGCAACATGCAAGTAGAGAAAAACGAAATATGAAATGTAGATAAACTATCATGAGCAAGCAAGATGAAAATGAAAGGAAATCAAGATTACCTACCTACTTACCCGGGCCCTTGGGGTCCTGAAGATCAAGTGATAGGTGATGTCAGGTGAAGTCATACAACCAATGCAACCATATGTTCATCATTTCATCAAGGTATCTCCCCTCGTGCTTAATCATGCAATACAACAAGGATAAGTTGAGCACTTAGTAATCATGAGCATAAATAGACATATAATCATGAAATGAAATGAAACTCATGGAGATGGGTGGGAGGGAGGAAATCCTACTGGAAAGAACATCCACAAGCATGATCGATCCATCTGTGAACGAGACTATCGTATGTAGGTGATGGCTCATCTATATGACTGAAATTGACCATCTCCTTGTCTTTGTGTGTAGCAAGAATAGAAATTAGAGTGGCTTCAAGTGGATCTTCAACATGATGCATTTCAAGGAAGTCTTCTTCATCACTGAAACCATATTTCTCTGCGATCATGGAACACAAGGAACTTAATCTATGACACCTTTCAACAAGATCTAGTGTCAACAAATCTATAGGACCTTCTTCAACGATTTCTTCATCCGTAGGGGCTTTTTCTTCGTCTTCCCTCAAAATATCACTTCTTCTCAAATGCTGAGAGGAGATAAGGGATCCTAAGAAAACCTGATGATTTTCCAAACAAGAGGAAACGGGGTAAGGCATGGTTTTATTTCTAGAGAAAAACTCTTCTCTCGATCTTAGAAAATGTTGCTTCTTTATCTATAAATCTATGCCAAAAGTCTCAATATGAAAGTACTTATGTTTGGTAGCATGATCCTTGAACTTTTCTAGACCGGCCATGATCTGGTGTCGATCAAAATCTGAGCACAAGAGTGGATTGAAATATTCATAGAACAAGCTCAATTCACCGGGAAGATACTCATCAAAACTCTCAAGGGATGGCTGAAAATCATCATGAGCACATTGCGACAAGCTATCTTCAAATGGATGAAATAAGTTTGTAACCATTTCATCATCGGGTTGCCAAACAACTGAATCATATGTGCACGAAGACGAGTCCTCCGAAGATGACCACTCAACCGCTTTTGCTTGACAGATAGCTTCAATGTCATCAATGTATCCTTCTACTCATCTGGATGTTGCGGCAGCACATATGCCAATGTATCCTTCTATTCATATAGATGTTGCACTTCATCAAGGTCTTCTTCTTCTTGGAAACTCTCTTCATCAGTTTTCTCTTTAACCCAATCTTCGCCATCAAATAATTCACCATCCTAATCTTGATCTCTAACAAGTTTTCAAACTTCTTTCGGCATAAAAAAGGATCGATCCTAAGACGGAAGGCTTTCCTGGTAGTCATACCTTTTTGCCACAGTGACTTTACTTCGAAGTAGAAAATGGAAACCTCTCATGCCATGTTCAGGGTAGGATTTCTCTCATAATTTTGAAGGAAATCATTGTACCCTTCCTTTCTTTGCTGACAGAACTTAACTAGGAATTCCTTATTCTGACAGTGTTCAAGTAAATGTTCACAGAACTCATTGTCTTCCTGTATGTTTTTTTTGAGGCACTCGAAAATTTTCTCATTATTGTTAGCACTAATTTTTTTCTTTGGCAAAAATTTAAATTTTGCCAAAAATTTAAATTTTGCCAAAAATTTAGAATCTTGGTTTAAATTTTGAGTTATGCATGTGCGATAATGCATGCTACAAGAAAATTGTTCTTCTTGTAGTGCCCTTGTTTTGGAAATTGTTAAATACAAATTGTGTGCGGTTTTGTGGAATTCCATGATGGTAAATGGGTGGAATGACTTCATTGGCTATCCTAATCATCATTTACAATTGTTCGACTCATCAAATATCCAAATATATCAAAGATATCAAGAGCACCATTTGGTCAATATTTAGTTAAAAAATGTGGAAATTTATGTAGGTGATTGTTTTTGTGTTCATCTTACAGCACGATTTCCAAGCAAATGGGATCGAATCTCAAAAAACTAAAACATGGGTTTTTTTTGGAATGGGCCAAATTTGGTGCTCTAAGGGTCATTTCTCAAAGAAGTGAACTTTTTAGGAGATACAGGTGGCTCTTTAAGAGTGAGTTTTCCGGATTTTTCAGAATTCGATTCTCTAAAAAACACCCATTCAACAGAAGTGCCACCTTCATCAATTCGACTTGGAGATTTGATTCTGATTTTCTACTTCAAAATTAGGATTCGATCCATTTGTTTAGGATCTCATATTGAATTTGTTTTTTGCAATTATATTTTGTAAATTTTATTTAAGCAAGAATGATCAATGAAGAAATCGTGGAATCTTTCTCTTGGAGGTTCAATCTTCCTCTTGGAAGAAAGCTAAGGTTTGAAAAGAATAGGAGTGAGATCTGAGAATTTTTATTGAGGAGTTTCATACCTTGCAACATCTCATGCTCAAGGATTTAGACATTTTGATAGTCATATATGTGTATCTATTGTAACTCTGTTTTTTTCAGCTTACTTGAAATACAAAGATGATTTCTGTAATTCATCAATTGTCATGTCAGTTCATCTCTAATTGCAATAGATATTGTTGTTAATTGCCTGTAACTGGTAGTTTGTATTCAAGTATTTCATTCCGATCCAAAATATGATTTTGAGTTTGAATGTCTTCCTAGTGAATATATGAATTTAGTAGATTGTTGATTTGTGTATTCATCTATGTTCTATATTCCTTCTTATCACATTGTCCATCAAATGTCTACCTCTCAAAGTGAATTCCCTTGATTATGTGAAATGTTGTTGATTATTTGAATTAAAAGAGTTTTTCTAGATCTTTATCCTTTCAATCTGCTTGATCCACCTACCAAATCAAAATCATTGCAATAACTAAGATGTGTTAGGCATGCCCTCCCAGCATTCAAAGAGCATCTTCTAGCGCTAACATATTTTGGCATCGTTGTTGGGGACGACATTGAATATTTTCCCTGGTTGTACGACAATGTTTAGATCCTCTTCTTGATAGTGAACAGAAAGTGGGCACTTATTTGACTGCAGATCATTCACTTGGTGACTCCATTGTTGAAGAATCCACAAGCGACTCCACTGATCCAGAATTTCAAAAGAAATGGAAGCCATCTTGTCTCAGAGGTATGCAATTTTTTATTTCTCTAATGTACCTAGCTTTCGAAATGTTATGCCTGAAAGAAATGAATCAGAAAGTTTTCTTTTGAAGTTTAAAGGAGAAGATTGGGAAGTTCATGCTGAGTTTTTATTGGATTTTCATGAATATATGCGACATTTGGGCATTGTTCACGAATTTGTTTTAATTAATATGTTTAGGTATTCATTGGAAGGAAGAGCGTGAGAATGGTGTAGATCTTTTCCTCCCTCCAATATTTCTTCCCTAAAGGAATTCCATGCTGCATTTCACACTTATTGTAAAGAGATTTTTTCAGTTGATTTGCTCTATGATGAATGTTGTGAAGAATTTGAACAACTATATTTTTCTCATAACAATAAAGATAAGAATGTTAGTTTTGAAGGGACGGTCAATCAGTATGGGGGTTTTATTGAGCATGCTGATTTTTCTCTTGAAACTAAAAAAAGTAATTTGTTTCCATATGATGTCTATGATCATCTTGTTTTTTTGAATCATGTTAAAGAGTTTTCTTCCTAAAAGAATGATCAGTAGTTTCAAGAGGATTTTGTTTCCCCTAACCATTATGAATCAATCTTCACACGAAAGAAGAATTGTCTTCTTAACCAGTTCAAAGTATATCATATTATTCAGGATCTAGTGGCAATCTGGATGGTTCTTGGTTCCCATAGGTTTTAAATGTTGCATCTTTGGGCATATCTCTTAGTTGCAACAGTAATTATAAGATTTTCTTGGAACTCTTGTTGTAAATGTCACATTTCTTTTGCACTTTCTCATTCAACTACAAATAAGAAAATTATTTCATCTGTCAGATGATTACTTGGCTTCATTGGAACTTTCACATTACTTGATCCATGAAGTTGCTTCTTATTAGAGTAGGAATTAGTGTAGCTAAATAAACTCTCGGTTTGAGCATTTCATTTCAGTTTTCAGTTTGTGGTTCATTTCAGTGTGCAGTAGCTTAATAATTGACTCCATATCCAATGGAGGCATTGGTAGAAATCCTTTTCTATTTGCAGTTTGGTTTTTCAACAGGGTTGTTTTCAGTTGAGCAGAACGGGTTAGAGGTTGATGAAGGAAGAAGGCATTGGTCTGTGTGTTTCTGGTGTCTCACAGGGAGGACACCATCACTAGTTGGAGCCAGTGTTAGCACTAATTTTTGTCCTTGGAAAAAATTTGGAATCTTGGTTTAAATTCGGAGTTATGCATGTGAGATAATGCGCACTACAAGAAAGTTGTTCTTCTTGCAGTGCCCCTGTTTTGGAAATTGTTAAATACAAATTTACACATTGTGTATGGTTTTGTGGAATTCCATGATGGTAAATGGGTGGAATGACTTCATTGTCTATCCTAATCATCATTTACATTTGTTCAACTCATCAAATATCCAAAGATATCAAGGAGATCAAGAGCACCATTTGGTCAATATTTAGTAAAAAAATGCAGATATTTTTGTAGGTGATTGTTTTTGTGTTCATCTTACGGTACGATTTCCAAGCAAATGGGATTGAATCTCAAAAAAATAAAACATGGGTTTTTTCCAAAACGGGCCCAATTATGAGTGATTCAGTTTTTTTGCCAAAAAAGTGAAGCGTTTGTAAGCTATAGGTGGCGCTTTAAGAGTGAGTTTTCCATATTTTTTAGAATTTGATTTTCTAAAAAATGCTCATTCAACAAAAATGCCACCTTCATCAATTCGACCTGGAGATTTGATCATAGTTTTCTACTTCAAAATTAGGATGACATCCCTTTGTTTCGGATCTTAGATTGAATTTGTTATTTGGAATTATATTTTGTAAATTTTATTTAAACAAGAATGATCAATGAAGAAATGGTGGAATCTTCCTCTTGGAAGAAAGGTGAGATTTGAGTAGAATAGGAGTGAGATCCGAGAATTGTTATTAAGGAGTTTCATACCTTGCAGTATCTCATGCTCAAGGATTCATACTTTTTGATATTCAGATATGTGTATCTATTGTAACTCTATTTTTTCTGGTTACTTGAAATACAAAGATGATTTCTGCAATGCATCAATTGTCATGTCAATTCGGATTTGATTACAATAGAGATTCTTTTGTTAATTGCCTGTAATTGGTAGTTTGTATTCAAGTATTTCATTCTAATCCAAAATATGATTTTGAGTTTGAATGTCTTCCTGGTGAATATATGAATTAAGCATATTGTTGATTTATGTATTCATCTCTGTTTGATATTCCTTCCTATCACATTTTCCATCAAATGTCTAGATCTCAAAGTGAATGCCCTCGACTACCTGAAATGTTGTTGATTATTTGAATTAAGAGATTTTTACCATATCTTTATTCTTTCAACATACTTAATCCACCTACCAACCAAATCAAAACCATTGCAATAACTAAGATGTGTTAGGCATGCCCTCCCAGCAGTTAGAGAGAATCTTCTAGCGCTAACAATTACTATCATCCTCAATTTCTTCTTCCTCAATTGTGCTTTCATCGGATTTTAGAAGAAGTGTAGTTTTCAAACCTTCAATAAGTTCTGAAAGAAACGAACATCCCCAGAGAATGTCCTCAAGGTCTTGAATAGTATCTTCAAACTTCTTATTTATAGGGCCCCAATGCTCAAGGAAGTCTTGGATAAGGATTATTGAAGAAGAAATACTTTTGGGGCTACAAGAATATTTGATCAAATCTATTTTACTTTCTTCAAGAGATAAGAGAAACAACTACACAATCACATAGTCTTGTTCTATGTTGTAGTGTATGATGAATTCAACAAACTCGGCGACATGTGAAACAACCGAAGATGGACCACTGTCGAACTTAGGAACATGAATCAATTGTTTCATCGGGCATTTATTTGGATACCAATAAATAGACAGAACATCCAAGGCTTTGTATGCCTCATGAAAATGCCACAAAGACATCCTTCCATCACTTGGATAAATACTTCAATGGAGTCACCATATGAGATCAAGGTTCATAAAAGGATGGAAAGGGTAATCAAGGAAAGGTGGGTTCTTGGAAGGTGGAGTCATTGGATGATATTCAAAAAGATCTCATCAAGGGTGGAAGGGGAACGTCCTTCAAGTGGAGTCGCCAAGCAATCTAGGGGTAAATGCTTTGTGAAGGAAGCTTGCCAAAGTGTCCTTAGGGCATGAAAGAGGATTCAAAATCCTCCCCAACAACGATGCCAAAATGTTATCACACAAACTGTAGGTTGAGAAAATCCTGACCCAATCCACTGGACGGTGATAACTTTGGGAGGGTCTGTTAGGACCACACTATGTACCTTTTTGCCTATACTTTTTGCCACCATTATACTCTTTATCACCTACATTTAGACTCATATTATCACTTTATCTTATTATCTCAAAGGTATACAACGTCCTTTCTCATTACTATATGTTTAACCTGTTTT
>JASDQU010100377.1:772277-790248 GCA_032191745.1 Picea mariana
ATCAAGAAGAGGATCTAAACATTGTCGTACACCCAGGGAAAATATTCAATGTCATCCCCAACAACGATGCCAAAATATGTTAGCGCTAGAAGATGCTCTCTGACTGCTGGGAGGGGATGCCTAACACATTTTAGTTATTGCAATGATTTTGATTTGGTAGGTGGATCAAGCAGGTTGAAAGGATAAAGATTTGGAAAAACTCTCTTAATTCAAATAATCAACAACATTTCATGTAATCAGGGGCATTCACTTTGAGAGCTAGACATTTGATGGACAATGTGATAAGAAGGAATATAGAACATAGATGAATACACAAATCAACAATCTACTAAATTCATATATTCACCAGAAAGACATTCAGACTCGAAATCATATTTTGGATCAGAATGAAATACTTGAATACAAACTACCAGTTACAGGCAATTAACAACATAATCTCTATTGCAATTAGAGATGAACTGACATGACAATTGATGCATTGCTTAAATCATCTTTGTATTTCAAGTAAGCCGAAAAAAACAGAGTTAAAATAGATACACATATATGACTATCAAAATGTCTGAATCCTTGAGCATGAGATGTCGCAAGGTATGAAACTCCTCAATAAAAATTCTCAGATCTCACTCCTATTCTACTCAAACCTTAGCTTTCTTCCAAGAGGAAGATTGAACCTCTAAGAGGAAGATTCCACGATTTCTTCATTGATCATTCTTGCTTAAATAAAATTTACAAAATATAATTGCAAATAACAAATTCAATATGAGATCCTAAACAAATGGATCGCATCCTAATTCTGAAGTAGAAAATCAGAATCAAATCTCCAAGTCAAATTGATGAAGGTGGCACTTCTGTTGAATGGATGTTTTTTAGAGAATCGGATTCTGAAAAATCTGGAAAAATCACTCTTGAAGAGCCACCTGTATCTCCTAAACGGTTCACTGCTTTTAGAAACGACCCTTAAAGCAATGAATTTGGCCCATTCCAAAAAAAACCCATGTTTTATTTTTTTGAGATTCGATCCCATTTGCTTGGAAATCGTGCTGTAAGATGAACAAAAAAACAATCACCTACATAAATTTCTGCATTTTTTAACTAAATATTGACCAAATGGTGCTCTTGATATCCTTGATATATTTGGATATTTGATGAGTCGATCAAGTGTAAATGATGATTAGGATAGCCAATGAAGTCATTCCACCCATTTACCATCATGGAATTCCAAAAAACCGTACACAATTTGTAAATTTGTATTTAACAATTTCCAAAACAAGGGCGTTGCAAGAAGAACAATTTTCTTGTAGCGTGCATTATCGCACATGCATAACTCAAAATTTAAATCTCTGCCAAATAAAAAAATTAGTGCTAACAATAATGAGGAAAGTTTCGAGTGCCTCAAGGAAAACATACAGGAAGACAATGAGTTCTATGAACATTTACTTGAACACTGCCAGAATAAGGATTTCCTGGTTAAGTTCTGTGTGCAAAGAAAGGAAGGGTACCATGCTATCCTTCAAAATTATGAGAGGAATCCTACCCTGAACATGGCATGAGAGGTTTTCATTTGCTACTTCGAAGTAAAGTCATTGTGGCAAAAAGGTACGACTACCAGGAAGGCCTTCCGTCTCAGGATCAATCCTTTTTTATGCCCAAAGAAGTTTGAAAACTTGTTAGAGATCAAGATTAGGATGGTGAATTATTTGATGACGAAGATTTTGTTAAAGAGAAAACTGATGAAGAGAGTTTCCAAGAAGAAGAAGACCTTGATGAAGTGCAACATCTATATGAGTAGAAGGATACATTGGCATATGTGCTACTGCAACATCCAGATGAGTAGAAGGATACATTGACAACATTGAAGCAATCTGTCAAGCAAAAGCGATTGAGTGGTCATCTTCGGAGGAATCGTCTTCATGCACATATGATTCAGTTGTTTGGCAGCCCGATGATGAAATGGTTACAAACTTATTTCATCCATTTAAAGATAGCTTTTCACAATGTGCTCATGATGATTTTCAACCATCCCTTGAGAGTTTTGATGAGTATCTTCTCAGTGACTTGAGCTTGTTCTATGAATATTTCAATCCACTCTTGTGCTCAGATTTTGATCAACCCCAAATCATGGACGGTCTAGAAGAGTCCGAGGATCATGCTACCAAACATAAGTACTTTCATATTGAGACTTTTGGCACAGTTTTATAGATAAAAAAACGACATTTTCTAAGATCGGGAGAAGATTTTTTCTATAGAACTAAAACCATGCCTTACCCCGTTTCCTCTTGTTTGGAAAATCATCAGGTTTTCTTGGGATCCCTTATCTCCTCTCAACATTTGAGAAGAAGTGATATTTTGAGGGAAGACGAAGAACAAGCCCCTGCGTATGAAGAAATCATTGAAGAAGGTCCTATAGATTTGTTGACACTAGATCTTGTTGAAAGGTGTCATAGATTAAGTTCCTTATGTTCCATGATCGTAGAGAAATATGGTTTCAGTGATGAAGAAGACTTCCACAAAATGCATCATGTTGAAGATCCACTTGAAGCCGCTCTAATTTCTATTCTTGCTACACACAAAGACAAGGAGATGGTCAATTTCTGTCATATAGATGAGCCATCACATACATACGATAGTCCCGTTCACAGATGGATCGATCATGCTTGTGGATGTTCTTTCTAGCAGGATTTCCTCCCTCCCACCCATCTCCATGAGTTTCATTTCATGATTGATTATATGTCTATTTATGCTCATGATTATTATGTGCTCAACTTATCCTTGTTGTATTGCATGATTAAGCATGAGGGGAGATACCTTGATGAAATGATGAACATATGGTTGCATTGGTTGTATGACTTCACCTGACATCACCTATCACCTGATCTTTAGGACCCCAAGGCCCCGGGTAAGTAGGTAGGTAATCTTGATTTCCTTGCATTTGCATCTTGCTTGCTCATGATAGTTTATCTACATTTCATATTTCATTTTTCTCTACTTGCATGTTGCTTTCATGTTTAGTTTAATTTTTTTTTGAAAAAAATGCAAAATTTTATTTTCTAGATTAGTTGTTATTTTGCAGTTTTGATTTTGATATATATGGACGAAGGGTGACAAAACCACCCTAGATTTTATAGTTTTATGTTTCAGTGTAGGAACAGGTCCACTAGGATATGTTGCGGTTCTCATGCAATCTATGATGAGTACATGTCCCCAAGTAGGAGCTAGATGTTATCCCCAATTCTAGGGATAACTAAGGAGATGATGTCTCGAGTCCCTCAGGTTGCAAGCATGGAGTATCGAGAGACAACTTGACCAACAATGTCCATTTGCATAGACAAAGACCCACCTCACCGCCACAGTTCCAGGCTCATCATGAGGGTATCCACCATATCAACTGGCTTCCAGAAGACATTGGGTCTTGCTCCATGAGGTACAAGTCAGGTATTATGGTGAGTATCGTTTCAATATTTGAGGCATTTGAGTTTGTTACATTTTAAACTACTTTTTATTATGTAATGTCTGTTTAGAAATCATTCTCTTTGCCTTGTTTCATATTGGTGGTTGACATTGTGCCCTAGTAAGTGGGTCACTCTTAGGGATATGTTTTCTATTGGGAGGTCCTCTTGATGAGTCATCGTGCCATTTTGAACCATACTTGTCACTTTCAACACTTCATCCCCTCATCTCCTTACCTTTTGGTAGTTCTGGGTGTACTGACCTAAGAAGGGATTGTCCTCATTTCATGGGAATAAGGGGTTGAAGGCCTAGAGGCTTGTAGTTGGCAAAAGATAAAATTCAATCATGAAGTTTATAGATGCTCGCCCAGGGAACCTGAAGAAAATGAAATATCTCTCATAAGAAATTGACGGGACCCGTAAAAAATAACTAATGCAAAATGCCAACCAAGGTGGAGCATGTGTGGGCATTATTTTTCATGCTTAGGTAGAAGCCCCACACATGACTTCAACTCAGGGAAGCATGATGTGACCAAGGCAGAGTCAAGGTGGGCACTATTTTTCATGCTTAGGTATAAGCCCCACCTTGGCTTCAACTTGGAAAAATATTAAAAGGACAAAAGACAATAAATGGGCTTGGAAAAAGGTTAAATTGAAACGAAGGTGCAACACACCCTCTAAAAAGGAACCCATAAATGAGATACTATGATCCCTTGTATGTCATGAAACCCATACTCAAGAGTCTTGTTCCCCATCTATGTCACTTTGTCCACATGACCTATAAAGGGATCCACTTGGGAAACACTCGTAAAATTGAGGTACGATTCACCCAATATATCGCTTTGTCAACCCTCCCATACCTAAACTTGGAAAATTGCATAGGGTCTTTGAGCACTTGTTTATTTTGATGAGGTGGTTTGGATGTACATGCATGCTTAGATGGATCTTATATTGATTTTATTTACTTATCATGATGCATTTGACTTGAGATCCTTGGAGGGCATATTCATTGTTTTTGCAGGACCTAGTTGGTGGACAGATTTGGAAGAACAAGCCTAGTTTGGAATTCCTTGGGGCTTAAATCCCATAGGTTGGATACCATGGCCCATACATCGAACGGCGATGCTATCCTTTAGAGGCCTAAGGAGACACCTTGGATGACCTAACCCAACCCTTTGCTAGCCCACCGATTTTCTCTTGAGACTAAAACGCCACTTTTGAGGACCTTGACGTCATCCTAGGGCTAGGGTTGTGGTGGTGGTGTTGTTGCTGCTTGACACTTGGAACATTTTGATGGAAGAGAGGCTTGGCATGAGGACACGTGGCCTTTGGAGGCATTATCCCATTTATTCTCAACCCAACATTTTCTTCAAAGTGCCAAAATGTTGCCCTAGGAGGGTGACACCCTACTTTTAGGGTTTATTTCATGTGCAAATTATGAATTAAAAATTATTATTATGTAAAAGGGGAAAAGTAAAGGAATGTTTCACTCCTTACTTTGTTGTTTACCCTGGTATGTGGAAAAATTATGTTTAGGAGGTTGATATAAATAGAGATCAACCTCATTTCCTTTTCATGATAGCTCTCACTTGAGAGAAGACATTCTTGGCTGAAATTTGTGCCCTACTTGGGCATTTTTACATATCTCTCTTGTCACTTGCTCTTGTAATGGTTTTTCTTTGGATATGGGATGGATGGATGATGCACTATATCTAGTGGAGGTCTATTTCTTGCTCTATGGTGGATTTTCTTGGTTAAAAAGAGGTTTATCTTGTTAATGTTTGGACTAGGTAAGAATCTTTGTTGCTATTGCTTTTTTTCGTAGTTTCAAGGTTAATTTGCTTAAAATTTTGGGGAGTATAAGTGCATACAACCCCAATAAGTCCATTATAATTGTCTTGAAGTACTTTGTTGTATAAGGAGTTCTTAGGAGGGGTAAAAGGGTTTACACCCTCCTAGGGTTTTTCCTAGCTAGCTTAGATTGCCTTGGAAAGTAAAAGGGATTACACCCCTAAAGAAGTAGTTCAACTAGCTATTTAATTTTTGAGACCCCAAAACCCAATAGTTAAATGCATTGATCATATTGTATTGGAGAATTAAAATCATTGCATTGGGATACGTGAAAACACAAGATATTGTAATTGTCTAAGTTGGAAACTTTTGCTTATGCTTTAAGCTTGTTTAAGCCCTAAGGGTGCTTTCTTTAGCCTTGTAATTATAATTGTTGTTAAGAAATTAATGCTACGGCCATTACAGCTGTAGGAAAACACACTTTCTTACATCATTTACTCACTTTTCAACCCTGGAAATTGACTTCTAAACCTAGATTACTGTTCTAGTGGTTATTGGCTATCTTTCTAACATTTTACTTATTAATTTTTATTTTTGGAACTTGCTGCTGTAGAAATCGGTTTCTACAGCCATAAGGCTGCCCTAATTTTGTTTTGATAACTTCATCTAGCAACCCTAATTTACCGTCAAAGTTCATGCTTAAGTATTGGAAAGTTATCACTATTTGAATACTTCATTGTCCAATAACTATTTGAAAATTTTGATGCTTAAATTTGCAGTAGCTAGATATTCTTCTTGCTGATATATATTTATGTTCACTGTTGCAATATAGGACAACAATCTTTTCTTTCTTGTCCACTTCATTTTAGTCTCGTATATTGGTCATTTATTTTGTCTCGGGCAGGTACATTTCTCTTCTATAGGTACTCGAGGCTCTGGAAACTATTTACCATCACCAAGATTCATCTCCAAGCCATCCTCCATATCTTAGCTTGACCTATGGGGCATCTCCTTCCATCACTACACTTTCCATATCATTTCCCCCTGGGGTCCCCCGAGATACCCCCGTTGTGTAGGATTTCTCCTTCACTAAAGTGAGGGGAGGGTTTATCTAAGGTGACAGTGGGTAGACCCTCCCACAGTTATGGCCAACCAGTGGATTGGGTTGGGCTTTGACCAACCTATAGATTGCATGATAACACAACCTACTTAGACCTTCTGCAACAATTAAGAATAAAAATAGAGATATGGGGAAGCCATGATGAATACCCTACAGGGCCTTAAAGATGTAGAGGGGGATCCATTAATTAGAATTACAAAGGAGGATGACTCAATGCAGCCCATTATCTAGTTTAATGTGTTCAGATTCATGCCCATCTGGATCAATGTAAGTTTGAAAAATGTTCAGTTCAACCTATCATATGTTTTGGAAAGGTCTAATTTCAAGACCATGTTTGGTATCTTTTTTGTCTTGATTGAATGCAAGGCCTCCTACAAAGTTTCCTCTTAAAAAGAAAACCATATTGCTCTTTAGAAATAAAGCCACTAAGGGTCGTCTTTAATCAATTGGCAATGATTTTGGAAATTAATTTATAAATTAAGTTATAGCACGAGATGGGGCAGAAACCCTCAAAGGATTGTTAAGACTTATTTTTTGGGATTAGGGCCAAGAAAGTAGAATTTAAAGAACCCAACACTTTACCTAATATTTGCGATTCTTGTGTCACTTTTAACAGGTCTAGTTTGATCAAATCATAGAATCCAAGATAAAACTAGACAGTCAGCCCATCGAGACTGGGGATTTTACTTTTTTGAAATGAGGATAGTGTTGAAAAAAACTCTTTCTCAATGATTTCCTCTTAAAGCGAAAGGTTTTATTCCTCCGAGATAGACTTTGGAAAAATGTCAATGACCTTCAATATGTTCAAGGTTGGACAAGCTGGGGGATCCTTGAAAAGATTAGAATAGAATTCCTTACCATTGTTGGATATACCTTCAGAGGAGGAAACATAACATCCAAAAGAATCCTTTATTTCCAAAATGGAATTCATGATTTTCTCGTGGCTTGCAAACTTGTGGAAAATTTTTGAGTTTTTATCACATTCCTTCAACCAGATTTCCCTACTTTTTAACCTCCATTGGGTTTCCTCATATTTTAACAACTCTTTCTTTTTCTTTAAAATATCACCAAAGGTTGATTCCTCCAAATCAGAGAGGGATTCGACTACCCTTTTGAATCAAAGAGGGATTCCGAATCCAATTTGGGATTCAATATTCGTCTTTTGAGTAACAACTTTTGCATTAAAACTTTTTTCCCAACTAGATGAATTTTTTTTGACCCTAGGTATATTTTCTGTAAACTAATGCATGAGAGAGTTATTAGTGTTTTCCATTAAAGGTCTATATAATGAGAGCACAAGCCTTCTGTATTCCTCATTCTTTATCCAGGCATGACAAAGTTAAAGGGGAAGGAGGCTTTGGACCTTTTTTGTCTATCTCCAGCAAAATTGGAATATGGTCGGATATACCCCCATCAAAACCTTCAATTTGAAAGACAAGGGTTGGTCAATCATTCCTTTTGATATTAAAAAATGACGAAGGTTTTTAGCCTCTAGGGCATCTCCTTTTCTACTATTATTCCAAGTTTGAGGATTTTTTTGAGGGGCTAGATCAATAAGATGATTTTTCTCAATCCATTGTGAGAAAAATGATTCCTGAGGGTCTTGACGGAGGTGGGAATCCCACAACTCCTTCAAGGACAAAATAAAGTTTAGGTCCCACCCTAAAAAAATGTTTTTAGCATTTAAGACACCTAAGTTTGTCACCCCATTCAAAAAATTTATCTTGTCTACATAAGGCGTATACAAGTTTATAATTTGAAAAGGACAATTTAAAGAGTTATCAACCACATCTATAATAATCCAAAAGGGGATTTTGGAAGGAGAAAGGGATTTGAACCTGGGACTCTAGGTAGTGATCAGAACACCATAAATCCCTTCTGAGTCAATGGAGTTGAAAGACCAATCTTTGAGTCAATATTTGAAGGATTCTACCGCTTTATCCCCATTAGACATGGTTTCTTGTATCAAAAGGAAGTCTATTCTGCTGACCTGAAATAACCTTTTGAGGGAATTAATTTTGGGGATACCCCCAACCCCGCATGCATTGAAGGAAAACATGATAATTTGAGACTTTTACTTTAGGCTTTCCCCGCTCTAAGGGCCCGAGTAATGGTAGTTTGTTTACTGCTTTTGATCTCTTTCACTGCCTATACTTGAGCTTTGGAAATAAGGGAATTTCATCCAACGTGACACACCATGCTCTTATCCAATGTCAATCCACCTAAACATATGGAAAAATCACCTTTTTTGACTTGGGCTCAAAGCAAATAGTCCAACTTATAGGAAGACTTAGAGCCGATGGAATTGTCCAATACCTTTGAAGGGGAAGAAAGGGGAAAAATAAGGGTTAGAGATGGAGGGGAGATATAATGGGAAGGTGGACAAGGGGAGATCGACTTGTCAGGAGAATGGACTGAAACCATTAAGGGTTGTGAAACTAACTCAACCAGGGGAGAGGGAATGAGGGAGGTTACAAGAATTTAGACTAGATTTGAATTACAAGGAGACCTTTTCATCGATTGAAAATCTAAAGATTCCAGGTAATAAAAGGAAGAGTTAGACGAAATAAGCTTACCCAAATTCATTTCCCAACAAGGAATTGGTGAAACATTACTGTTTGAAAAACGTGCTTTGTTGTCCCCCGACTTGGAAGAGAGATTTAGTGATTTGGAGACATACTCCTCTTGTCGTGCCTTGTGCTTCCATGTTCTATAGAAGGGAGGAAAAGAGGAGGGAGGTATTATGCACTGTGCTTGAATATTCCCTACTCTATGACAACTGAAACACTTGAATGGAACTCGTCAATAGTCGATATTTTATTGTCAGGTGAAACCCCCCCACACTAGCTCAATTTCTTCAAGGAATCCTTCCCTCATGTCAACCTCTATTTGAATCCTTTTCCATCTTCTATCATTTTATCTATTTCCAATTAGGCTCACAACTTACAAATTTACCAATTTTGTTGCCTATAAATTCCATTATTGCTTCCTCCCAAAAAACCATTGGTAGGTTGGGTAAAATAGCCCAAAATTTTGTAGAAGACAACACATCCTGAATAGGATCGAATGATATAGCCCATTATTTTAGGACTAGTCCATATGGAACCCAACCCCAAACCTTGCTAAAAATCTAAGCCATATCCTTCTTTGTCCTAAACTTGAAACAAATCCACCCTCTTGATAAAGTGTGGAATTCAGGTTGATATCCAAGCAAAATGGACCAGTTTGCATCCACCCATTTCTGAAGAGAAGCCATGGAAATGGATTATCCATAGAATCTACCCACTTTCACTTTGCCCAAGAGATCCAAGATATCACTGATGATGACATCTGCGCCAACCACCATCCTATGGAACTCCTTCCTGACTTTCCAACAACATTGTTTTTTATGCTTTGTCTCAATTCCTCGTGCAAGGATGCTCGAAACTTTAAAACCTCTGAGCGAGCCTCCACGAAAAGCCTTGGGTTCCAACAACACTTGAGCTTCATGCAAAGGTGGTGGACATGATATAGCCTTTGGTGAATCAATAACTAGCCTTGAAATGGGACATCTTTCATAACCTTTTCATTCATATGATTAATTCATGAGATGGGCCTCACAATGCCCGCCCTCAAATCCTCCACCGCATTCTGATCCAATGACCCCAACATATCCAAGTCAATCGCCCATTTTAAATTCTACATATGGATGAAATCCTCATTTGTGAGGAATATATCCTCTCCATCTCTGTCATCCTCCTCAAAATTGATCTCAACGTCACCCATCTGTCTGCTTGATAGTACAATACTGAAGGGACTTTAATACTGACAACTCTAATATTACGTGCTGACCACCTGTACATTGTTTCCTAAGTGCACAAGCTATCCATCCATGGGAACTCCCATCGAAAAAATGAAGAAGGGGTAAGGGCATATGGTTTAGATCGTTCCGAAGCTCGACCCAACATCTCACTGACAAGACAAACTCCTATGCCCTAAGATTAAGCCATTGTCACCATCGTTGATATAGACCCTAGGACCTCTAGCCCTGAACCCAACTATATTATTATTATTATTAACCATCAGGGGACCTCTAGCCCTGAACCCAACTATATTATTATTATTATTAACCATCAGGGGCACTATGGAATTCAACACCCAAAAAACCATTGGATTCATGTTGTTGAATGTGGTGTTTGGAATCATTGTTGTTACTTTAGGAATATGTCAAAACAACAACATCAAGAGAGACCTCAAAAGAATATGTATTTATTTATATTTTTAATTTTTTTAATAGTAACCAAACATAGATTTTATTAAAAAGGTTGCATCAAAGAAAACAACAATAAAAAAAGTTCTTACATAGAGAGGTATACAACTTGTAGAAATTTATAAAACTAAGACATAAACATAGATATTCCTATTCCAATTGAGACAAATATCAACCAAACTAATTACATCTTTATATAAATGTCCAAGACACCACAAAACTATGTAGTACATAGACTGATTTGAAGAAACATAATTATGGAAATCTGGGCCCCCCATATGGAGTTGGGGCCCTTCTTTTATATTCATAGGTGCTATGCCACAGTCGTTAGTGGAAAACCCACTATCATTTCCTCCATCTCAAGGTGAGTTTCTATCTTGAGGATAAGACACAAAGGTAGAGGGATGAGGTTGGTTCTACGCTTTCAATTGTTGTATGCCCAATTCCATATCATCCATTCTTTGAGTCATGGTGGGAGGGGATAGCTCAAAATCCCAAAGTTTGTATGAGGACAGAGTGGCTTGCTGAGCTGCTCTATTCTCCTGAGAAAATTCCTCATGGTGCTCGAGGACTCTTTTAAAGTCACACTAGGTTGGGTCCATACCTTCCACCTACAACCTAAAACTGAGGTTTCATTGTCCCCCAAGAATACCTAGACTAAAGCCTCAATTGATGACAAAATGAAGTTTGTGGCGAAGAGAAATCAAATGAAATAAAGGATATTCATAACTAGAGACAGAAAATGAGGGGGAACAAAATAGAAAGAACCTGGGAGGAACAATGAGCCCGACAATCCAAAATTCATCCACTATCCAGACCGAAGCCAATAGAGCCACCAGAAGGTTTGGAAATAGGATTTGAAACTTGTACCTACACAAATCCCTTTGACCCCTTGTAGATACAGTAGAGGGAAATCACTTGATCATCAACATAATGCTCATTCCATGAGCCATTGCACCTCCTAAAAAACCAGAGAGACACCTTGCAAAGTGAATGCCTGCACATATGTAATTACTCATCAAATGTATGAGGTTAAGAATCCAAAAATTGATACAATCGATTGATCCTCCTATTCTAGTGCACATAATTAGAGAGGGTGAATGCACATGACCTTAAGGAATGAAATAAACCTCATGTTCCCCATTTAAATTTATTTCTACTTTAGACAGCCTAGAACCAACCTTAACCCAATGGTTAGTGTTGGGATTGAGGTTTTGCTTGATGTGGTATATTTTAAACTCAACAAAGCTAGCAATCAGAGATAAAATGCGAGTTATCATGCCATCGAGGAGATTGTTTTCAATATGACTCCTTTTACCAATTGTTGGAACAACCATCATAAATATTCAAAAGATACAATTCTAAAAATGTTCCTATCCTTTGTTAATCATAGATCTTGGAACAATGCATAGGCTTCTACAATGTTATTTGAGGCCGAACCTAACCCCCACGCATAATGGATTATAGTGTTTTCTCTGGGATCGTGGAGACTCCCACCCGTGCTTGCCACCCCAGAATTGGAAATGCATTTATTATCAAGGAGAAATGCATCAATAAGGATATTTCTATTACTATCTCATTCCATTATCATTATACCTCTATATAGAAGGTTATGTTGATATTAAAGACTGTCTTATGGTCCTTAAGTCAACCTCATGAGGATAAAATCCCCCTGCATTTTTTTAGAGGTGGTACTCCTCTATTTTAAAATTGCATGCATAAACAAAAACAATTCTCGAGAAGGACCAAGCTTATTTAAAACAAATATTCACGTGCAAAGATTACTTGAGATAGGACCAAGTATCTTGTAAAAGGAGATTATCTATAATATATTACAAAAWTCATTAACCAATAGAGTGTAAAGATAAACATAATGACATCTCCATCACAACATTCATCAAGACATAACACAATATCCAAGTAAAGGAACAAGAAAGTATAGTCTGCATATGGCAGAGAACTTTAAATCATTATTTTATTAGACACAAAAAGATTATGATAGATACACATTTGGAATCTCAAGCTTGAAACCAAAGTATTTGATATTACAGTAATGAAATATCCCAAAATAGTTCTCCGGGAACCTTAAAAATAATAAATATGTCTTTAAAATAAAGATTTGCGTTTTGTCCTTCAAAGAGGATTGGGATGGGGCTCCCTTGGACCATAAAATGAAAAGACCTGGAAGACAAAAGAAGAACAATAAAAAACCAGCCCTAGTTTCACAAATAAATGAGAAATGAAAGGAAATGTGACAAATGATTGTAGGAGAATGATAACAAGAAAAGGAGAAAAGTTGATGCTTGACTCACTATAATGGAAATTTTTTTTGAACCCTTCACTTGCTTGGAGGTGCTTCTTTTGTAAGTGCTTGCTCTGGATTAGGTAGCATAACAAGTACAACAATTTCTTGTTGCTATGGCTCGGTGATTTTGATTAAGGATTTTCTTAACCAATATTCAATATATTCCCTCATGGGGGCCGCCATGATCTCATGCCTTGTCTTTATCTCGAACAATTCATTCTCCATCTCTGTCAAATCCATGCCCAATTGGTGCAACATGTCTTCTACCTCATCATTTCTGTTGATGTATTTGACTAGCCACATTTCGACTTCTTTAGAGTATTCTATTGTTTCAATGAACTCATTTTCCTAGGAAAATTTCAATACATTAATTTGTTCTATTAATTTTTCTTTAGATGAAAGCATTGTATCCATTAATAGACTTGGGGTGTCAAGTTCTTTCGTGAGATCAACAATCTTAAAGAATAATTCACCTCTTTTTTTTTTCAAAGCATCTAATTCACTTATCATTTCCCTCAAAATTTTAATTCTCTTCAACCTACATGCATTGATTTGTTTCATCCAGATATTTGAACAAATGTTTTGTTCTCTTCCATTGATATCACTTAAGATTGAAACTCTAGCTGAGAATGTACCTACAACGTCCTTGTAGAAACATTCATCATTCTCCAGATCCTTCTGAAGATATTCTTTAAAATTTGTAATTCTTGTTGCAAAGTTAGTGGCGCTCTGAGCAAGATCCCAAATTTCTTGAATCAAATCTATCCTTTTCTAGATCCCATCTCCAACACATTTTCTTATTGCTTGTAGTAAACTTGATGAACCTTTACATTTGTTGCTGCATTACATGATATCTTCTAAAGTGAGAATTTGTTGAATTGTACTCAAAGGTTCGGGAAAAAAAGGTCACGAAATTAAGGCTGCTTTTGATTATTTTATTCTTTGTTTTAATTCCAAATTTTCTTTTTCCATAGTACTAACATACTATTTCAGGGATTCTTCGGTTGCATCGTGGAATTGCACAATTTTTGATGGTGCAACCCCATCGAAATCAATTTTCGATTTCCATTTGTCTGTTGACTTTTTGTTTTTTGTATTAACCTTTTCAATTGACAATTTTTTGGACACTCGATTGTAGGCCACATGGTTGAAAGTTATAGATTCCTCTTCAAAAATCACTGGTCCTTGGGTGACTAGGGATTCAACGATTTCTGGGGTTTCCAACAGTCTTTGCTCAGACCAACTGGGTTCTTCGATAAGCTCATTCACATCCATAGCTCATGGGATTTCTTGGGTTTCAAGTACACTTAACCTTGTTTTCTGTTTATTTCTTTTTCTCTTGGAAGAAGTATATATGGTATGAGATTTTTCAAGATTTATCTTGGGTGGGTCCTTATCATTTCCATCATCTAAAATTCTAGCCATTTTTTTTCTCATCATGATACCACTGCTCCTATGGTTTGTTCTCAACGAGGTACTTTTTTAGGAAACAATTGGTGAAATGGGATTTCTATCTACTACTTCTCTGCCATGATGTCGGTATCCTTCATTGTTACTAATCAATTCTTTCGTTTCATTTAAATCTTGGTCGACCATGGTCTTAGGATATCTAAATTATCTCCACCCCTTCTTTAAATTGCTCAATTTTGGTGAAATAAGAAGAATAACCAATTAATGCCATGTGTGCAGTAAACATATCATTCAGGTCAAAACCCTCAACACGTTTAGCTTCTTTTAAGCCGATTTGGTCAAAATGACCTGCAAGTTCATCCAAATAGGATAAATGTTTTACCATGATTTCTATGATTTTCCAAGGCAGGGGAATGAATTGTTTCTTCCTCTTCTCGTTGAAGAAGTGAGTCGAAGTATTGTACTACCTACAAAATTCCACAACAAAATGCTTGTTTGATACATAAAATGGGAGAAGGAAAGGTTTTTATTCACACCCAAATAACTTGATAATACCAAAATCCTTGGTAATCTTGAAAACTCCTTTCTCCGCGAGAAAGGTGGCGACTTCAAGCGATAATCTCGACATGCTAGGGCCAAAAAATATTTTTTTGTACTCTGAAATGAAATTATTGTGAATCGAGTAAAAGTTGTACTGAGCTTTGTGCCTATACAAGGCCAAATACCAAGTGTAAATTGGTTCCATCTTAAAATCAATGTTCCTTGCCCTTAGCAAGTCCTCAAATACATGAGGTAGGACGTCATATAAAAATTTTGGGTCTTTTTCAAATTACTTAAATGAAATGAAACTTTACTAGAAATAATGTGGCCCCAATATAAGATGACATTTTCATGCAGAGCAAAGTGAAGGACATAGATAATATTTCTTGGTAAAAATGTTGTAGATTCTAGACCGATAATACGAGCAAATAACTAGGCAAATTCCGTGTATGTGTATTTCAAGGAGCTTACCTCAATATTTGAAACACTAGAGTTATTGATTGGGTCAACCAGATAATTGCTAATAATTTTTTCTCCTCCCTTATGTTGTTTAATGAATTCATTAGCTTCTTCACCTTTAAACCGCATAATGGATGTAGGAAGTCATAAAATTCTAGAAAATACCGAAGGAGCTAAAGAAATGGGTTGTTGTCCTTGAAGTTGGATTATTGTTTTCTCCGAGTTGAATTTATCAACTCACCATTGAACAAGTTCTCTGAAATCTGTTATTTTGGGAAACAACCAACAAGGCCTATGTATGAAGTCCAAATCTGATTCATCTTTTTCTTAGCTGGAGAGAGAGCCTCGTAGTAGTTGTATGATCTTGACAACTAGAATATTGATCTTCATGCCCAAGTGTTTTTAGTGTATCCATGCAATACAATTCCTTTCCTTTAATTGACATTATTTTCTTTTCTTTTTAGTTTTGGTAATAGTTGGCACTACTACTGATATTTACAGCTTGGCATGTTAGTTCGTATTTAATTACCACATATTGATTTGATAGTTTAATCACCATAATTCTTATTTCAAATTTCCATCCTGCACGACGAGATTTTTGAATTGATTACAAAGTTTACATGATCTTTGCTAATTTAATAATGACATTATGTCTTCACAAGTGGTGTCTGACGTGGTAGGGGGGAAATAAATGTGATGGGAAGTGGTGATGTGATGTCACGGAAAATGAAAATGGTTAATTATGGAGATGCATTGTGAGGAACATGAAGTTCATTATGTAGGATGTAGAAGTGTGGATCGATGGATATGTGGGTCTGGGATCATACAAGAATGAAAAGGTGAAAATGAAAGTGTCCTGCACCCAAAGTAAGGAAATTGACTAAGTACGATAGATGGTCATTTTGCGGGTCGTGGAGATGAGGAGTGAATTTTGTAGAATGCGAGAATGTGGGTTGGCGGGTATGTGGATTTGTGGATGTAGGAAAAAGGTAAACGGGATAGTCGATCGTTCGACATCTGCATTTCAAGAAAAATGGTTAAGTATGAAAATGTAAAAGGTGCGCTTTAGGGGACACATAAGTACAAGGTGCAATTTGTAGGTAGAAAAAGTGCACGTCTGCAGACCTAAAGACATGTAGGTCTAGGATTTTCTCTACTCCCGCATTACTTAAAAATGACTAAGTATTGGAAAATTTTGAAAGGAAAGAAAAAGAGACTAATTAGGAAACCTTAGAAGAAAAGAAAAGTTAAAAGGAAGAATTTTAAGGAAATGTATGTGTCCAAACGTTGATCACGAATGTGGGTCAATAGGTTATCATTACAAAATCGATTCCTATCATGCTTAATGCAAATGATCATTTCATTGTGTTAAGGGTTCACACAATTGTTTGATTACTTGGTGCTATGGGCACATGGTACACTGGACCTGAACCTTCAAGCAAACATATGAGTTCAATTAGAAGTTGGTTATGTAAAGGTTAATGGGGGTGTCAATGTTCATGCCCCTCCAATAATACCTACATTTATGATGGGGAATTTCCAAACTCCAATGCCACGAAAGTAACTTGGAAACAATGGACATTTAATTCACAAGAACACCTTATTTCATTGCATCCCTTCTACAACATGTGAAGTTATCGAGGGAATTTTAGGCATGCAGGTGATTATATGTGGTTTTATTATGGTTATTTAATCGTGTTTATCTCTGAAAGGCACTCCTTGATGTGGTGTTTTTGGTTCCCTTCGTACTCAAACCTAGCTATTATATAGCAAGGTCATTGGGATATGGGGGAGCTCTAGCAAATTTGGGAAAATCCTTGGAGACTTGCATGCCTACTTGGCACTATCATTATGGGACATTGTAATTATTGCCATAGATGTTGTGTATTATGTGACTTTCTTAAGGTGCAACATAGCCTTCATAAGTGCAAAAAAGAGGTAGCTAAAGCTTAGTATACGGTGACGAACTCCACCACTAGATGGGTTCATTAGCAAGAGGAATATGAGTGCAAGTTGAGGAATGAGAACACAATTTGTGATGATTGTGCTTTAGGAGGAGTGAATTATGGGTTTTATGGTTTAGGGTTTATATTGGCCAAGGTTCATATGAGTTAAGGTTTATAAGGGTTATGGGTTGGGAGTGATATGGGATTAAGTGTGATATGGGTGAGGAGGATTATATGGATTAGGGGTTATAATAGTTAAGACTTAAGGATTATTGCAGTTAAACATTAGATGGTTAGGGGTTGTAGGAAGAAAGGATGAGAGGAAAAAAATATAAAGATGGGAAAGGCCAGGGTTTATAATGGTTAAGGGTTTAGGATTAGAGATAACATAGCTTATGGTTGGTATATGTTAGGCATTGTAGGAGTTATAAATGTTATGGATTATTGGGGTTATTTGTTAACACATATAATAGATAGGGATAAGTGGATAATATTTTTATGGGTTAGAGGTGATAGGTATAGGGGTTATATGTTATGAGTTATGCGAGTTGTGGGTTATAACAATAAGGGGTTATAGGTGTTAGGGGAGGGTGATAGGGTTTAGCGTATATAGGTCATGAGAGTTAATATTAAGATAATAATTATTAATATAATAATAGTAGTAATAATAATAATTGTAATAGTGATTATTATTATTATTATTAA
>JASDQU010100377.1:811489-839551 GCA_032191745.1 Picea mariana
TTGTATCCCTTCATTTGCTGGATAATAATAAAGGAAGGACCTGGCAATTTCTCTGGTGGACGTAGCCCACACTGGGTGAACCACGTAAATCTGTGTCTCTCTTGTATTGTGTGTCTTCTGTGTTTGTTTCTGCATTTGTTTTATTTTATTGCTCCGCGGTCCTGTTTTTCTAACAGATGAACCCAAACCTTAAAGAAATTGTTAAAGAAGAACTTCAAAAACTTCTCAATGTCGGATTCATCTATCCTATATCAGACAGTGAATGGGTATCACCATTGGTTATTGTGCCTAAAAATAATGGTAAGTGGAGAGTGTGTGTGGACTATCGAGCCCTGAATAAGGCAACGCAGAAGGATCATTTCCCTCTGCCATTTATTGATCAGGTTTTAGATAACTTAGTCGGAAAAAAATATTTTTCTTTCCTAGATGGATTCAGCGGCTATAACCAGATATAAATTGCCCCACAAGACCAATATAAGACCACCTTTACCAGCCCTTGGGGAACATTTTCCTACAAGGTTCTCCCATTTGGCTTGTGTAATGCACTAGCCACTTTCTAGAGAGCTGTGATTGGTATTTTCTCTGATATGGTGAATGACTGTATGAAAATATTCATGGATGAATTTACACCTTATGGGACTGATTTCGAAGATGGTTTGTCTAATCTGGATAAAGTACTCAAAAGATGTAGACAGTCTCATCTTTCTTTAAGTACAAAAAAGTTCCATATGATGATGCGCGAAGGGGTGGTGCTGGGACACTTCATCTCTTATGCAGGGATTCAGGTAGATCCATCCAAAATCCAGGTAATTTTGGACATTCCAACTACATCAACTCAGAAAGAGGTAAGATTTTTTTTAGGACACACCGGGTATTACAGGAGATTCATTAAAAATTTCTCTAAACATGCCTCTCCATTGTTTTTCTTACTAACAAAATATGTTAGCTTTCGTTGGACTGACGACTGTGAATTGTCCTTTGTAGATCTTAAACAAAGATTGTCTACAACTCCCATCTTGGGAGGGCCCAATTGGGCTCTGCCTTTTCACATTTCTTCAGATGCCTCAGACACTGCAATTGGTGCAGTACTAAGGAAACAGGAGGACAAAGAACCCTACGCCATCTACTATATCAGCAAGAACATGGCTCCTGCTGAGTTAAATTACACAGTTACTGAAAGAGAATTCTTGGCAGTAGTATATGCAATCAATAAATTCAGACATTATGTAACTGGTTACCCAAATTCTATTCATACTGATCATACAACCATTAAATATCTAATGAATAAACCTATTAATAATTCCCAAGTGACAAGATGGTTGTTACTACTGCAAGAGTTTGACATCACTATAGTGGATAGACCAAGAAAAAAAAATGTGGTTGCTGATTTTCTCTCAAGATTACATATAAATGACGATAATTCACCTGTAGACGATTCCTTTCCTGATGAACATTTGTTTGCAGTATCTGCTCACTCACCTTGGTATGCAGACATTGCTAATTATCTGGTTGCAGGGAAGGTACCTCCACATCTATCTCCTAGGGAAAGAAGGAAAATTATTCAAAAGAGTGCTAGGTATAGTTGGATAGGAGGATACCTCTTCTACACAGGCTTGGACCAAGAAATCAGGAGATGTGTGAGGAATGATGAGGTTTATGATCTGCTGAAAGATTTCCATGATGGCCCTTGTGGGGGTCATTTTGCTGATAAAAGGACTAGGCATAAAATTTTAAGGATGGGCTATTATTGGCCCAACATATTTCAAGATGCCAAGAAGTATGTCCAAACTTGTGATAGTTGCCAATGCATGGGTCAACCAACTCACAGAGATGAGATTCCGTTCTAGCCTCAGGTAGTGTTAGAGCCTTTTGAGAGATGGGCCATGGATTTTGTAGGACCCATTCACCCACCTACCAATCAGAAAGTCTATATATTAGTCTGTACAGATTACATGACCAAGTGGGTGGAGGCAAAATCACTTATCAGAGCGTCAGAAGAGGCTGTCTTAGAATTCTTGTTTGAAGATATATTTGTTAGGTTTGGCGTTCCCAGAGAATTGGTCACTGATGGAGGATCCCCTTTCACATCACATAAATTTGAAGCTCTACTCAATAAATATCATGTTTTACATAGAATAGCTTCTCCATACCATCCACAAGGCAATGGACAAGTGGAACGTACCAACAAAGTTATCGAAGCAATTTTTACTAAAATAGTGAGAGAAAATCATAGGGATTGGTCTGAGAGATTGCATGAAGCTCTATGGGCTTACCGAACTACTTGGAGGAGCACAACTGGTTTTTCTCCTTACGAGATGGTATATGGAAAAGCCCTGTTTTTTCCATTGAATTCGAAATCAAAACCTTAAGTACTGCATCAGCAGTCAACCTCAACTTGACTATGGCACAGAAAGCCAGACTGCAGCAGCTGAATGAGCTTGATGAAAAGTGTTTGGATGCCATCCATCAAGCCACAGTGTTTCAACAACAAAGAGAAAAATGGCATGACCGAGTCATTAAGAAGAAATTATTCCAGAAAGGAGATTGGGCCCTGTTGTATGATTCACGCTTTAAGGAATTTCAAGGTAAGCTGCGTACATGATGGCTAGGGCCTTACGAGGTAGACACTGTCTTTCCCAATGGGACAGTCCCGTTGATTACTATTTATGGATCCAATACACACTTACATGCAAATGGTCATCGCTTGTGTCTGTATTAGCGTCCACTATCCAAGATAGAATTCAAAACTCGATGTACAGCTGATACAAATTATCAAATCTTAAACAGAAAGGAGCTTGCTCCTTCCCCTTCTAAACTTTAGGACTTCTTTTGTTCAGACCTTGTATATAAGTAATCTTAGCAAAATTTACATTTCTCTGTTTTTAGTTGAAATTTTCTATCTTCTTTACAATGCTAATAAAACTTTGAAAGGTATCAGGCACTTATGTGTGTGCAGGTAGATTGATGAACAGAAGGAAATGATGAGTTCATGGAAGCTGAAAAACTTCCTAGAAATGAAGTAAGGTAGTGCTTGGTCGATTTTAATGCTGTTACACCTTCTTCCAATAAATTGGCCGATTTCAATGCTGTTACACCTTCTTCCGATAAATTGGTCAATTTCAATGCCGTTACACCTTCTTTCGATAAATTGGTCGATTTCAATACTGTTACACCTTCTTCCGATAAATTGGCCGATCTCAATGCTGTTACACCTACCTTCGACATTTTTTGAAAAAGAACTTGCTGATACATTAATTAATGTTGTTTTTTCTTGCCACTTCACTCTTTCTTTTTGCCGATGCTGCGGCTCCAACCCTCCAATCTTTCATGTAACAACACCACCAATTAGACAATACTGATGCTCTCTATCCGAAAGTGCTGCTTCATTATGACTTGACTTCACACTCAGCGATTTCTAGTTAGCTAACTATTTTAAGGACTACATCTCTGCATAAGTTGTCATTTCTCTCACGATCCTTCATCATGCCAGCTATCACGCGCCATTTCGACGATGGTTGGATTGTGTGATTACTCCGACAGGTCGTTATGTGCGGTAAGATTTGAGGTACACGATTAATCCTATGTGTTAAAGTAATGACGNCATACACACCTCCACCACCTTTCCACCCACACTTCTTTTAACTAAGATACTGTATTCTTTCTGCAAACCACATTCGAGCTTATTACATCTCTGATTTAGGTGATAGTTTCTCCTCCTACGTGCCTATTAGACTCTCAAGAAACATCATGGAAGGATTAGCTGTGAGATATGAACCTGCAACTCTGGACAATTTGCTGCTACACCCAGAGGCCTACCAAATATTTCTTCAGGCCGGCTGGATATCGTATTTTAAGAAGCTGAAAGAGTTTAGTGAGGACGAGGTATTGGAGTTTAGTCAAAATCTTACTGAAGGGTATTCAATGGTGAATGGGGCAAGGATTCCAGTAACAGAGGCAAGCATTGCTGCTGTAACAGGGTTGCCAAGAACGAGAGACCGATGGTTTAACAAAAAAACACATCTTCCGGATGCACATAAGGGGTTCCTCGTCAACACTGAGCGAGTTCAGACCAAGGGCAGAGGTGTAGATGTCAATTCCTTATCAGAGCCATGGAGGAAAGTTGCAGAATTTCTTAAAAGGTACATTACCTACAAAGGCCAATACTAAGTTGTTTATTTTTTTGATTTCATCTTATTATCACATCTGTGACATTAGAAATTGATAAACATTCCTTATTTTTTCCTACAATCATTGTATAACATGGCCCATTTTGTAAAAAAATCCAAGAGCCCCAAGAACTACGTTTCTAATCACAGACTCATCGACCTATTAATTCGCAGAGGTATGGGAATTTCCAATAACCCATTACATACTGCAACAGACCAGCCACAGTCTATAAATCCAGAAAGGATTGCACCAGTCCTTGAAACTGCAACCCATGGACCTCTTCCAGAGCCTCTACCCTCGGTTGCAACAACAGTCCAAACCTCTATTGTCACTGTCTGCATGACGACTTAGAAAAGAAACCGTGTAACCCAAAGCCATCCTGGCACCAAATAGACAAGCCTCGATGACTTTGCATCACAACAGCCTGTAGCGGTGGATGAACAAATAGAGGAAGAGCCAACCACTTGACCAAAACATGTGTCACAACACTTAGCTGCAACACCGATTATTGAAATCCAACCCCCTGCCTCTGACAAGAAAAACCCTGCTCCTACCTCTGCATTACCTAAAAAGCAAGCAAGGATAACATGGTCCACTATAACATCAAGACCGCTTACCCCCTCTGCTGTGGCACCAACTATCACACAGACCCCTCCTATTGCTGCTGCAATCACACAGGATTCTCCTATTACTGCTACAACCAATCAAGCACATACTAGCATTACCTGTGCATCTTCGTAGAAAAGGAAACGTCCATTCAAAGGAAAACCTCGGAGATCCATTGATCAAATTAGATCAACATCAAATCAAAACCCCTTGGATGCTGCGATAGAGAATTCTATAGGGGTACAAATACCAGGCTTTACTTTACACAATGCTGAACCTTGATGACAACACAGTTCTCAGCAAAAGTAGTAAGCTGCGAAGTAAGGTACACAGGCCAAAGTTTCCCAAAGGACCATGTGCGAAGCTACGAAGAGGCCTGGAGTGACATCCCTCGAGAAAAATGGGTGCATAGATTCATTAACACACTGGACACAACCCCTATGAATTGGTACCTTCAAGCGGCGCTGGGCGCTGGGCCTCGTCACTACAGATTAGGAAGGTATGATTCAAAAATTTGTAACCACCTTTTTCTTTGAAAGTGAATATCCTTCAGTAGACCAAGAATTGCAGATCGTGAGACAGAAGGTATTCAAGGTGGCATCCAACCTCCCTATGGAACAAGAAGAGGACGAATGGACTGCACCTCTCCAGAAATTGCAGAGCTGCTACAACATCAATGCCGATGATGATGACAATCCCAAGAAGGTAAAAATCACTGAAACAGAAGGCCAAAGAGATGTGGAAGGACCAGGAGTTGAGATACCATTTAATGGTCAACCCATCAAGATCAAAAAGGTCAACATTGGGACAGAGGAGACACCGAAACTTGCCAATGTTAGAGATTACCGGGATGCCAGCACCATTGATAAGATTACATAATTGTTGCACGAATATGAAGACTTTTTTCCAACCAAGTTCATTGATATGAAGGGTATCAAAGGACCTATGGGAGAGATGAAAATACCTTTGAAATCAGATGCAAGGCTAGTCAAGCAAAGACCCTACAGATTGAACCCGAAATACAAGGAAAAAGTTAAGACTGAGTTTGAGAGAATGTTGGAAGCAGTGATTATTGAACCTGTTGAAGAGTCGAAGTGGATTAGCCCTATGGTACTACAAGACAAGAAGAAAGGAGAAATCAGGATATGCGTGGACCTCAGGAAGTTGAATGATGCCAATCTGCATGATCCTTTCTCTACACCTTTCACTGATGAAGTATTAGACAACGTGGGAGGCCAGTAGGTATATTCTTTTACAGATGGCTTTTCAGGATACCATTAGATCCAGATTGCCAAGGAGGACCTCCAAAAGACTCCAGTTGCCACAGAATGGGGATCCTACCAATATACAGTAATGCCCTTCGGACTGAAGAATGCCCCAGCCATCTTTTCCAGGGTAGTGGTCGAAGCGTTCAAAGAATTTTTGCATAAATTTTTAGAAGCCTATTTTGATGAGTGGACTGTGTTTAGTTTGTTGAAAAATCATATTGAATGTCTAAGGCTAATGCTAGATAAATGCAAGCAGTGTAAAATTTCTTTAAATATGAAGAAGTGCATCTTCTTCTCACCATTTGGAGTACTATTAGGCCATATTGTATGCAAGCAGGGATTGCTAGTTGATCCATCAAAGATTGAAATTATATTTGATTTTCCACCACCTACTTCAGTCAAACAACTACGCACTGCGCTAGGACATACTGGCTATCACAAGAAATTTATGAAAGGCTATGCTCAAATCACATCACTGATGGAGAAGCTGTTGAAGAAGGACTGTCAGTTTGGCTGATAGACGAATGCCAGCAGAGCTTCGACACACTGAAACAAAAGATGGTCACTGCACCCATTATGGTTTTTACAAATTGGAACAAGGAATTTCATGTGCATGTTGATGCATCTTCTATTGCATTAGGAGTAGTAATGGCACATCTTGGAGAAGGGGATATCGACCATCCATTAACTTTCACTAGCAGGAAGCTATCTACAGCCAAAATTAATGATACCACTATAGAAAGAGAAGGATTATCCACGATGTACGCGCTGCAAAAATTCCGACACTACTTGTTGGGAGGAAACTTTAAAATGTTCACAGATCACTCTGCGCTGAAGTACTTAGTCAACAAGCCAATGTTGGGGGTGTGGATATGCATATGGATTCTACTGTTTCAAGAATATGATTTTGAAATCATAGTTAAGCCAGGAAGAATGAACAAGGGTCTTGACCACTTGTTGAGGTTGGAACATGGTGAAGAAACTACCAATTTGGAGGATACACTGCCGTATGCACAGCTGCTCACAATTAGGAAGATTGATGACCACTTCACAGACATAGTCCAGTTCCTGTCAACAAGAATGACACCTAGTGAGTATACAATTCCCTAGAAGAAATAGCTCATGGTGCACGCTGTAGACTTTTCACTTATAACTAGTCAACTATACAAACTGGGACCTGATGAGATACTAAGAAGATGAATTATGGAGACAAAGAGACCATTGATCCTTGTCTCCATAAGGCCAACGACTATGCAGAAGGTCCTGCGAGTTGGCCTTTGGTGGCCTACCTTACACAAGGATGCTAAGGATCATGCTAGAGCCTGTGATGTATGCCAGAGATTTAAGAAACCAACCAGACGAGATGAAATGCCATTAGCACCTCAGATGACTCTACAAGCATTTGAAAAGGGGGCCATTGACTTCGTGGGACCTATAAACCCACCAGGGAAATGCACAAGAGCAAGGTATATCATTACTATGATAGAATACTTAACTAGATGGGCTGAGGCCAGAGCAGTCAAGGACTGTAGTGCAACTACAACTACACGTTTTATATTTGATGACATAATAACCAAGTTTTGATGCCCCAAAATCCTTATGAGTGATCAAGGCACACATTTCATCAATAATACAGTTGAAGCCCTAACTGAAGAATTTGCAGTCCACCATAAGAAGAGCACACCTTACCATCCACAAGCAAATGGAACAGTTGAAGAATTCAATAAGATCTTGGAGACAACATTGACAAAAAATTATAGTGTAAATAGGGACAACTGGGATCATCTAAGAGTACCTGCAGTACTATGGGCCTATAGAACCACTTGCAAGAAATTAACAATGCATACCCCTTTCAAGTTGGTTTATGGTCTTGAAGCTGTTGTCCTGATGGAATATTTGGTACCAAGCTTAAGGATTGCTGCGTTTACAGACATGGATGATACTGGCACTGTTCACGAGAGGCTTGCACAGTTGGTTGAACTAGAAGAAGACAGATTCATTGCTGGGTTCCATCAGGAAGTTCAGAAGGAAAGAGAGAAGGCCTATCATGACAGACACATAAAGAAGAAGGCATTCAAGCAAGGTGACTTAGTGTTGGTGTATGACAGTAAATTTATAAAACACCCTGGGAAGTTCATAACGCATTGGCTAGGACCATATGATATCACCTATGTTATATAAGGAGGAGCTGTGCAACTGAAGACATTGAATGGAAAATGGAAGGAAGGATTGGTGAATGGAAGTCGACTGAAGTTGTACTATGACAACCAACTGCCTCACCACTCTCAGTAGAAGCAAGGAGAAAAGGGTCTAGGTACTAGGTGCAGTTGGAACTAGGTACCAGACACATAAAAGACAGTCCGCACAAGAAGGGAGAGGAGGCACAAAGCAGAAAGCAAAGACTGCACTGCACAATCCAAGTCGAAGAAAAATAGAGGAACCAGATCTGAAGTGCCTCGGGACAAGTCACAGGTGAGTGTTGGGGGCCTGTTGGCCCTTGGTTATGGAAGGAAGCGAAGTACAAGGAAGAAAAGGTAAAAAGTGAGCTTCGTGGGAGACACAGTGACTGTCACTGGGTCGAAGTGAGAAGAAGAGCATAAAAGATGGAGCGAAGTGCGGAAAAGCAAGCCGTTGGATGAGGAGATCGAGGATGACAGATCAACAAGGAAGATGGATTGAGGACAACTCATAAAGTGGAAAAATCCACCGTTGGATGCTTTGGAGCACCGTGCGAGAAGGAAGGGAAGGTAAGCTGGCAAAGCCTAGAAAAAGTGGGTCAAGTTGACCTAGGGTTTTAGACACCTAGGGTTTTGGTATCTAGGGTTTTGGCACTTAGGTTTCAGACTAAGGTTGTCGGTGAGGTTTTGTAATGAATAAATAAAGGTCAAGAGGACCTGGGTTAGGTTGGTCATTGAATTTTGAAATGATATTGTTGTTGATTCAACTCTATTGTGGGAGAGATTATTGTATTGAGGGAGAGAAGTGATGAGAGAGAGAGAGCCTTTTGGTATTGTAAGATCTTCAGCTGTGTGCAGAGATCAAGTCCCGCAGCTGGGTGTGCAGGAGAGGGGAGAGAAAGAGAGAGAAGAAAGAAGATCTGCTAGATGAGAGTGAAGACAAGAACTGTATGCTTTACCTTAATAAATCATAAGCACAGTTCTGTGGACGTAGCCCTAGAGGGAGGGTGAACCACGTATATCTTGCGTTGTGTATGTGTGATTGATGCTTTGATCTCTGTTGCTGTTATCTTGTTATTTATATTGCTGTGTTAGATCAGATCTATAACTGTGCAAGATAGATCTAGATTGATAAGTGATAGGTGCATATTGTGTTGTTGTTCCACTAGATCCACTTGATATTCCCCTGGTTGTAGACATCTCTGTCCTGCAACCCCCTCATAGCTGCTTCGGGTGAGACTACATCTGCTTCACAGGTGTTGCCGAAAGGGCCAGTAGCTAGCACTTGTTGGTGTGCTCTTGGAGTGAACCTCGGGTCTACCCCTGTGCCAACAGTTAGCGAATGGATCTAGATTTTTTTTTTATGTATATTTGGTGTGTACACAAGTCTGGGTGGATTCTCTTCATATCTATATAGTCCCAAGTGAAAGCATTACTGCAATTTCTTAGGAACTCAATGGATTATTTCTTTTGTGGATTAGACAATCCCCGATTAATGTTCAAAAACTTCTCAGACAATTTATTTGCATATCTACAAATATACTTCAATAATACCAAGAATAAACCATAAGCCATTCACCATAATATGAACACAAGAAATAGAGAAAACCCTTGAGGTAGGGTAACACCATATATTAATCCTTATGGAAGGATACAAATCCTCAAGAATTGCTTGCTTGTACAATCACAATATTCTTCACTATGCTTCATTACATTGCTTACACTTCTTTATATAGCTATGTCTATCTCCTAGGAACCTTCTAGAGAGCCTTCTCACATTTATTACATCCAACTACCATAGTGGACATTTATTAATATAGTGGACCTAGTCCACCTTACATTGAATGACCATATTCTCATATATTAAATGACTTCCACTAATAATACATAACCACATTCCCATTGGGTACCTCCCTAGGTACCCCATATTACCTCCCTAGGTATACTACAAATTTCTTCTTTGTAAACACTTGACTTCTTTGACCTTTTGGGGCTTCTATCCAACTCATGAGGGTCCTCCAACTTCGTAAGGCCATAACTCTCAAACCATGAGGAGTTATGTGACGTTCCACATACCACCGGAATTGGGATGACAAGCACCATACATATAGGATGGTTTCACTGAAAAATTAACTGATCTTCATCTCATTATTCCACAACTAAGTATGGGTTCTCTAACCATACTTCTAGGATAACTCAACCACAAAACATCTTCCCGTGAGGGCTTTAACCATAAGGGGGCTACTTTGGATTTCATCCATTTTTACTTCCTATCAACCATGACAAGAAAATAATGAGTCATCTTTACATCAATCCAACTGGAATAACCCATGACAATAAATCACTATGACATTGTCCCTTTATCATTGATTCTATGTATGACCACATGTTCCAACGATCAATACGTTCATACATCCATCCATCTATGCATCATATGACAACACATCGGTCCATATTCATCTATGCATGACATCATTTATCAATGAATTCACTTGACATCCATTCACTTACAACAACGACACTACATACTTCATCAATATACTATGACACAACATTGTTTCTTTGACATCAATCCTTTGACATCAATGACAATATGATCCAACAACATCTTTGTAACCCATTTTTGTTTCTCTTTTGAAGATCATTGTTTCTCTAAGAAGTAATTCAAACTATTATGATCTGTTTTTACTTTGAAGTGTCTTCCTATTAGGTAAGGGCATCATTTTTGAACTACATGTACTATGGGCAACATTTCTTCTTCATAAATGGGTTTGACTACGTCTTTTCCTTTAAGTTGGTGTTGGAAAGTTGGTTGTCATTGATGTCAACAAGTAGTGGTTGTCATTAATGTCAACATAAGAGATGGGTGTATTTGGAGGAGTCTCCAAAGTGGCCCCCTTATGGCGTAGCTCTAAGCATGGCCCTCACGGGAAGACGCTTTGAAGAAATATACAAGAATCCCTATAGGTGTGGTCATGAAGCCCAAAGTTGTTTGAAAAATAAGGACATGAAGGAAAATAACAAATTCATAGATGTATAGTCCTTGTTGTGCTGTTTCCAGTGATAGGTGGTATGCCACGTGGTTCCTCACAGTTGAGGAGTTATGAGGTCATGAAGTTGGAAGCCCCAAAGATAGGTTATGAAGCCCCCAGTTGGTTACAAGTAAATTAATGAAAGGGTTAAGTGGTTGTAACAAGAAACCCCTAAAATAAGGAAAGAAGTTACCTAGAAAAAGTATAAATACCCCTCAAGGAGTATTTCATAAGTAGAATTCACACACATCTCTATTGATTATCTATCTTGTGAATAACTTTTGGTCTATTGGCGAATCTGAGGTTGAGTCTGAGGTAGAAAGTCTGAAGTTGCGAAGGAAGGTCAAAGGTGAAAGTATCAGAGTTGCATAAATTGTGAGTAACCCTAGTTTATGAGGCATCTGTGGGTTGCAGGTTAGAAGGGCACGAATGTACGTGGGATACAATAGAGAAAAGCATGGATATCTATGGGTACAAGTGAAGGACGTCGCAAATCTATGAAAAGTTCATGAAAGGGTTTGAAGAGTTGCTTGTACCAGATTGTTGATGCCTACGTTGGTTTACTTATCTGTTATTTGATACAACAAAGTGTCTACATAATCATAGGTATGTTCTTTATGTGTGTTTATCATGTATGATATGACACATGCTTGAGGCATGTTTTGGAGGCCCCTTTTAGTTTATGGTTGCATATGGTTGAGTTCCATGTTTTGGTGTCATTGATACATGCTTGGGACATATCCTTGGTATATTTTATATGGTTTTTATGGTTAATTGTTAGAGGCACATATTTGTGATAATGGTATATATTTGAGGCATATATTATGGTATATGGTATGATGTATCCTCGAGGTACATTGTGGTACATGGTTTGGATAATTGATGTTGATATGGTCTATGTGAGCAGATCTGGTTGATATATTAGTGACAGGTTTTGGTATATCATAGGTTGATGGTACAATGATAGTTACATGATGATTATTTAGTGACAATGATAGGTTGGATACAATGATAGGTTGAGTGACATGATACAGGTTGATTATCAGTGGAAGTGACAATATACGTGGTAGTGACAATGTAGTCTACATTTATATTTCAGGGTGGAAAGATGGGGAAAGGAAAGGGGGTCGTAGCCTCTTTGCGGTAGGTACCGAAGAACATAGGGAGTTGGAGCTTCCTTCAGGTTGGAGCTTGAGAATCAGGGGGTTGTAGCCTCCTTCTAGTTGGATCCAAAGAATTCAGAGAGTTGTCGCTTCCTTCAAGTTAGAGCCTATAAATAGGGGGTCATATCCTCCTTCTAGTTGTAGCTGGAGAATTGGGAAGTTGGTGCTTCTAATGAATGCATTATTTTGATATATAAGAAAAGAATTATGTGGTTTTCTCCCATTTGGGTTTCCATGAAATTCTGGTGTACTATGTTTATGTGGATGTCTATTATTCTCTGTTGATTTATACTGCTCATGATATATTGATGATATACTACTGATGATGTTAATGATTATATATTATGCTTAAAAGTGATAATAAAGTGCTCATATTGATTCACCCCCTCTCAATATTCCAACAATTGGTAACATAGCAGGTCCTTCAAGAAACAATTTAACCACTGGAAGGAGATCATAGAATACACCAAGATTGGAGCACCAAGGCTTGATGGCCATAACTATTCCTTTTGGAAGAAAAGGATGAAAACCTTCTTATAGGCACATGGATTTTATGTTTGGTAGTCAACAATAAACAAATATGCAACACCAACCACTCCCCCAATTGACAAAGATGGAAAGAAACTCAATGAAAACAACTCAAAGGATAAAGGCACCATTCTGAGTAGTCTGGATGATAATGTATTTTTCAAAGTTATGCATTGCAAGATCTTAAAGGATATTTGGGATAAACTTCAAAATATTTACAAATGAGATACCAAAGTCAAGGGAGTTAAGCTTCAAACCCTTACAACTAAGTTTGAGAAACTAAAGATGAAAGAAGATGAAGACATTGCATCCTACTTTCTACAAGTTGATGGAAAAGTGAACACTCTCAGAGGAATGGGAGAATAATTTGATGATTCAATGGTCATTCAAAAGGTTCTAATATGTCTACTTATGAGATTTGATCCTAAGATATCATCCCTGGAAGAAAGAACAGATCTTGACAATTTGAACATGAATGAACTACATGGAATTTTCACAGCTTATGAAATGAGGATAGAACAAGAAAACCCAGCCACGAAAGAAGCACCGTTCAAGGCATCCAAGAAGATGAAGGAGTAGAGAAAGAAAAAGTCAAAACCAGATTGCAGCTGCAACGATGAGTTAGAGGAAGATGAAGACGTGACAAACTTTGTAAGGAAGTTAAAAAGAGGAATCGATAAGTACAAAGGTATGCTTCCATTGAAATGTTTTAATTGTGATGGTATTGATAATTTTTCTTCTAAATTTCCTTATGATAATAATAAAGGTAGCGAAGAAGAAGAATATCCTAAGAAGAAAAATAAAAATAAAAAAGGAGACAAGAGAAGGAACATGACGAGGATGATGATAGTGACAAGGATTTAGAAAGAGTTATCCTCATGGTAGTAGAATATGAGGAAGAAGATTCTGAATATTCCGAAGAAGAAGGCGAAGTCGATCTCATAGAAGAATTAATCAGTGCCTTAGAAGAACTAGGGAAAGAAAGAAAGAAAATCAAGTCACTCAAGACAAAGTTAAAGAATAAAGAAGGATCTCAAAATTCCAACTTAGAAGAAGTGGAGTAGATAATCACGAAGTTAAAAATCCAAGTCTAAGAAGAAAGAATGATTGAAGAAACACTCAGAAGTCAGTTAGAATAAAAGGAGAACATGATTGAAAGCTTGGAAGCATAAATGTTTTCCTTAAGAAAATATCTTCATAAGAAAGATATGCAACAGAATAACACCAAAATATTGGATGAGATCATCAAAATTCAAAGGCCATACTATGACAGATCAAGGATGTGACACAACCAGATGCAGATTGAGAAAGGATCGAGCTCCAAGACGACAGAACATGAAGCAGAACAAAGAACCTATGCATAAATAGTCAGAGGTACTCAAGAATAAAATCACAGAGGAAATGGACCACCTATAAGATTCATAACACATAAACAACAATCAACAACATCTCAAGAAGAGAAAGGACTCATAAGAGAAACACCATTCATAAGATCCCCCACATCCAGGTATCAAATTATTTTTCTTGGTTTATGCTATTATTGTCACAATTTTGGTCACAAAGTTCCAAACTGCAGATCCTATGCCAAGAACATAAGAAACTATGAAGGCCATTCAAACAACAATTATATCAGAAAGTCACATGAAGCACAAAACACGAATCACAACAGTTTTGGCTCATTAATCAATGGGATAGAGTGCTACAAGTGCAACAATTTTAGACACATGGACAAAGATTGTAGACTATCTATTCCTCCAAGAGAATCAAAGAAAAATATCAATAGTCACAAATAGGAACCACAAAGGATATGGAGAAGGAAGCAAGATCAATTCAACACTAAAGAATGCTCGCTTGCTTTACAAGCTCAACACAAGAAAAGTGAGTGGTATGTTGACAATGATTGTTCGAAGCATATGACAGGTGCCAAGAACATGTTTCTGACACTGAAAAAAGGAATGAGATGGAGTAGTTTCATTTGGAAATGATAACTCAACCATAATTATAGGAAGAGGTACAATCAAGCTCAGAAGCAAATATTCCAAGGAAACAAATGTTCTACTAGTCGAAGATATGAAGCACAATATTCTAAGTGTAAGTCAAATGTGTGATCAATGACACAAACTTTTGTTTGATTCAGAAAATTGTGATATAAGGAAAGAAGGATCATGAAAGTTGGTGGCTACAACTAGAAGAACTCCAAACAACATATATGTCCTGAATGAAATTAGAAAGGAAAGATGTTGCTTAGGAAAGGAAATGAAATTTGTCTCTGGCACAAGATAATGGATCACATGAATTTTAATAACCTTGTCAAAATCAACAGAAAGGAAGTAGTGAAAGAAATGCCCTAGATCTCAAAGACAAAAAATAATCTATGTGAGCATTGTCTACAATGAAAACAAACCAGGACCAAGTTCAAATCAAAAGAGTAATCCACAAAAAATCCATTGGAGATTGTACACACTGACATGTGTGGACCAACATGAACAAAGGGATTAAATGGTGAACAATAATTTATGCTATTGGTTGATGACTACACAAGAATGGCTACATTTTTATTTCTCAGGAAGAAATCAAAGGCATTCAAACACTTCAAGATATACAAAGATATGGTTTAAACCGAGATGAAATTGAAAATCAAGTGTTTGAGATCCGACAATGAAGGAAAATTTACATCAAAGGAATTCATATATTTTTGTGGTGAACAAGGAATAAAGAGACAATTCTCGGCAACCAAGACACCTCAACAAAATGGAGTTGTCAAAAGGAAGAACCGAACAATACATGAAATGGCTAGAACCATGTATAAAGATTCCAAGTTGAGTGACATCTTTTGGGCACAAGCAACACATAAAACCATTCACATCTTGAACAAAGGAATGCTCATAAGTAACAGTGATAAGACTCCCTACGAGTTATGGAAAGGAAGATCAACAAACGTGAAGCATCTCAGAGTATTTGGAAGCAAATGTTATATTAAAAGAGGAGATGGCAGGCTTGGAAAATTTGATTCTCGAGTTGATAATGGCATACTATTTGGGTATCCAAGAAAAATAAAAGAATATAAATGTTTCAATCCAAGACTCAACAAAATCATGGAAAACACCAATGTAACGATTAATGAGACAGATGGACGAAAGGGAAAATAAGGAAGTAAAGATTCAGAAGTGCAGGATGACGAAGAAGATCTGAAAGAAGAAGAAGAAAAATAAAAATTAGAAGAAGGAAAGCAGATATAAGTAGAACAAGATAAAGATGAGTAGCATATACCTCCTAAGACACCTAGCCGACGAGTATAGAAAAATCATCCACTGAAAAAATTGTTTGGAATAAAGATGCAGGAGTTGAAACCCGAAGAAGAATACTTCCACCAAAACAACACCACCTAGCATTATTATCTATAGTTGAACCAAGAAGTTTTGAAGAGGCCAACAAAGATGAACACTGGATCAAGGCTATGGATGGAGAATTGGATCAGATAGAGAAGAATGAAACATGGGAATTGGTTCCAAGACTGATGAACACAAACATGATTGGTACAAAGTGGGTTTTCTGAAGCAAACTGAATGAGGATGGACAAATAACCAGAAACAAAGCAAGATTAATATGCAAAAGATACACTCAGATTGAAGGTATATATTTTGAAGATACCTTTGCACCAGTTTCCAGGATGGAAGCAATCATATTGACTTAGCCTATGAATTTTCCAAAAGAATCAAGGTATATCATATGGATATTACGTCAACCTTTCTTAATGGATAATTAGAAGAAGAAGTCTACATCAAACAACCAGAAGGGTTTCTACTGTCAGAAAGGGAATATTTTGTTTGCAGATTGAAGAAAGTGTTGTATGGACTCAAGCAAGCCCCCAGAGCATGGTATTCAATATTAGACATGTATCTACAACAACAAGGATTTAGGAAGGGTAATGCAGACACCAATATCTACATAAAAGTGGATTGGGACAATATATTGATAATTGAAGTTTATGTAGATGACAACATATTTGGAAGTGATGATGACATGATGAGTCAAAAGTTTTCCTGAGATATGAAAAATGAGTTCGAAATGTCTTTTCTTGGTGATTTGAATTTATTTTTGGGATTATAGACATGTCAATGTGATAAATGTATTTTCATCTCTAAGACCGAGTATATCAGAGAAATGCTAAAGAAGTTTGGAATGAAAGATTATAAACCCATGAGTACTCCTATGCAGACGAGTTGCAATTTGAGCAAGGAAGATGAATCTAAGGATAAAGATCAGAGACTCTACAGATCGATGAATGGAAGCTTACTCTATGTGACAACGTCAATACCATATGTGATTCAAGCAATTGGACATGTTGCGATATTTCAAGCAACATCAAAAGAAACACATGTTATGGCAATAAATAGAATATTCAAATATCTCAAGGCAATAAAATATTTTGGATTATGGTATCCAAAAGGGAATGATCTATCTTTGTTCACCTACACATATGAAAATTGGGCAGGTAGCATTGCCGATAGAAGAAGCACAAGTGGGGCAACTTTCTATATGGGTGAGTGTCTGGTATCATGGCTAAGTAAGAAACAATCATCCGTATCTTTGTCCACGATAAAAGAAGAATATATTACAGCGAAAACATGTTGCACTCAAGTTCTTTGGATGAAGTAGACCTTGCAGGATATACATGTGGAATATGATGAGACTATTTCTATACTCTATGATAACAACAATTCTATTAATATCTCCGAGAATCCAATAATGCATTCCAAGATGAAGCACATTCCGATCAAGTTTCACTTTCTACAGGAACATGTTATAGAGAAGAACATCAAGATAGAATACAATGGGACAAAAGAGAAGATTACAAATATCTTCACCAAACTTCTTCTGAGGGAAATATTTGAGTATCTTTGACAAAAACTTGGAGTAGTTTCTGCCCCAAAATGATTCACACAACATCAAGATAGGGGGAGAGTAGCAGAAGACATAAATAATCCAAGTAAAGTATCTTTTGAAAGCTTTTCATATACATAATATATTTACATGACGAAGCACCATGAAGAGAAAGTATAGGTTTGTTGGCAGGGGGAGAAACCCAAGGAGAATTACCCTTTACCATTGATGTCAAAGGGGGAGAGAGAAAACAAAGGCATGGAAATGGAGAGAAAGAAAAGATGCATAAATATGGGGGGAGAATTGGTCACATGGGGAGTGATGGTCACAGGGGGAGCATGAGAAGAATAATGAATGTTCCCATGCCATCAATGTTGCCATCAATTCCAAAGGGGGAGATTGTTGGACAATTGCTTTTCATTGATGTCAACAAGATGTAACACACCCGACCCCTAAGTACCCTTTTTTAGGGATGGGGCACCAAAATTACACCTTCCTTAATCATATCAAATTATCTTCTTCTCATCAAGAGCTATCTAACAACTACTACCATGCTCGAATCTGAGCTCTGGATTGGGAGTTACGCTCTTCCAAAGCTCTTCAGGCATTATTGGTCAAGGGTCACATGGTGCCCATGTGGGTTCGTCTCATTCATACCATCCCAAGTTTCCTCGAAGTCACGAAGCTTCCTAGTGCTCCTACATATATGGTGGAAATCCATCCACCATTAAATCCACCAACAAAACTTCGTCCTCATTTAATGTACAAGGTTATGGGAATTCGACATTCGACGCTTCAATGTTGAATGCCCCTTTTTCTTTCTATGCACATATCCTCCGGAGTCTCAAAATCCTAAACTCTCGAAGGACCCCGAAACCCCGGGAGTTCTGAAGCCCCAGACTCCCGAAGGGTCCACTCTTACACGTGATGGCACATTAAATGTATAGGCAAGGAGATGTGGGTCCAAGTACTCCACTTGGTATTAGGCCAAGCGAGTATATGCTAGGGGGGATGACACATGACAAGGCATAGATGACACATGGCCCCATCAATCGTTGCCGCATGTCACATTTTAATGGGAACATAGGGTCTATGAAAACCATGAATCAAGGTGACATGTGGCACATCTAATGTGGCTTCAGATCACCCTGGGTGATGTCAGTGTGCCACATCACTCCGGAATGACAATGTTCCAACGCCCCTTATATCCCATAGTTGAGACAGGTCCACATAGGTCCCCATATCCACAACCTTCTTTTCTTCGCGACTTTGGCATTCGACGGTTCCACCCGTTTAGTACTATTTTCCCATCAGAGTAGGTAAATGTCGAACTGACTAGAGTCTAGATCCAATGGTTGAGGGAGATCTTGAAGCATCCTCAGATCGACAGTCCATGTTACTTTACGAGTTCAATGTTCGAAGGTTCTGACTGTTTAATGCCCTTTCTTTCCCCGAGTACGACTTTGCCAGTGCTACACACTATCCTTCCACTAGTTGATCGGATGGTTGGGAGAAGTTCTCAATGGACTCCCAAGATCAACGACTCACAACTCTAGCTCAAAGGTCCCTTGGTCTCACTAATATGCCACTCCTAGAGGGACACCTGTCAACCTAAAACACATGGGAAAAATGCGTGTCACATGCCTCAGGTCACTAACATCTCTTTACTATGTCACGAGGCCATCAAACATGGAATCACTGTTGCTTGACACGTGGACCCCCACGTGATTTCGACGTGACATTCACACCCCTACGATCAAATGGTCGAGAGGGGTCCCAAAGGATCGTTAGATCGATGGCTCACATTACTTCATGACTCTGACATTCATAGGTTTTGGTGTTATAACACCTATGTTCTCTCGAAGTGGTAAACACCGGGCTGACCACGACGTAGATCCAACTATCAGTGGAGATCCTGAATACCCTCAGATATACGACTCACATTACTTCGAGACCGAGAAGATGATTTGGGTTTATCAAGGGGAAAAATCCCATGATTACGGGTAATTGACTTCCAGTCGCCGATCATCCATCAAATTATTGGTCCGACAGGTCACCTTCGATGCATTTGGACGTTGCAGTGTTTATTCGCCCCGGAGCTTCGGAGTCCTAGAGTCTAGAAAAACTTAACTCCTTTTTGAGTGTAGTGAAGGGTTCCATGGACCTGGTGTTACCAGGAATATCTCTTTATGGCTAGGGGTAAACCAAAATAGATGGAAATGACTGTAGAAATCAACTCTATTCCCAAGTATGATGTATAAACAAATATGCTAGCAAGACAAGATAAAAGGCCTACCTCATCCAGATGTTCGACGAAGTCCACTGTTGAGCACTTGACCCAAAGCAATATACCTGCAACTAGTTCTCAACAACCAAGAAAAGCAAGCATATGGTGATAATATATGATGTTAGCACATTCAATAGCATAATCCATTAATATACATAACAAATACGCCCATGGATTAATAATTCAAATACTTTCAAGATATCAATTGGACGGGAAAAGAGTATTTCTATTAATATATGATCAAAAAAAGTTAAAAATTTACAGACTTCCGTGTCGGCATGGTTCGAAACTGAGAAACTAAGTTCCTTCCAGCTGGGCCTCCACCACTTCAATCCTCCACAAAAGGCAGGCTCATAGAAGAGAGACTATGAAGTTCTCAATCAATAAGAAAAGAGTTTGGGGGATGAAAAATGTGTTCAGACTTAAAGGATAAAGGGGATGCAAACTCAATATGAAGTGAATAATTCCTCCAGAGTAACTTTGCTCTCAAATTCAAATTCTTTCTCCTCTTTTCCATAGCTCGAAATTGGCCCATTTATAGCCTTCAAATGGAAATGAAGAGCCGAGTTAGAATGTTTCCAGTATATGGAAGGCCAATGATCATTGATATCCTGTCGTGACATGGAAACCCGACACCATTTTTCATTTTTGGGCACAAATACCAATGTACGCTGGAAGTAGTGGTGCAACCTACGTATACACATGTTGTATAGTAGGCAAGGTGCGTATATGTGGAAAAAATGTATTTTTTAGCTCTGGGATTTGTAAAAGGCGATGAAAAGTCTGCATAGGGAAATAGAAAAAGGCCCTTTGTGCAATATTGCATAAGGTGAGGCAAATATTTGTATAACAGATTCCCCCTAATGTGTGAGGTCAGAGAAGTATATGCGATGGCCGAAATACATTATAAAAACCCATAAGTGGAGTGATGGGGAACCAACTGGAAGAACTAGTTTCACATTACAATCGGTACTAACTTTGCATACATGGCTGCTAATTTGAATTACACTACAGATCCATGTGAAAATATACCAAAAAATTGTCCATGGCCATGAATAGGAAAATGAAAATGCAGTTACATGCCAAAGGTTGTCATAGTCACGAACAAGGCCCAATATAACTATTCTCAAAATAAATCTGAAGATATCTGTATACAATGGAGTACAATATGATCTCCCATGATCATTGAAGTCATATAGGTACTGGTCTGATGAAAGGGAAGCAACAACTGAGGAAAGCTGCAACCACATACTAGTGTCTTCAAGTCTTCTACACAATCTGCCAAAGGTGCAAGTCTACATCATGTGAATAAAGGAGTTGAGGTCGAACACAATGAGACATCGTTTGATTACCGGTCATTGAGGTATATCGTTAACAAACACGAGACAACCTACCGATGATGAAAGTAGGTATCAAGGCACTGAGTAAATTCTTACAAGTGTGAATAAAGGAGTCGGGGTCAAACACTTGAAGAATCCATCAATCAGGAGACATTGTTGTATTCCCAACTGTCGATGGCGAGAGAACCCGCCACTAATGACTGCAAGACTCAAGGTACTCATAGGACTCTAGGTCTTGTTTCTAGAATAGATGAGATGAAGTCGATGGAAAGAGACCCACTGAAAGGAGAGAATTAAAGCATCTCTAATCATTCAACATGAGGTACAAAGCAGGAGCTTCATGATTTGGAGGAAATCAGACGAAGAACATGTTCATGAACCAACGAACTTGTGTGCCAAGTGCAAGTGGTACATAGAAAATAACCTCTAAATAATAGCCGATGAGGAAAATTGGTGACAAAGGAGAGGAAACCACCAATAAGGCTAATGGAATCCAAGAAATTGCATGAATCCCAATGTGTGAATAGATGTCTTACCTTTGAACACAAGGGGAACCACCCAGTCAATGACCAATGATGAAATGTCGACTGCTGGGTTCAAGATTACCTACCAATGATGAAAGTAGTACCAGAGTGCATGATAGGACTACAACATCATGTGACTCTGAGACAAACTGAGGGTATGACCGACATGCAAAGTCAAGAGTTCTAAGGAATGGACGACACTGGTTGATAGACATCCTTTGAACAAGAGCATGAGACATATGGAAGACTCTGACATCATAGACTCAATGATGAAACCATGAGATGCAGGAGGCATCAATGAAATTCTCCATAGGGACTGAAAGAGTAACTAGTCAGGGAGAGAAAACTCTCTGTAACAAGCTTAGCTTCCTAAGGCCATGCTAAACCCAAAATTATGATGACAAATGGACTCAATAACTTTATGCTCTGTTCAAAGGTGACACGACTGCTGTCAATATAATATAATACTCCCTTCCTACCCATCTTTTTTTGTTTTTTCATATACAAATGAATGCTGTGATACAGAGGAGGAAACGAGTGTTGCAAGTAAGCAAAACTAGTTCCAGTAGTGGAACATACCTATGTTCAATGCAAGGAGATGCATGCGAGAGATGGACACTCAGGGGAATGTTTCCTCCTGGGTATAGGGTGTCAAATTGCGAAGGATATAAACGAGGCTCTACTTGGTTGAGGATGCAAAACTGCTGAGGCAAATAGTTTACAATGCAAAGAGGGAACCGACTATAGGCTCAATACTACAAGCAAGAGCATGAGATGAAATCAAAACTTAACGCCAAAAAATGTCCTTTTTCATAATTGTAGTCTACTTGGTTTGAAAAATGGATAAACTTGTACCAAATAGACATCCTTTCAAGTCCAATTTATGAGTGTGAAAGAGACAATTTAACTCGACAATCTTTTTTCTTTTTGAAAACGAGTCGGAAAGGAGATTAAATCAAACTCGGTTGGGAGTCCTCTAGGTATATGTCAGCATGTTTATGAGTGAGAAATGAGGCTCAACATAAAGTCATGTATTATCTATAAGGGACTACCAGTCCTACGAAAAAATCTTTGCATGGGCACCAAATGGAGCAGAGGATCTAACTAGGGTACCCATGTTTGGTAAGTCTTTACCACTTGATAACAACACATCTTATAGCAGATGGAAGGTTTTGTGTCGCAAAAAATGGGTTCGTACCTAAGGCATATGAGTGATAGTTATAGGACAATGCAAATGTGCATGGTGGAATGGATACCTATCTTATATGCTGGGTAGCGAAAATACCTGCTCGTGGTTATGAACGATCAACATAACGCTAAAATATGAAAGAATCCCCGGTGAAAACTACAAAAACCAACTCAATACACTACTGTATTAGTCCATTAGGTGAAAAAAGGATTCAAAACTATAGAAAGTGGGTAAAAACTGCTATAAATAGTAACAAACCAAACTTTACTATGTCATTTTGACTTTTTACCCAAATAGTGAAAATTTGACCAAATTACCTCCGATCTTCAACTGGTGATTGCAGGAGCATCAGGTGATGAAATCAGAGACTGTATGGACTAGGTAATTCCTCTTCCCCTCCTCTTCCTTTCTAGTGGATTACATTTTTAATTTAGGTTTCAAAATTTGAGTTAATTAAGGTGCAAATTAGTTATTTCGGTGTATGCGGTATACCATTCATTGGGTCGCATATACGTGAGGTTATACGCGACTGTGTAAAATACATACTACATGTACTCAACCCTATATGAGACTATGAATGATGCATCCCACATACAAGTCCGTAAACAAGGTTTTCTATGGTTGCTAACTCAAAAATTGATTTTTCTTTGGTAGGATGGTGCTAGAATGGAGGGAAAGGGAACATGAGGAGGTAGATGTTGCTATGGAAAGAGATCCGGGGGCCCAAATGGCCTTGAAAATATGCGAGTTGTACAAACTTTGGGGACTCAAAGGGATGGGGGCCTAGGTGAGGTTTCTTGAGTTGCTCTTGGATTATTGGGATACCGACAGTGAGAGTTTCAACCTCATAGGGCAACAATTGAGGATTGAAGTCGAGGATATATACTTTTTCATTGGGTTATCGCGTCGGGGTGAAGTGGTGAACTTCAAATCCAGGGGAGCTAGGAGTGGTATGAAGATAGATGAGTACATAGATGCTCATTGTGTAGCAAGGACCGAGAAGGTCGAGAGTCAACTCCCCATCCGAGCGATAAACAATCTCAACCTCAAGAATGTTTTCCTCGTTTTGACCAAGATCACAGGATCAAATTCATTGCATCAGGAATCAAGGCCACTCATGTTCTATTCTATAGAGTGCTTGAGACCCACAGTGTACGATTGGTGCACCTCACTACTAGATAATATGAAGATCTAGTTGACAGAGTGCAAACAAGGTGACAAGAGGAACTTCGGGTTTGCCTCTAAATTGTGTAGCTTTTTCTTTGAGCGGGTTCCAGGTTTGGGACCTAGAGTCGAGATCATTCCTAGAGGACCTCGTGATATGACCATGGCACGATGGACCGAGGTAATGAGATGGTAGGGAGGAGGTAGGGTGCCCACACCCTACAACTATGATTTCTTTTATTGGTGGAGGCAACAGGTCATTTCTCTGGATGACTACCCCTATGCAGGGATCGACTATAGAGGGGACCCTGACATGCCACTGCCACCAAGGATTGCCTACAGGGACATAGGTATGTCAATGTTTTTAAATATTTCATTTTTTTGTATTTTTGTATAGTAAAACAAAAATAGTTTTGGATGATTCTTAAGTACTAACTAGACACTTGTGTGATGCAGATGTAGGTCCATGACGACTGGAAGGGCTTCCAAGACATCGTCGGAGGTACCAGGGAGATGAGGTGTCGGGAGGAGAAGCAGAGAGAATCCTTCAAAATGTGCAACACAACCTGTCTTGTTTGACACATAGGATTCCAATGGTTCAGGTAGAGGATCTGTCGGAGGCCATGCAACGACAAGTGGTCGGTGTGCCCAGAGCTTGGGTGCAACTCTTTCGGCATCTCACACACACCATAGTTTGTTATCATGACACACATCCAGTGCCACATGTGTAGATGTCGTGGATCTTGTATTATCGGTTGTATATGTGTATTGAGGGTGTTGGCCCCAATTTTGTACTATAAACACCATATTTTTTGAAATATATATAAAACAAGGATCTTTGGCTTTACTTATATTACAATGTGTACATTGATGAGATGGTTTTCTTTGCTTTAGTTATGTGACAAATTCCAATCTAAAATGAAATTAGCATAAGCATCAGATACATAATTAGAACTCCTAGGTATGTGATGATAAGTAATAAAATCAAACTGTCGTTCTAAAAGACGTACCTGTAGAAATCGTTGGACTAAAGTAGGATCACGCACGCAGTAACTGCCATTCAACTGACATACTTCTAAATGGGAATCTAGGTGAACTTCTAAAGAGATAATACCATGTGAAATAGCATCACACAAAAGTTCTATAACGACACTATATTCAGCCACATTATTCATAGATGACCCTAGGTATACGCCACTTGAAGACACAAGTAGACCCTCGGGTGAGTAAACCACCCAAGCGGCGGAAGCCAAGTTCCGTGTATAACGACTGGCTCTGTCTGCAAATCCTAAGTAGACTGAAGACTTCGTTGACATCTGCCAACCAAGGGAAAACTTGATAAGCAAGCTAAAGACAAAAAGTAAAGGGAAAATATATATACACTAAATTACATTAGTATACAAAGAGTTACGCCCAATCTCGGGGCTCAAGAGTAATATATTTTCAAGTAGAGTCCATTCCTAAGCTCAACCAACATATTCCCTCCATAAGATTCTAACTCATAGGCTCCTTTTTCTAAGACACATCGCATGATATAAGGGTCGTTTCATGTGGGTTTAAACCTTCCTGCCCCTAGCGGTTCTTTGGCTTGATCATATAAAAGGACCAAGTCACCCTCAATGTACAACTGAGGATAGAAAGACTTATCGTACTGGACCTTGACATGTATTTTATTTTCCTCGACATCCGTAGAGGCATCTCAACCTTGCTTGTCAAGACTCTCTAGGTGTACGAGGCGTCGCTCAAGATCAAAAGTGTTAGGGAGGAGCGCGACTGCCAATCTAAGAGAAGGGATCTCACATTCAATAAGTAATACGACTCCACACCGTGTACTAACTGGAAAGGAGAAAATATGGTGGCAATATTGACCGAGGTTTGGTATGACCAGAGTGTGGGATATAGCATAATATGTCAGTGAGATTTACTCTGGCTGATGGTTTTCTGCAAAATGGTCTTGAGAGACTTGTTGACGGCCTCTTCTTGTCCATTTTCCTGGGGATAGTAAGGGGAAGAATGACCATTCTTAAATCCCACCTTGGATGCTAGCTCTTCCATCATTTCATTCTGAAAGTGACTGCCATGATCCGTGACAATCTCACTTGGGATATTGAATCTGGCGATAATTTGATTGAATACGAAAAATGTGACAATATTCCCGTTGGATTTAACTGTAGGCATGGCTTTGACACACTTAGTAAAGTAGTATATGACCACAATAATGTGTCGATGCCCCCCAACCAAAGTTGGGTTGCAATCCACAAAGTCCACCCCCCACTTGGTTTGAAGGGACTGAGGATAATGACTGGGTGAAGAGAAGCTGGATGCGGGCACATTTTCCAAGTGAAAACTTGGAGAGGGTGACACTTGTTAATTGCTTCAAGACAATATTTAAAGATAGATGGCTAGAAATAACTGGCTTGCAAAATTTTCTGGGTCGTCGCAAGCCCGGATAGATGACCACCACAAGCCCCACTGTGGAAATCGTTTAGAATTGACTCGGCTTCTTCGTGAGTTAAACAACGATGCAAGATATTGTCTATACCTCGACGATACAAAGTGTCGTCGATGCTAATGTAATTATTGGCTTCGTATCGTACACGCCGTCGATCATATCGTGAGAGATGCTGAGGGAAATTCAAAGTTTGAAGATATAGAAAAATGTCTCCATACCAGGGGTTGGACGATGAGACAAGGAAAATGTGTTCGTCCACAAATTAATAAACATGGATAACATCCTCATCCAATCGTGGAAAGTCAGATATTAACTCCACAAAGACTAGTGATTTCTTGGATTTCGCAGAAGCGAAATCGAGATCAAATTCTTGTAAAATGACAATCCATTTGTTATATTTCCCCCCTATGATACGCCTGGTAAGGATGTATTGAAATGGATTGACATCGAAAACCACAATAGTCTTGCAAAGAAATATGTAATGGTGTAAATGTTGGACTGTGTGAATGACAACCAAAGCTAACTTTTCAACGTGAAAATAATTGAGCTCATGTTCAACTAAGTTTCGACTAAGATGGTAGATGACGTGCTCGCAGAGCTCGTCATCCTCCTGAACCAAAACCATACCAATAGTCTCTTCGGACGCGATGACATAAAGCAAGTAATCCCTATTGTAGTCAAGAGACTTCAACAGAGGCGTTGATACCAAGGATTTCTTCAAAGCATCGAAGGATTCCTGGGCTCGCTCATACCAGATAAAAGGGGTGTCCATCTTCAAAAGACACATGAAACCCTTAGTGATATTGGCATAGTTTACTATAAAATGACGTAAAAATTTATCTTTCCCCTGTAAACCTTGAAGTTTCCAAATAGTGCGTGGTGGAGGCAACCAAAGTATTACCTCAACCTTTAACGGATCTACCATGATCTCGGTCTTAGAAACTAGAAATCCCAAAAGATGACTAGACCTAACCCAAAAGATGCACTTATGAGGGTTCAACCGGATTCTATAATGATGACATCTTTCAAAAACTAGCCGAAGGTGCTCGGAGTGATCCACTCTCTTGCGAGAGTAAGTAGCAAGATCGTCAAGATAAGCTTCGACTGTATGCTTAAGATCGTGGAATGCAAAGGTCATAACACGTTGGAAGGTTTCTTCGATGTTTTTAAGGCCGAAAGACATCTTCCGGTATGCGAAAGTACCCCAAGGAAAAATAAATGCCATCTTGTGTTGATCCTTGGGTTTAATTTGAATTTGGTTATACCCTGAAAATCCGTCCA
>JASDQU010100377.1:846840-859712 GCA_032191745.1 Picea mariana
TGAAAGGTGTCAGGAAGTTGTCTTTAGGACATGCTTTGTTTAGGTCACGAAATTCCATGCATACACGGATGGTTCCTTGCTTCTTATTCACCAGAACGGGATTGGATACCCATTTAGTCAAGGGAACCGGGTAGATAAAACCAACATTAAGTAGTTTTTCTACCTCTTCCTTAATAGCAGAGGCCTTCCAAGGATTGATAGCTCTAAGATGTTGTTGAACATTCTTAGCATCTGCATAAGTTATAATCTCATGCTCGACAATATGAGGGTCGATTCCTGGCATCTCTTCATATGACAAAGCAAATACATCTCGAAATTCCTTGAAGAGTTTGGTGTAGATTAGGATTTCTTCTAGCAAACAATCCGCACTGATATGTACATTTTCAATCTTGCCAGGGGTACGAGACATATCGATCAGGATGGTAGGAGAGATACTCACCATATTTTCTTTGGCATAAATACTATGCGTATCAAGTGGAACTATGACGTGATCGACTATCTCGCTCAAAGTAGATCGAAATTCATCTTGTTCGATTCTATCAAGCTCTGGGAGAAAATAAGAGTGATGATGCATATCATCCCAAGGTTTGTCATAACCATTCATGGCTTCGATGATGGCTTCATCTGAGGGTAAAGTCTCATCAAGGAAATCATGTGAAAAAGACAACGAAGCGGTCCACATAAGCTTAAGAATAGGATCCTCCTCGTCCGTCGGCGAGGTAGTGGGATCAGGATCGATGGAAGTGTCAAGACTAGATTGATACACAATATTCACTACCGATAGTAGCATGGAAATTCCAACATGCGAATGACCTTCACAAGACGAAGTCAAGGAAGGTAGGGTCCAAGGATCGTTAAAATAGGAAGTGCGGAAAGGAATGAACCTCTCTGATGAAACACGCCTACTGGACATGGCATAAACATGGTGAATCAACACCATGAAGTCGAAGGTTCCCATAAGGTATGAATACATTTCGACACTGATATTCTTAGTTGCTGGCTGAGAATTGTCGACCACATGGATCGACGGTCCAACAGATGCATTGGGGCTAGCATACGCAAAGGATAACTGGTTGATCATCATGATCTTCCCATCGTGAGGAAAACAAAGAGTACAGAAGACGAACGATACAATGAAAATCATAGAATAGGTCCAATTGTGTCATAGTAACAAGTTAGTAACAAGTTATAATCGAGAGGCGCATCAACCACCTTGACATCCACCTCTAATGTATTCGCACCTAACTGGACCAGAAAGGAAGGAAGAATACTGTGAGGGCGGAAGCAACGACTGTCAAAAGCATTCAGCATGGTCGAGCTCTCCAACAGATCAGGGACATCACACATGTAGCAATGCCTTCATCAACAACCACACGTTTGATGGTATACTTAGAGTACCCCACATGGATTTGGAATGCCACATGGTAAGGCAAGCGAGGCTTCACATCTGTGACGTCAAACTTGATAAATTTTGAGTCACTGGGGTCTATAGCTCCTAACGTAGATAAAAAGGCATTCCACTGTGAAGGACAGGTCTAGAGTACCTCTAGAGATGATATCGCACAAGTGGTTTGACCCAAGTCCTCAACAATAGAGTAATTCTGGGCAGTTCTAGCATTTGGATTGTGGGTAGAGCACTTGAGTACTCCTTTCGAAATACGAGGCATTGGATTTGGTTTTTCGATATGTAAAGTTGTCTCTAGAGGAGGAGGGGGAGATTCTAAACCAGGTATAGTTTGTGAGGAACTGTAATCGCGAGACTGAGTGACTACATTAACTTGATAATTGACCATATTGATACACAAACGATCACCGTCTTGTGACGGTGGGTTTTGACTCCCACCAACCACATTTTCAGCATTTGAGGAGCTCGAGGCCATGTGCTGTTTATGTGGGAAAGGATTCATCAGCACGACGGGCGGTAGAGATAAGAGCCTCACAACTTCCACAATTTTGGGGCACAAATGAGTAAGATGATCGTCTATACAAAGCTTACAGGGAAATTTCACCTTACGCCTTTCTTTATTTCCATATCCAACATTATTATTCGTCTTCTCATTATTACCATTGTCCTTGGGTTTATTATTATTCTTCCCACCCTTACGATTATTATTACATCCTTTATTCTTATTCTTGCCTGGTTGCTGGTTACCATTTGGGTTGGTCGACGATTGCACGAAATGCACATCCATCGACTGAGTGGGATTGGAAGACACAGACGAAGTTGGCCCTCCCGTAGACTAGTTTATAGACAACTATTTCAAATGGATTTTCACCGAGTTTGTGGATTTCACATTGGTGGAGCCTACAATGCCATCGGCATGAGGTCCAGGCTTTTTTTTAGGGTCATAGGTTGACCTCAGTGTGTCCAGAAGAATGTGGTATAACATCCCAGACTGAGCGTATATAAGGTCCAAATATTGGGCTTTGAAGATTCCTTCTTCCTCAGATGTAACCTCAGATGTAGCAATATCCTTGGAGATAGGAGGCTGCAAAGACTTAAGGAACCATTCTAAAAGAAAGTTCAGGGGTATGGAGGTCTTAATCAACCTACTCTATCTACACCACTCCTGGATGTGATCTGAGATATGAGTGGCTATGTCCTAGCATAAAGTCGATAAAATTTCTATGCCAACATCGTAACAAACCAACAATTGGAAGTGGTTAAGGAAGACAAGCACCATCTGACTAAAGGTCCCATATGCCACCCTAGGTAGCTCGATATACCATTTCACAACAACCCCAATGAGGGTGCGTTGAAATAATCTTAACCGAATGGAATCATCATTAAGGGAATTCAAAGAGCACCATAGGTGAAAGGTGGTGACATGATCACCAGGATCCTCACCATTCTTACCTTCGAATTTCAGAATACCTGAAGGAAGTTTGGTGGGGACGGGGGGCCATGTAGGATCATGACACATAGGGTCATTCATCAACTTAGACAAGTCTGGCAGATTAAGTGTGGCTAGAAAATGGAGACGGGGTTGCGACATCTGTCCCCAAGCTCCCTGGAAAGATTGTGTTTGAGGAAATTTAGCCCATCCAAAGTTCTGGTAAGCACCATGGCCCCGTCTAGGATTGTAAGACCCTCCTCTAGGCTGATTCATAAGAGGTTGGTTGGGCATCATTCCAGTAGGAATGTTCTGATGGGGATTATAAAAATTTCCCCCAGCCGGAGTGGCTCCGGGTTGGGGGTTTTTGAAGGTGTGAAACTGATCTCCACTCAGTGTGAATCCAGAGGATAAAGGTGGATTCATCCTTCCAAATGTGTTGGTCGGAATCAACATTGAGGAGGTGAGGGTATAGGACGAAACTTGAGCATAAGCTTGTCCGCCAGGTTGGTTTCTCCACCCATAAGCAAGAGGATTAGAACCACGATTAAAAGAAGGAATTCCTCCCATATTAGGAATCGTTTGAGGGATATGAGAGCCACCAAACGAAAATGGTGTATAAGGAGGAGTTGTGCCCCCAAGTCCAATGCTAGCATTAGGGCTAACATTTGGGATGGAGTTTGAAAACTATGAAGTAAAATTCGACATACCATAGGAAAAAGGGCTAGAGGCCATAGGGATAGATTGAACATTATAGCCCGGTGAGTGACTAAGAGACCCAAATGGGTTCGTGGCAATAGATTGAGCATTCACTATAGGATGGACAATAGTGATGATAGGTGCCTCCGGTAATACAACCATTGTGGTTGCAAGAGTCGAAGGGGTGCTATTAACTATTGTGGGCATGGGAGTCAAAGGGCTCCCAGTATTCTGATGACTCAGTTCAATAGTCATCCTTGTAGAATCACAAGTCTGAACAGTGGAGGTGTGTGTACCATGTCTAATAACTCTACGCCTTTTATAAGGAAAAGACTCGAAATCTGGTGGTAACTGTAACAAGCGGCGGGACCAGCGTGGAAGCTAGTTTGACTCCACGATGACTTAAGACTCAAGATACAAAAATAAATCCTAAGGCCAACTAGTAATCAAAGAGCACACCAAAAATAATCAAATGACCAGTATACACACAAACAAGATAAAGTGGCTGAAAGGGTCCTCCCTCCCTAAATAAAGTATGTCTCGCCCAAGAGGGGCCTGAGACTCCCTGCTAAAGATCAGAGGTAACATAATCAGTTATAAGGGCCCTCGTGGGCTTAACAACCAATCAGTCAGATCCCCCAGAAGAGGTAATCCTCCATAAAGGCTGTGTGCTGTTCGACCCTTATCTAACCCAGGGTACCTGCAGAATAACATATGCAAGTAACCTATGTGGCACCTAATTCAAGCAACTAAGCAACCACTGTATAACCAATGCACAAGTGAGAAATCATAAATTAGGTCCACCATATGGGCAGGGTAGCAAAGCCCGAAACCTTGAAAGTACCGCCTCTCATGGAGGTAAGGGCACTAGAAAGATCCCCAGATACGAATAGATCCCCAGAAATATCTGTGACGCTAAGAAGGTATCGGGGGGATATCCCTTCAACCAACTTCGTGCGACCTCATGATTAACTTTGGTGTAAGTGGAGCCTCTTGATATTACCAATTATACAATGGATTTCTCCACTCCCTTAGTTAGATAGATATGTTGATTTAATAGCCTTGGATAAGTTTACTCACAAAATCCTATTCCAAGGCACTAAATCCTAAGCTGGTTTGTGCACCCTAGAAAATTAAATCGTTACTAATCAATTTTAAATTATAACGTTAATTTTAATGGCCATGCTTACTCAAAAGGTCTGGTGGTGAAACTAGTGATGTTATGACTCAACAAGTAAAGTAAATATGAAGACAATGCAAAGTCCTAACTTCGATTTTCAATGAATGATATGCTTCTTAAAACAATGCAATTTTCAATTTCAACTCTGCAATTCTGAATAAAAATTAAATCTTTCTTTACATGGACTAATATAAATGACAAAGACTCAAAAGATCAAAATGCCAATCAATGTAAAATGCCTAATATTTTTGTATTTTCAATATAAGAAAAATGAAAATGCATGGATTGAACAAAAACTTGATATATAAAGACTCTACTATGTATAGAGAGAGATAACTCAAGTAGGATACCAAGGAGAAAAACACCCAGCCCAATGTACAAGGAAAATCAAAATGAAAAGATGGTGAGAAAGGCTCTGCCCAAAAATTCAACCAAAGACAGGTTTCCTGTCATTCCACAGACACTTAACAGTCACTACAGAGACCCAAGAAGACTCAACAATCATCAAAACCTACCCAGCAACCACCAAACCCAACAAACAAGCCAAAGAGGTTGATGTACGCGATTTTTCAAGGAAACAACATGTATGTACGCAGCTTGTAGAAGGGCAACACATGTATACACACGTCTCTCAAGCAAAAACCCACGTATATGTTTCAAAAACACAGCTAGGCAAAGGAGAAGGCTGAATACTTAGACCTAAAGTGAATAGAGGCTGTCAAGCAATGATACGACAAGAAACACAATATGAATGAGAGAAATCTAAGGAGAAAAACACTCCAAACCTCAAGAAAGAAGATTCAATCCCCAATATGGTCGCCAATTTTGTTACGAGGAAAATATCTCTATGGCTAGGGCTAAACCACAACAGACGGAAATGACTGCATAAATCAACTCTATTCCCAAGTATGCTATATAAACAAATATGCTAGTAGGACAAGATAAAAGGCCTACCTCATCCAGATGTTCGATGAAGTCCATTGTTGAGCACTTGACCCAAATAAATATACCTGTAACTAGTCTTCAACAACCAAGCAAAGAAGGCATATGGTGATAATATATGATGTTAGCACATTCAATAACATAATCCATTAATATACATAACAAATATGCCCATGGAATAATAATTCAAATACTTGCAAGATATCAATTGGACGGGAAAAGAATATTTCTATTAATATATGATCAACATAAGTGAAAAAGTTACAGACTTCCATGTCGGCACGGTTCAGAACCGAGAAACTAAGTTCCTTCCAGCTGGGCCTCCACCACTTTAATTCTCCACCAAAGGCAAGCCATAAAAGAGAGACAATGAAGTTCTCAATCAATAAGGGAAGAGCTTGGGGGCTGAACACTGTGTTTAGACTTAAAGGACAAAGGGATGCAGACTCAATGTGAAGTGAATAATTCCTCCAGAGTAACTTTTCTCTCAAAGTTGAATTCTTTCTCCTCTTTTCCATAGCTTGAAATTGGCCCATATATAGCCTTCAAATGGAACTGAAGGGCCGATTCATAATTTTTCTAGTATATGGAAGGTCAAGGATCATTGATCTCTTGTCGTGACATGGAAACTCGACACCATTTTTCATTTTTGGGCACAAATCTTGATGTACGCGGGCCGTAGTAGTGAAACTTGCGTATACGCATGTTGTATAGTAGGCAAGGTGCGTATATGTGGAAAAAATATATTTTTAGCTCTGGTATATGTAAAAAGGGATGAAAAGTCTACATAGGGAAATGGAAAAAGGCCGTTTGTGCAAGATTGCATAGGGTGAGGCAAATCTTTCTATAACCCCTGGTCATATGGAACTTTGTCAACCTTTAGAGTCCACACTCTTTAACTCTTAGCCAAGATTTGGTTAAGTCCATGGGAATGATCCCATGGTATCTTGGAAAACTTGTCTGGAGGGAGTGTCCTCCCATTCACAAAACTTAAGTTCTAAAATAGGGAGAGGTATTTTCGAACCAGCCCATAGGCCAAACTTGTCACCTTACACCTATTCAAATGCAACGACTTACAGAAGAGCAATAAACATTATAACCATTAATTTCACATGAGGCACAATTAATCACAATTACAAACATTCAAATCATGCATTTCAATCAAAGTGCACAGGGTAAACAAAATACTTATCTATTACAATCGATCATCCACCAACTAACTGTGGGTGTTCGACTTTCCACCCAACCATAGGCTCAGAGGAATTCATTCTTAGCACTCTGGCCACCCCCATGCTAAGCCATGATATCACTAGGGAACCTTTGCAGTTTCTCATAGGTTCTTTTTCTGTCATAGCCTCTGTGAGGTTTATTAGATGCTCTGTCAGCATCAAGCTTGCAACCTTCTACTCAGGCCTTGTTTTCTGCAAATTCCCCAAGATCCTTTTTCTTGTTCTTTCCTTTCAACTAGAATGACTTAAATCATTCTGTTCTTCTTCTCAGTTGGAGAGGCTCACACGCTCCTCCTCTTTCCCTTTGCATATCCAGGTCCTGCATTCCCTCCTCAGTGTGTCTCATTCTTCTCTCCTTCTGTCCTATTCCTTCTATTAGAAGAAACTTGGGTCAGTCTAGGCCTGCAGGAAAATTGCACTCTATGGTACTTTGGGCTGGTAGTTTTCTGTCTCCTCAGCCAGACCCTCCATGCTTCCATTCATGGGGGTAGTTGATTGTTCAACCACCGGTCTTTATTTCATTAACTGATTTTTCCTTGGGATCCGAATGAGGCTTATTATTTCAAAAAAGAGAATTTGGGTCATTTTGACATAATGTACCCTTTCTATAGTTTCCTCACTCTTTCCTCTAGTTATATCATGGTCAATATTTCAAGGCTTCACCCCCCATAGTCAGTTNTGAGATGGGTGTATTTGGATAAGTATCCAAAGTGGTCCCCTTATGGCGTATCTCTAAGCATGACCCTCATGGGAAGATGCTTTGAAGAAATCTATAAGACGCCCTAGAGGTGTGGTCATGAAGCCCGAAGTTGTTTGAGGAATAAAGATATGAATGACAATAACACAATCATAGATGGATAGTCCTTTTTGTGTTGTTTCCAGTGATAGGTGGTACACCACGTGGTTCCTCACGGTTGAGGAGTTACGAGGTCATGAAGTTGGAAGCCAAAAGGTGGGTTACAAAGCCCTTAGTTGGTTACAAGTAAATTAATGAAGGGGTGAAGTGGTTGTAACAAGAAACCCCTAAAGTAAGGAAAGAAGTTACTTAGCAAAAGTATAAATACCCCTCAAGGAGTCTTTCATAATTACAATTCACACACATCTCTATTGATTATCTATCTTGTGAAGAACTTTTGGTCTATTGGCGAATATGAGGTTGAGTCTGAGGTAGAAAGTATGAAGTTGCGAAGGAAGGTCAAAGGTGAAAGTCTTAGAGTTGCAGAAATTGTGAGTAACCCTAGTTTTTGAGGCATCCACGGATTGCAGTTCAGAAATACGTGGATGTATGTGGGATGTGGTAGAGAAAAGCCTAGATATCCATAGGTAGTAGTGAAGGATGTCATGGATTTGTGAAAATCTTGTGAAAGGGTGAGAAGAGTTGCTTGTACTAGATTGTTGATGCGTAGGTTGGTTTACATGTATGTTATCTGATACAACAAAGTGTCTACAAGATCAAAGGTATGTTCTTTATGTGTGTTTATCATGGATGATATGACACATGCTTGAGGCATGTTTGGAGGCTCATTTTGGTTTATGGTTGCATATGGTTGAGGTCCATGTTTTGGTGTCATTTATACATGCTTGAGACATATCCTTGGTATATTGTATATGGTTGTTATGGTTCATTTTTAGAGGCACATATTTGCGATAGTGGCATATCTTATGGTATATGGTATGATGCATCTTGGAGGTACATTGTGGTACATGATTTGGATTCTTGATGTTGATATGGTCTATATGAGAAAATCTGGTTGATATATCAGTGATGGGGATAGTGACAGGTTTTAGTATAAGACATGTTGATAGTACAGGTTACAGGTTGATGGTACAATGGCAATTACAGGTTGATGGTACAGTGACAGTTATAGGTTGATGATTAAATGATAGTGACATGTTGGATATAGTGACAGGTTGAGTGACATGATACAAGTTGATTATCAATGGAAATGGCAACATTAGTGGTAGTAACAATGTGGTCTACATTTATATTTTAGGGAAGCAGGACAAAGCAAGGAAAGGGGGTCGTAGCCTCCTTCCGGTAGGTTCCAAAGAACACATGAATTTGGAGCTTCCTTAAGGTTGGAGCCTAGGAACTAGAGGGTTGTATCCTCCTTCTCGTTGGAGCTAGAGAATTCAGGGAGTTGTAGCTTCCTTCAGGTTGGAGCCTATAAATAGGGGGTCGTATCCCCCTTCCAGTTGTAGCTGGATAATTGAGAAGTTGGTGCTTCTAATGAATTTATTCTTTTCATATATAAGAAAATAATTCCATGGTGCTCTCCCATTTGGGTTTCCACATAAATTATGGTGTACTGTGTTTCTATGCATGTATATTATGCTATGTTGATTTATACTGCTCATTATATATGGATGATATACTGCTGTTGATGTTAATGATTACATATTGTGGTTAAAAGTGATAATAAAGTGATCATATTGATTCACCCATCCTCTCAGTGTTACAACAATTGGTTGTTTTCAAAGGTAAGGGGCTTTCCTTCTTGCATTAAAATTGCACCAATTCATCTCTCGAGGCATCACACTCCACAATAAATGTTTTTGTAAAGTCTGGTGTTGCTAGGACAAGAGTAGTACACATAGTCTCCTTAAGTTCTTCAAAAGTTTTGGGTGCTTCTTTGGTCCAAGAAAATGCTTCCTTATTTAATAATGTTGTTATAGGTGTTGCTATTTGACCACAATTCTTGACAAACTTGACATAATAGCCTGTTAATCCTAACAATCCTCTAAGTTTCTTCAAAGTTTTGGGAATCGACCATTCCTTCATAGCTTTAATTTTTTTAGGGTCCACTTTTACACCTTCATGAGATACAATATTTCCCAAATATTCCACTTATTGAACCCCAAAGGCACACTTGGAAGGATTTGCGTAAAGTTGTTTCTCTTCCAATAGTTGTAATACTCTATCAACATGTTGTACATGCTCTTCCCAATATTTTCTATAGATTAGTATGTCATCAAAAAACACTAACACAAATTCTATAAGGAACGACTTGAAAATATAATTCATTAAGCTTTGAAATGTTGAAGGTGCATATGTAACTCCAAATCACATAACCAAAAACTCATAATGACATTCGTGTGTTCTAAATTTTTTTTTAGGATTGTCTTCTTGCCTCATTTTGATTAGATGATATCCCAAATGAATATCCAACTTAGTAAAGAATTTTTATCCATGCAACTCATCTAATAATTCATCAATGACATGAATACGAAACTTATCTTTGATAGTCATTTTGTTGAGTAGTCTATAATCTGGACACATATGCCATGAACCATCCTTTTTTGTAACCATCACCACCGGTGAAGAGAAAGAACTTTGGCTAGGTTGAATGATTCCATCCTCTAACATTTCCTAGATCATGTGCTCAATCTTAATCTTCTATGCATATGGATACCTATAAGGCTTAATATTAGGTGGTACAATTCCTGGTTGAAAATGAATATAAACGTCAAAGCGCAACGTTCAGAATAGTCCATTTCAGGCTCGAAATGCAAGCAACATGAGAGTAGTAAAGCAGAATAAGGTTCAATGAATTCATAAAATGTATACAATCTAGACTGATGATTTACCTCATCGGTTGCAACCCTGGAGTTGATTTGCATGTCGTAGATGTCCACAAAATTTGGTGTGAAGATGAATTTCTTTCCAGTGCCATAATTTGTCATCTGATACATGGAGAGAAGGTTGACATAAATTTTGGGAACGTGCAACACATTCTCGAAGCTTCCATTGGTGAGTTCAATCCTTCCTTTGCCGATGAATTTGACATAAGAGTTGTTCCCCATCAGAATAGGAGTACCTTTGCATGCATCCAATGAAGAATAGACTACTTCTGAGGCAACCATGTGATGTGATGCTCCCGAATCTACGATCCAAGCATCGGGAGAGGATTTGATTGCAATCAAGGCATGGCTAGAATTTCCTTTCTTGGAATTCGTTCTTTTGCCTTCTTCTTCTTTGCACCCTCGAGGATGCGATCTCCAAGGTAATTTTTCTGAAGTATTTGAGACATCATATCTATTTGTTTTTCCATGCATGTAGATTCCAGATGGAATCCTTTGTGACAGTACGTGCATTTCTCCCCTTTTCTTCCCTTTTCCCCTTTGGATCCAGAGGCATCGGTGAAAGGTTTTGTGTACCCTTCCTTCTTCGAATGTGCATGAGCTTTCCTTTTGTCTTTATCTTTAGATTTATGATATTTGTGGCTGCCATCTTGCACAATGAGTGCATACACCTTTGGGCCTTTGATTTGGTCCATGTTGATGAGCTTGGTTTGCTCTTGTGTCATGGATTCGATAAAGTCCTCAAGAGAAGGCATCTTCTAGGTGGCTCCAGAGGCGAATCTGACAGTATGGAATGTAGATATGAATACAAATAATTCAGGACCAATCTTGGAGAGAATGGCGAGAACCATTTGTTTCTCCTCCTTCGATTTATCAACCCCGCAAGCTTTGAGTTGTGACAATAAATCCTTGAATTTTGTAAATAAATCTTGGATATTGTCAAAGATTTTTGGATCCAATGTGAGCAGCTCCACCTCCAACATGTGTCCCCTCATCTCATCCTGTTTTCCAAAGATCCCTTCCAAGATGGTCCAGAATTCATTGGGATTTTTACATGAAGATATGTGAAAAAGGAGATTGGGAGAAATAAGACTGCAAATTGTTCCGAGTGTCTTATCCATGCGATTTAAATACTTGCATTTTTCTATGGTTGATGTTCGTTCTGTATCTGTATTCAAGGTTAACCTATACAACCCTCTGGTTCAGATATGTATGGCTATTTTCTCCTTCCATGCAAAATAGTTGTAAGGTGTAAGAATGAATTCTTTTTGGGAATCCATCTTTCCGCTGTCTTCAATTTTTTGTACCTGCAAAAATTTTTGGTGTAGATTTTGCTTAGCAGTCCATCGGCTCTGATACCATGTAAATGTGTTGAACCTACACAAAATATATCTATATAAAAAATGATACACACATTTGTAGAGAGAATAGAAGAAAGAAGAAGAAGGAGAGAAAGAATGAAAGAATTCTCATTAACCGTTGTGAATAATGAATAATTTACACATGATATACTCTATATAACTCAATGAGTTTGATTGGAGGATAACCAATGCACCATAGTGGTGGTCTAGAGTGATCTGGACACACACTAGCAATTACGGGAGTGAACTTCCACCTAGTCTAGTCTCTCAGGCAATTACGAGAGTGAACTGCCACCGAGTTGAGTTAACTAGTCAACTAGTCTTCAGTTAACTGAATGAACAAAGAGTAGTGAGGAGTTAACTTAGGGAATCAAGGATAATGCACCACTCTGGTGATGATACCAAGGTAATGTCTAATTAGCATGGTGATGATCCCAATGTCACATGGTGACAAAACCAATGCAACATCTAAACTCAACTCAACTAGTCAAACTGAAGTGTCAACTAAAAGAGAATATTCTCCAAGTGGAATATTCTCCCCTAAATTATAGAAGACTGGATAATGACTAATTATGACTAATAAACAAGGAAAAACCTTAGGAAAAATAAATCCTTGGTGTGTGTGAAGTAACTCCAACAATATACACATTCATTTCTTTTATGACAATTAGGAAAAGTAGTAGGTTAATGTGACCATACTAATGGTTTCATATACTTCTATTTTTCTTTATGAGAGATGCACAACTATATCACTAAAAAGAAATTTTTGAACCTAAAAAATAATTAAACCCTGAAGCATAGATTGTATTTCGTTTTTTTTAAGGGAATCATGAAAATGGTCTAGTTACATAGCTTATATAAATAAATAATGAAAAATATTTTTTCTTAAAAGTTTGTAGAATAAAACATAAGTCCTTTAACTATTCTCAGTTCTGAAAATATTTTTGTTCTAAAGAAAAAACAAAAATACTTATCCTTTAGTGAGCCTTAGGTTGTTACAAGTGGTAATCATTGTAATCATTGTAGTATTACTCAAAGTAAGCAC
>JASDQU010100377.1:860183-886267 GCA_032191745.1 Picea mariana
TGCAAAACTTAGAATAGTTGTAAAGGATATGAAGTGACATCAAATAAAAGGATTATTGAATGGTTGTAGTAAACCCTATTTAAAGAAAATCAATAATAGTATAAAAACCCCATTTGCAGGAATACGAAAACCCTAGTTAGAATATTGTTTTAAAGTAAAAATGAGGAAAACCCAATTTTCACTATATTCTAAGATAGAATGTCTATGAACATAGCTATCTATGTGTGCTTAAGATAATTAAAACAGTAATTGAAAAAAAGTGCATGAATTAACAAAAATTCACAATAAGAGAGTAACTAAGAGAGTAACTGTGTAGACTTTACATAAGAATCTCTTGAAGCAAATAAAAAAAATGTGACGAGAGTTACATTTCACATTCATGTGATTGGATTTAAACCTAGAAAATATTAATTCCTAATTAAGTTTATGAACCCTGTAAAAAAAACAAGTAAAAAAAATATAATTGTAGTTTAAATTTAGAGAATGCAAAAACATTAAAGCCATACATTGTATAAGAATGATATTTTAATTTGTTCAAGGAAAAATAATATTTTTCATTCAGTACTGTGAAGTGTAGTCTAGAACAATCCTCAAAGTTTCATTAGTACAAGATAGTCCTATTTGTTCCATTATAATCTTGGACATAATTTTAGGACCTAAACCTCCATATACAAGACAAAGGGTGGAGCTATTTTATCAAAGAATTTCATAGAAACACATAAAGGAAGAATTTTATGTGCAAAACCAAAACTCATTTCCCAAGTCTTCTTCTTGGAAATATACTATGTTTGTTTGAACAGATCTATGGGATAAAGGATTATTGGGATATGCAATGAAAACCAAGGAATTATTAAGATTTTCTTATTTCTCGGGAGAACTCGAAGCATCAAACGTAGTCATATTATTCTTAATTGAAATTGGATCATTAAGAATATTATAAGGGAAAAAATTAGGCATTGGAAATTAAGTTTTTCAGGGATTGAATAGTACTAATAGGTTGTTTTTTTTTAACAAAAGTGGTAGAATTTCCAGCTCCATAAGAGCTGGCTGCACTCTTACTTGGGACACCAAAATTTTATTTTCTATTTTGAGGTGAGTTAGGCTTATTTAGACTTGAAAGGCCTCGCTTCTAAATGAAATAACCAAAACTTAGTCATCCTCATCATCCTAATTAAGATTTCCTACATTTTTCATTGGTTTCTTACTATGCAAGTGTTCATTAGCAAGTCTAAAAACTTCAAAGCATCTATATCATGGTCGTCATCACAAAAATTGCACGATAAATGAGAAGGAAGTTGACAGGGACATAAATCTTAGGACTAAGGTTTGGGTGGAGGTTGAGGATATGATTTGGGAGTAGAATTAGTTATATCATCTGATTAGTTATATCATGAATCAATTGTAAGACTGCCAACATATTAGTTTTATTTTTAGGGTCTTTTATGCGCATACCTATTCTCAAGGTTTGTTATTCAAACTCTAAATGGATGTGTAAAAGAGATTTTAGACTAGTGACATTATTTTCACCTAATTATTTTGGTATGTAGGAGGTAGAGTATTATAGTAGTGAATTAAGGCTTCTTGATTAATATAACTAATCATATTAAAAAATAGATTATATAAATTGTTGAAGTGTAAATTAAAATATTTGACAGTCTCACTAAGTTTGTAGGCTAAGTTATTGTAGTTTTTCACTAAGTCAATAGGGATTTGAACTTGCCCAAATGTGGAATTGAACTAATGGGCGAGTTCATCCCATGTAGATATCTTAGGGGGAAGGTTAAAGAACTCTACGAATGCCCTACCTTCTAAATAATTGACAAATAACAACATGCATGCATCATTATCATTGAACTATGTTATTGTAAACATTTCAAAAGGCATTAAGATGTTCACTTCTATTTATGACACCCTCACTTTAGAATCTCAAGAACTGTTCTTCAAATTTAGGCAAAGGAGTAATATAAGGTTTAAGGTTTTGGGGAGAAGGAACATGACACTGTTTGCAATCAATATCTTCCACATAGGGAAGCAATCTATATTTATATATCACTTTATGAGGATTAGTAGTGGAGTGTATTGGTTCATAATGACTATACATGCTAATGATATGCTGGGAAGTTTTTCAAGTACTCCCTCTACCGATGTTCATTGAAGTCATCTTGGTATGTGGAAATGTGGTAGGTGGAATAATGTGAATGGGAGTAGAAATTCTAGTGTCAAATTCAAACAAATGATGGAGAAGTTGACGGTGAAGATGATGAAGGGTTATTTTTTGCATGTACTATAGAAAAAAGGATTGTATGAGGAGAGTGAACATGAAATGGCTAGGTCAGTTCCTAAATCTAGGAGGATGAATGAATATTAATATCTCCAAGTGATCTCTTCTCTCTTGGATATCAATATCTTTGGAGATAATCTACCAAGATGCTTCCAGTTGATGTTGATATTTAATGTGTCAAGAATGAAATTAAAAATACAAGAAGACTGAATGATCTGGTCAACATCTATGACTAATAATTTAGGTTGGAATCACTTTGAAAAAGTCGCATAAGAGGAAAATATAAATCCATAATCCATTTGTTATAGTGGGGAAATATGGCATAAAGAATATTATCAATAAGTCTAAACTTCCTTTCGGTAACTTTGGTTTCTAGGGAAAAAATCGTTCGTAAAAGAAAATTGAAAATATGATTTTGAATATCAATCTAGTTGTACGGATCAAGAACTATCCCATGTTAGAACTTGCTAGGTAAAGACATAAAATTGTTAAAACAATAAAAATCAACAAGCAAATAGCAATGAAGGATAATAAACAACAATCTAAAGATGCATGATAAAATAGCACAACAAGAAGATCGGTAGATTTAATTGGGTTATCCCAAATATGGTCTCTAAATATTTTGATTCTCAAAACCATACAAATTAAGCATCAATTATCAATCTCTTCTGTGGGATATTGAGAACCAAAGTGTGATTAATACCTGGGTTTAGATCCCAAGAGGTCCTTATCTTCTTTTATGTGTTCCCCCGAGGACTAATTATGTGGGAGAGAGTAGGTAGAAGGATACTCAAAGCCTTGACTTGAAACCAATTTCCTTCTTGATATTAATAGTTATTTTCTATGTAACTGTTTTTAGTTTTTAGTTTTATGTTTTATTGGGAAATTGAAAAAGCAAAATAAAAAAAATAGAACAACAAGAAAATGACATTAACAACTTACTTAAACAATAAATAAAGGTAGAAAAATTGTTGTTAGTGTTCTCCATATTTTTTTGTATTTTTACCAAGTTAAATGTTACTCACATAAATAATAATGTTATCATAAATAACAAAAAACAATGAGAAACTATAAATAATTCCTAGTTTAAATCCCAAACATGCTAACAATAAAATCCAAGTGCTAAAAATATTGACAAAGAAGAACTATACACTCTTGGAATAAAATCAAGGATCGATGAATCAAACTGAGTATGACCAAGTCCCCTTATTTATTCATAAATATAATCTTCAATTTTTCAATCCATAGTACAATGGTAATAGAAACCTCATATAATGAGTTTAAAACACTCTAGCCATTCCCAAGGCTTTACAAATCCCACAAGAATATATAAGGATTCAAACAAGCAAATGAAATAGGCATGTATCGAATCAAAGAAAATACATGGATTCTACAAGCATATTAAGTAATTAGATACTAAATTTTTTATAATAGGTACAAAAATCAAATTAAATATAAATAACATACTCAATGCCAACCTCTAATATATTCATCCACACATTGCATGAACCTTTGGGAGAGAATTCATGTTGTCAACTAGCACCATTGGATCACGAAGAACACAAATGGATGATGTGAAAAGAAGATATTGAATATCTAAATCAACTAATCTATAAAATGACATGGATATTCCATTGGAACAATTCATCACAATAGATCTTACAATATTTTAAAATATTTTATTTTATAATTTATTACTTTGTATCTTAGATTTATTATTACTAGTGCAATGCTCAAAATTATGGAAATAATTAAAACCCAAATGAAAGAAACAATAATGAAAACACCATCCGCACAAATGAACACAATATGTGACCTGGGAAACCCAATACACGAGAAAACCGAGCTAGAAGGTGAGGTATATGCTTTGTTCTCTTTTTCTTAGTTATGAAATGCAAGTACAAAGAAATGGGTACTCACCATGGAGTTCCCATGAACACAATGGCTTGAATGGATTCTACAGAAACTCTCACTTCCTATGTTATAATTTAATATCCCATTGCTAGATGCTCTGCTCAAATATGGAACGATAACAATACAAAAATAAAGGAAACCCTTCCTTTTCTAGTAGGTTAGTATTTAACATAGCCTGATAGCCATCTAGAGTTAGGTTTAAGGTTTTTGCATGCCTCAACCCTCAATTGGTGTTAGGGTTTTGGATCCTCTATAATATTCTTGAAATTCCACACATGACTAGATCCACATGTGTGAGTAATGGGGGTTGATGTGGCATGCACTTAGTACCATGGTGGTCAACATGGTAGGTCAACTTGTGGGAGGCACAACTTCTGCATATGAACTCCGATTGAGGTTATTGATTCACTGTTGTAAATATTACAATTGTAGAAAATCATCAATGGGGTGGATCTAAGGTCACCAATTTTTGGTCCCCAAAAGTGTCATTTGATGCCTCAAACTAGCTCTAGAATTTTCTAGACCCCAAATCACCAAAATGGGCCTGCCCCTAAAATGGGCCTTGCAAACCAATTCTTTTGATTTTTCCACACAGATAGTACCAAGATAGATGTGAAATTCTATAATGATTCATTCCATATCATACCTTCTTATTTAGGGAGGCTTTTGGTCCCCAAAATATTTTACTAAATGAGCTGAGGAAAATTTTCTTCTACCTTATCCCTGGAGTACCATTTGGCCTTTCCTGGAAGTTTCCCTTTCAACCCTATCGACCAAAGTTCATGCTTCCTTTATCTGGTAGTTCTAGACTTATTTTGTAAACAACTCTACTTGATATTCTGACACTAAGTCCTCTATGGTAAGTAGGAACAACTCCTAAATTTATTGATCCAACATGGAAGGCTTATAGAGTTTTAGATTTTCCACATTCACTACTAAGTAAATGCAAATATATGGGGGTAGATTAATTCTATAGGAATTGTCACCCACCTTCTCCAATTCTTCAAAAGGACCATACCATAGATCCTTAATCTTCTTACCAGGTCCATGTATCCTTTCTTTGTTGAGATGCAACCAAACTCTGTATCCCACCTTGAATGTTTTCTCATTTTTGTGTTGATCAAGATGGGCCTTGTACTTTTCCTGTGATTTCTTTAATGTCTCCTATACTTGCAAATGGATCTTCCTAATATATTGAACAAAATTTTCTACTTTTGATGCATCTCCTTTGATGTCTTTCATTAGTGCTCCTTTCTTTCCATATACAACAATCCAAGGCCAATGGTGGAAAATACCCAAAAAAAGTTTGAAAAGGGGACTTATAAGTAGACGTGTGGATTGCTCTCTTATAATAGTGTTGAATATAAATCAAATTTTCATCCCAATAATTTGGATGGTTATGATTGTAACCCCTCAAAATTTGAACCAATGTCCTATTGAATAATTATGTCTTCCCATCTGTGTATGGATAAAAAAAATGTATATGTCTTTAACTTGGTGTCCATATTCTCCCAAAGTGTAGTCCAAAAATAATTGAAAAATTTGGTATACTCATCTGAGATGATGCTCCTTGGTATCCCAAAGGGAACCAAGACCTTTTTAAAGAACATGTTTTCTACTTCTTTTCCTTTGATGGATTTTTTACAAGGCATAAGAATGCACATCTCGCTGAACCTGTAAATTACCACAAATAGATGGTCATGTCCCTTCCTGGTTGTTAGAAAACCACCCACACAATCCATAGAGATGTTATCCTAGAGTCTAATGTGTACAAGTAAGGGATGGTATAAAAATTAATTTCCGTTACTAGGCTTGTTGGTACAACAAAGTATGCATCCTCTAATAAGTTGAGCTACATCTTCTTGCATTCTAGGCCAATACACATACCTCTGTAATTTGAAAACTATCTTCCCAACAACCAAATGTCCTACAACCTTGGAGGTTTTAGCCTCTCTGATAAGTTGCAACATTTCACCTTTAGGGACATAGATCTTGTCTAGCTTGTAGAGAAACCCATTTTGGAGATGATAATCAACCTTACCATCACGTTATTCTACACGAATTTGACCATGTAGCTACTAAAAAACCTCTTTAAAGTACTCATATTCCATGTATGCCTCTTGGTATGCCTCTTGGTATGCATCATGGGTAAAAGGTTCCATGTGAATAATAGTTCCCAAAGATGTAATATTGGATGTGGGTGGACTTGAAAGCATGTCTGCCAACTTATTAGTGCTGCCCTTCTTATAGTTGATGACTAGATGAAATTGCTGCAAAACCCCCATCCACTTATAGTGTTTATTTTGTTGAAGCTTACTTTAGGCCTATAAATACTATAGTGGTTGGTGATCAATGCGGATAATGGTTTCCTTTCCCATCTAATAGTGCTTCCACTTATTAACATCTTGAACTAGGGTGTAGAGTTCCTTATCATATGTAGGGTAGTCTAGGAATCCACCATGAAACATTTCAAAATGATAGCATACTGACTTACCTTCTTGCATTAAGACCAATCCCATAGCATATCCACTTGAAAATAATTCTACAAATTAGGCTATGCAAGAATTGTTTCTTGACTAATATTCTATTTCAACTCATCAAAAGCTATATGTTGATTCTCCTCCCACTACAAACTGGTTGTTATTCCATGGAGTGGCGCAAATACAACTGAAAAGGATGCTATAAAATTCCATAGGTGTTTCCATGGCCAAAAAAACTCCTAACTTCAATGAAATTTGTAAGAACATGCCACTTGGGGATGGCCTCCATCTTCGCGGGATCTATCTTAAGTTTCCCTCCACTAATAACATACCCCAAATACACCAATGACAACTAATAATACTCACATTTCTTAAGGTTATCCAATAGCTAATGATTTTTCAAAGTATCTAACACCTGCATGCGATGTGAGGTATGCTATTCCCAAGTAGAGCTATAAATTGATACGTCATCTAAGCACACTATCACAAATGAATCTAGAAAGGGACATAATACATCATTTATCAAATGCATAAATGTATCTAGTGCATTACATAAACCAAAAGGAATTATCAACCATTCATATAGACATTTCCTTCTATTAAAGGAAATCTACTATGTGTCTTCTTCTTTAAATCATACTTGGTGGTATCCCGATTTGATATCCAACTTGGTGAAGTATTTGGCATGCTACAATTGATCTAACAAATCATCAATCCTAGGTAGAGGGTATCAATTACTGAGGGTGATATTGTTCAAATATTTGTAGTCGATACACATTCTCCAAGTCCCATCTTCTTGGGTACTCTGATGATAGGTGACCCACAAGGTGAGGTGCTTGGTTGAATTACTCCTTGCTCCGGTTGATGCTATAATTATTTATCCACTTCATCTACTTCAAGGATAAGCTATCTGCATAACCAAATATTTCATAATGGGGACCTAGGCAACAATTATATCTCATGCTCCACTTACCTATTAGATGTAACCCTTTATACTCCTAAATAACTTCTTTGTATGCCTACACCAACTACTACAACTAACATTTCTTCTCTTTAGTACATCCCTCCAGAGATTCCTTTACTTTTACTGATTCATCACATAGCCGATTCTCTCTTAATAAAAGTAATGTAAACTTCCTACTAGAAGTAATCAATTTCTTGGCTTGGTTAGCACTTACTAGAGAGATATTGAATTTACTTTTGTGTGAATTGATGATGAAATACTTCCCATCCTTTATCAGGAGGTATTTGTTTTATCTCCACATGAATATTCCATCCCTCATATACATGTAGGGAATTCCAAATGCTACAACTCACACATTGAGTGGTACTACATATACCTCCACTTCATCAACATAGTTTTCACTTATAAAACATTTGGTCTTACACTGTTTAGTAATCTTGAGTTATGTATCCTTATTTACCCATCCTAATGGATATGGGTTAGGATGATCTTGAAGTTCCAATCCAAGCTTGTTGACCATATATTTTTCTATGAGGTTGGCATGTGAATTGAAATCGAATAGAGCATACACCTTTGTCTTCTTGACCTAGATATTAATATGGAAGAGTTTAGACATCTCATTCTCTTCCTTGTGATGAAGACTACTTAGGTTCACCTCCTTTTGCACCATAGTGTAGACAAAATTTTAATCAACATTCGAGATACTCTCTGCTAGGTTTCCTGAATCCATGGCTAGCATGTTATTCTTCTTGGATTCCTTCTTACGGCTATTTGGATTCAAATTTGTATGTATCTTCCAACACTTATATTTAATGTGACCATCAATATTACAAAGGTTGCAGTGGTTGTTTAGATCTTTGCATTGATGTGTAGTGGTTGTTGTCTTTTTTTCCTTTTATTTCCACTTTTCTTCCCCTCTTTGGAATCATCTTTGTGGTCTTTCTGTAACATACCAACGATAATCCCTAGTTTAATTAATGCATAAGGTAGATATGAAATGTGGCTACGACCAAGTGATGTATATGCAAATTGTATTTATGAATTTTACGGGGGCTGAGTTTTTCACAAGAGGAGTGAGTGTCTAAGAGGGGTCCAAGGGGGAAATTATTTATGGGTATTAATCCAAACCCACTTTCCTAAATTTTATTATCATTGGGGACAACATTCAATTTGATGTTTGAGTGCATGAGAGTCCAATCATTGAATACATGTAAGGGGGTGGGTGTGAAAAGTCACATCCCATAGTTATTGGGATCATGGGGGAAAAGTACAATCAACATTGGGGAGAGTGAGAGTCAACTTTCTTAGGGAAAAAAGAGGAAATTCATATGGGAGAACAAATAGTTTTTGGACAGTCACGTGTTGGCATGAACAACAGGCATAAAAAAGGGAAGAGGTTCTCTGGATATGGAGCAACAATGGAGGGTGAGTTATGGAGGGATTTTGGAGATGTTGAAGACTAAAGAAGCAAGTTTCTAGGCTTGCAAAAGAACCATGTTGTCAGGCCTAAAGAGTGAACTCCTGTGTGAGTTGCACTGTAACAAAAAGGCATTGTTGTTGTTTTACTGGTAGTTTTCCTAGTAGTGAGTTTCCTTTAGTTCCCAGTAGTGAGATTCCTAGTTATCTGTTCCAAAGAGACCCTAATAAACAAATGGGATGTAAGAGGGACTAAGATAAGTGAAGGGGTACATTAATTGGGTTGGGAAGGTCAAGAGGAAGAGAGTTGGTGGAAATCAGGATAGTTGTAGGAGAATACAAGCGGGTTGTGGAATATCTGAGCTCTGAGTGGACTGTGAGAGACACCCTCTTTTGTGGATTCATAGACCCATATCAAGGGTGACTTGCTTTTGATATCTAGAAAAAAAAGTCAATGGTTGGGTGGAACGTCCCTCCCAAGAAGTTGGTTGCACAACTGTTTTAAAAAGATAATTATTTATCTATTTTTCCGAGTTATTTCATGAGTTTAATTGATGTGCTTTAACTCTGTGTATGTTAATGGTTTATTTACTACTGTAAATGAGTTTATTAGTTGTATTTATGTTTATCTTGGCATGTTGTAGCTTCATTTAAAATAATTGTATCAACATGTGTTTAAATCTGTGTGTTTTCCTATAGTTGATAAGCTACAGGATTAGTTAGTAGAAAATTTCGAATTTATGTGTATTTTGCATGATAATGTTCCTTAGTTAAGCTGGGGGACATTACAGATTAGGTATCAGAGCTCTAGGTTCAACATTGAGCTTGTATGGGCCTAGACTTGTGCAAATTTGGTAGAATTTTTTTGTTGCAGAGTTCACCCATGACAGATTGGGGGAAAAATGGTAAAACCAAAGTGAAATCCCCAAATTTATGAATAGATTCAAGTTTAAAATGCCTTAGAGAAATTGAAGAGAGGATTAAGGGTGTCCATCTACAAGTTGCAGAGTCAAATTAGACTTGTAATATACAAATTTATGTTTTAATGGCGACTGAAGAATCTGGGATAGTTTGATGAATCAAAGGTCGAGTTCCATTTTTTGGAGTTTGGAAAAATGGAGTGAGTTGATGGCCGAGATCCATTTTTGAATTTTGGAAAAATGTATTGAATTGATGGTCGAGATCCTTTTTCAAAGTTTGGAAAAATTGAGTGAATAAATGGTCGAGATCCATTTTCAGGGTTTGGAAAAATGGAACAAATTGACAATTGAGATCCATTTTTGGAGTTTGGAAAAATGGAGCAGATAGATGATCGAGATTCATTGGATGAGTTGGGAGAGGTATGGTAGATCAATGGTCAAGATCATTTTTGATTTGGATATTGACGACCCAGATTCATTCGGGTTTTGATCGAAAATTTCTAAGTATCGGTTCAACGAAATTGACAAAGTGTTTGGTTCATCCAAGAGAAATCATCGATCACCAATGATTGGGTCAGATAAATTGATGAAGTTAAAGTTCAACCAAGAGAAATCGTTGATCACTGATGGTTGGTTCGATGAAATTGGTGAAGTGTTTGGTTCGTCCAAAATAAATTATTGATCATTGATGAAGGGAAAGAGGAGAATGAGGTGTCATGCCACATCATCATCCACATGTCATGCCACATTAGCATCCATGTGTCATGCCACATCATCATCCATGTGTTATTCCATGTAATTCATATTTCCTTTTTATCATCCATGTGTCATGCCATGTTAGCCTAGTTGCCACATCACCAAGAGAAATTGTTGATCGGTGATGGTTAGGTTGGAAAAATTGATGAAGTGTTTCATGCATCTGAAGGAGATCGTTGTTCATCGATGGTTAGGTCGGAAAATTCGATGAAGCATTACAAGTTGAATGTTAAAGGAAATCGCCAATCACTGATGGTTAGGTCAGAGAAATTGGTGAAGTGTTTTGTTCACTAAGAAAAATGACCGATCACCTATGTTGTTTCGTATGTTGGAAAATCAACGATCTAGATTACTTTCGAGTGGAAATCAATGATGGAGATTCATCCATGGCTTGGGAAAATTTCAGCAGATTGATTGTTGGGATTACTCTTGATTATTAGATCAACAGTTCAGATTAAAATACTGTTATAATAGTAAAATAGTCAAATTTCTACGAAAAAGTTTAGATTTTTGAAGGCCATCAACTTGCAGGGGTATTTTGGGGCCCTAAACAACATTTTTAAGTAGTTGAAATTGAGATAATTGTGTGTACCTCTAATAAATAGAGTTTTTGCTGCTTAAAATGAAAGAACTTAGTGGGATCTTTCCAACGAGCCATTCTGAGTGCAAAAGGGAGCTAGTATGAGGAAGTTACAAATGAAACAATACAAGGTATAATTTCAACACTAGTTTACTTCTAGAGGGCATAAATCCTTACTCTAAAGTCAGTTTAGGGCACAAGAAAAATGTATGGAAATCCCATGGACCATTAAAGACAACCATGGAACCATATTTGTAATCAGGGTACTTGAAATTGTACAGGATAGAAGAGAAGGCACTTGTAGTAGTAAGGGGTAAAAATGAGAAACAATTTAAACTTCCTTAGACCATAACTATCAGATCAGAGCTCAAATTTCAGAAAATAAGTAGTCAATGGAAAGGTGTCGAGGAGGAGAATCCATATATCAAACCAAAATTTTGAATTGAGCACAATAGTTTTCAGAAAATAATAAAACAACTTTGCAGTGATAAAAATAGAACAATGAGTGGGAATTGCAACTTGATAAGGTTGCAACTTTTCACTCAGAACTCAGAACAAGGCATGAATACAACTGATGGAAATATGTTTCAAAGGGGAATATGTATAAAGAATAATATTTTGGATTGGTGAATTTGTGTTCTTCATAAATTGAAATGAATAATGGCCTGCAATCTAATTATGAAATACTTTATAGTATGCATGTTCTAACAATAATTATTACATGCACATTTCTTACAGAATTAGAGGTACAAGAAGACAGTTTGGTTCCTGTGTGAGAAATATAGTTATGGAGGATTCCTAAGTTTCCTAAAACCATGAAGACAAATTTAGAGGGATACATGTCAGCATGGGATATGCTGAGACAAATTCTAATGGAAGAAGAGGCAAGAAGGAGCCTGTAACTATGAGAAGCCTACAAAGAGAAGTGCATAGATATAAAGTAGTGTTGGAACAGGGGTATACCCATGGTTCAATGCTTAACATCGCACCAAAAAAACCTTGACTACCGTCCCTTTCGACAACACTTACGAAGCAGGTGAAGTCTCACCCAAGGTAGAAGTGGGGGGGTTACAAGACGCAGGTGTCTGTAACCAGGTTGTGACACAGATCTGTGACAAAAGAACTTCACAGAGTATTATGTTAATTCTTATAAGGTGACATGCATTATTTTCTTAACATCGCAGAGTATAATCAAAGATAGATTGACGTAATAACAACAAATAATAATATACCCTGAGCACTTAGCACTTAGCATTATAGATTAAATCTAGCATTCATTTACCCTTCATACAAGTAAATCACTCTAATCAAAAAAAGATCTATCTATTACACATCATAATCAAGCACTAAGAAGATTCATAACAAAAATAACACAAAACAAAGAAAACCATGAGACACCAGATATATGTGGTTCACCCCAGAGTGGGGCTATGTCCACAAACCGCTTCACCTCTTTATTATTCGCCATAATCTTACATTCATTCACTCCTAAGCACTAAGCCACGGAGGCAAGCTTTGCGCAAGCTAGAAGATCTACGCACTAAGCACTAGATCCTCCTTCCAAAACCTTCCAAAACTAGGTCAATGCACAGATCCAACTCTCTATCGAGCACAAACAATAACACACAAACATTACTTTGCACAAAGCAACTTGAACTACTTGCACTTAGCTCCTCTCCTCTTCTACAATATATTCTTCTTTATTTATATTTTACAAACCCTTACAATAAGGCCTAAACACGGGGAAAACCCCATAGGTTGAAATCCCATAAAACCGTTACAAAACCCTAGAGGACCCTTTACTGGGTCCACATAACCATAAAAAATGGGCGAGATCCGTGATCTCAGCTCCATCTGGGTGCTCCTTCTTTGACCAATGTGTCGAAGTCCAAAAGTGGGCCAAAACTGACCAAAGTTTCCCCAAAACTTGGTCGAGGGCCAATAAGCCCCCAACACTCACCTATGACTCGTCTTGAGTCACTCAGGTGCGGAGAATGCTGCTTTGAATGCATTGAGATTAAATCAAGCTGCCTTAACTTACTGCCTCACTTGAGTCTCCTGCTCAGTGAGCTCCTATATTGTCTGCTCTTTAACAGGCCCTTCCAGGCTCTGTTCTACTGCTGCAACTACTTGATCTAGTTGTAAGCCTTGTCTGTCAATTTCCTCGAACACCTTGCAAGATTCATCCTACACAGGTTGTAGCTTTTGTGTTACTTCCATTACCTTACCCTGGAGGGAAGTGATCTACTGCTATACTATGTGCTACTCTTGGGATATCTTCATTCTTTCCACTACGCGAGCAACTTCATCTGCGCTGACAATGAAAATTCTTGCCGTTGTGCCTCCTGTAAGTGCGTTTCTAGATTCCTTAGCTCTGGATCCTCGGCGAGGCGTTCATATGTCTGGGTGATTTTATCACTTAAATGTTTACATTTCGAGGTGAAGGCTCTTATACTTGCTACTGTGTTTTTAGCGGTCTCCTCCCTCTGGTCACACACCTCTTGCGGGGTGCTCGACATTGTTCGAGCCTCCAATTCTGTTATCCTAGCCTGAAGATGCTGGAGGGTCTCTACGAGCTTCACTATTTGAACTTCAACTGACTCTTTCTCCTCCTGTGCCAAGCCTAGCACGGATCGACATGCTTTACTTACCTCTTCTTTGTCCATAGCTTGTTCTACAAGCAAATTCTCTTTTTCCCTTTGTAGCTGGGATTTTTCCTCTTGAAGATTCACCTAAAGCTCTGCTTTGTCGCTTTCATGGGAAACTACACTGTCCTGCGCTGCTTGTAATTGTACTATAACTTTGTCTTTATCCTTTTTCAAATATTATATAGCCTTCTCCTTCTCTTCCCAAGCTCTCTAAAATTGAGCTTCTGTTGCATCCTCCAACCTTCTCAATTGGGCTGGTTCATACAACTATTCTGCAGTCTGTGACGAGGAAGGTGCAAACGACACAATAAGTAATGTGTAGACCAAGTGAACAACTTGCTGCACTTCCTTCAATTACCTCTCAATCCTTTCGTATAACTCCTCCTGATTCTCTCCATATCTCTGCAACATGTCTTCAGAGGCATCCTCCATAGCTCCGCGGAATAGATTGATGTTGTCCTTAGTGAGAGTGGCCTCCAACTGTGGCTTATTGGCACACATTTTCTTCCTTGCTGAAGGTTTCTTCGAAGAAACCTTCCTCTTTTGTGGTGTTACTGTCCCAACAGGGGGATCTTCAGGCGGTGTAGCTTTGCCTCCTCCTTTCTCTTCATCTCCTCCTCCCTGTCCTTCTGCTTCATCTTCTCCTCCTCTTAGCGAATCGGACCCGTTATCTCCAGAAGCGTTGCCCTCTCCATCACTCTCTATGTCCTAGACTGCAACTTGCTTTTTCTGCTTCTTCATCCCACTGGATTGTCTGTCATGTTCAACTCGTGTGACTATCCAGCTTCCTATGGTGTTAGTGTCAGATAATTCTGCATCGGCGACAGGTACAAGAAATTCCTCTGGCCATTCCTTTGTAATCTTCTCCATATCTTCATCCATCAGCTTGTAGTATGAATGCAATTATTCCTGGTGCTCATCTCTTCGCACAGTGATGTAGATGAAATGGGGATCAATGCAAAACTTCGCAATGGGTCAGTACTGATGCAGGGTGCACGGTGTCATACATGAGAATGATTCGATGGTGAACTTTAATTGTTGATAGTATGCATGGAACACAACATTGGAATGACATTGATTCATCATGTCATTGGTGTACCACAAGGTGGAAAACCAAGCGACCAAGGGCTTTGTAGGTTCGATCTTTGGGAAAGTGGCTCCTTCGGGCATTTGCCAAGTGAAAAATGCGGTCAAGATGATCAACCAGTTGTAATGAAATTCATATCCCAAGTTCTGGGCTTCGCGACAATCCTTCTCTAGCTCATTTACAAGGTAGTTGTCCCAGTTCATCTGCATGCCCTCCACACACATTCCTGCAAGGTCCACCATGAACCCGATGACCTGTGTGGGATGATTCTTCCTTACTATATTTCCAGCTAGGAGTTGGCAAGCGAGGCACACTATGCCATCCTGTATAGAGGCTACCTTGTAAGCTCTCTTTCCTTTTTCTACTTCTCTGTAAGCTTCTTTGATGCGCTGCGCCAAAGATTAGTCTAAGGCCTTCTTTGGATAAAACTGTTGAGGGTCAGGACCCTTCACACTTAGACCTGTGATCTAGTGCATCAACACCATATCCACAGTAATCCTCCTATCAAGCCATAAGTATTCTCCATGATAGCATGATAGAAGGAGTTTAACACAAGTGTTAACCTCCTTGTGGTGGCCAAAATGCAGGATATTTATCACGTTCAATACGATGGACTGCTCCAACCCCTTAATCCATGGATGTGATATGAGGTGAGGTTTCTTTCTGGTTGCCTTCATTAAGTAGCAGTGGGGATCTAGCATGGCATATTTATTCTGGTCTCCTAAGTTGAAGTTAATGTCACAAGAAAATCCCCTTGTGGACAAGTGGATTTACTCTTGAACCCTAAATCTCTAAGATCAAGATAGAAAGGTACTAAATTTGGTCACTGACATCCTTTTAAACCTAGCTAAGTCAATCAAATAGATAAAAGGAAGAAGATGTACACTTTACGATGTTTGTCCTTGCCTAGTCCAAGTTGAACCTTGATCCCCAAGCTCTTCAACAAGTCCTGCAATCCAATAACAACAAAGACAAAACAACTTCCTATTCTACCATGATTAATTCAAAAATAGATCTATCTATCAAAGACAAGTTCATGTAGGTATACACAACCTTGAAAGAAACATGCCAAGCACATGTATTAATGAGAACTTGATAACAATACGTACAGACCTTTGATGAAGTTGCAGTAGCCTCTTCCATCTCTCCTTGTCCAACCCCTTGCTAAAATAATCCATGATAAAAATGACTATGCTTCACTGATTATATTCCTTATGAAATCATAAGTTTGATTCCTTCAATGTCTTCTTCAATACCACTTCTCATGAGATCATAAGTTTGGTATCTCTAAAAACTCTATATGTATTTCACCATGTGAAGGGCTCCTTATATAAGCTTGGAGAGACCCAACCACCTTAGATATTCTTGGGATAGGTTGAGGACCCTTCTCCATCATTTGTGGATCTTCAATAAGATCCAGCCTTGACCTCAGATTCAAATCCAACCAACTCCAGATATGAGGGGGATTTTTCCCTGATTTTCCTCAACAACCCAAGATTTCCTCAAACATCCCAGTGCTCCCCCAGAATGGGGCATAGAGTGTTGCAATGCTCCCCCAAAGAAGGGAAAGGAGCACTAGCACTCCCTAACAGTGGGTAGGAGAGAACTACCCAAAATTTCCTCAAAAAATCCCAACGCTCCCCTAGAAGGGTGCATAGAGTGCTAGAACGCTCCCCCAAAGAAGGTCAAGGAGCGTTGGCACTCCTTGACAGTGGGTAGGGGAGCGCTGGCCTTCAAAATTCATTTTTAAGTGTTTTTTTTCATGGAAAATATTTGTACTCTTCATCAAATGATTTCTTCTTATTTAACTAGTCCATGAGGGTGTCTTCAAGTGTTCCTTGTGATGTCATTCAAGACACGACATGGGAAAGATGACTGTATGTTGTGTGCGACACTTGTGGCCAAAATGAGACACTTGTAATGATGACAATAGGTCATCATTGAAATGAGTAATTTTGATGTGTAACAAATTTACCCCCAAAGTGCGAAGTTAGAAGACGGAAATTGATGTCTGAAGTGCTTTTTTGAGCAAGGGTATGGAAGTGGAGAACCTGGTAGAAGATGCACACAACCATCAAACAAATATTATGACATGTTTCAAACCCAAGGAAGGCATACATATGCTTGAGTGATAAAGACTTTCAAGGTATGGCCGCCATAAGATACACTACAAATCCATAATTATATTGACAAAAAGGCATAGCCACAAAAGATATAATGTGGATCTATACTTCCATGACATGAACTGATCGTAGCCACAAAAAATACACAGTGGATCTATGAGACAACAAGACATAGCCTCAGACCAATACAAAGTGGATCTATGTGACAGTATATGTGTCAATATTCAAGAGAAACTCCGTTGCAATCTGGGCAAAGTGCATAACAGAGTGATTACTCAACCCAAGGTATTCTTACCGATCCTAATGCAGTATGAGTCTAACCATGTGAATAGATGTCATGATGTCGAACATGGAAGAAACCACTTGATTACTGGTCAATGAGGTAAACCATTAACAAGTGCGAGGGAAATCACCATTGATGTCAATGATTCCCAAGGTACCCTAGTACATTCCAACGAATGTGAATAGATGAGATGAAGTCAAACATTCATGGAATCATCCGATCAGGGGTCAATGATGTAAACCCATTGTTAGAAGTGAGGAGGCCTGCCATTGAGGCATGCAGGTCCCAAGGTACTAACTAGTTTCTAAGTCTAGTTCCCGGATAATGTGTTGAAGTCGACAAGAACAAACTTGTCGAAGGAGGGCCTTGATGTATCCCCCATCAATGACATGAAACTGAAACAGATATGTAAATTGGTAAATCAAATAAACATGGACTGACACGGGTATTGAAACAAGATATTTGTGATGGTTGACTCTTGAGGCAGATACTTCCCTTGAACACTGAGGCACAACAACAAAAACATGACATGGACCAAAACATGATGATGCAGTGGATACTGTGACTTTCATCGGGTGACCCAAAGGAGTAAAGAAAATTAGAGGATTGGTTTAGTGCAGAGGTTCAACGGATTAAAATGCATGCAAAGACCAAGTGTCTTTTTCAAGGGTGACTGTAAGAGTGACTGGTGATGTTTTCAAAAAATGTTTGGCTTGCTTCCTTCATTTCCCCCCCCCATCTAGATAGACGAGTACCCCTTTTTAATTTAACGATCTCGAGGAGGGTAACACATGCTCAATATAACTCACCTTTGGTAAGTCCCTCTTCCTTTTTTTAACAAACTGGAAGAAGTAAGGGTTCGGTCCCGTATGGGCCCTTCGATGTATATTTTTAACAAGTCCAGAGAAGGTAAACTCAGTGATTTTTCATGTTTAGAGAGTCTGAAAAGAACTTAAAGACGACTCTAGAGCTGTCCTTTTTCGTAATGTTAGTATCATGAGGCCGAAAAAGAGATAAAATACCACTCACAAGATGCCCTTTCAAACCTTTTAACGAGTGTGAAAGGAAGCAAGATCACTCGACAATCTTTTCATTTTTAGAGAGTCTAAAAAGAGCTTAAAGGAGATTCCAGGGGGTTCCTTTTTCGTGTATCCATGCGAGTCTGAAAAAGAGTTAAAAGTTTACTCGGTTGCATTCTCATGGTTTTTTCGAGCGTGAGAAGGAACTAAGACCATGCTCGTTATTGGTTTCATTTTTACACAAGCTTGAAACAAAATTAAAGTATGCTTTTAAATTCCCAACGTAATCTCCAAAGGTTGGGATACCCATGGATGGTTGGTATTCTTCCCCCAGCTTGAAAAGCTAGCAGCATAACTCTAGAATGATAATCAAAGGCCGGAGAAATTCTCCCCAAGCTTCAATTCATTCATCAACTTTGAGGTTGTCACCAATTTCTCTACTAGATGGAGAAAAAGGATTAGGGTGGATGAAATGAAGGTTCAAACACAAGACCTAACGAAAGACTCGACTCGAAGAGAGAGGTGATTGTTTCATTTTTTAACGAGCTTGTCACAGGAAAAGAACTATGATCAAGGATCCGGGTTCAGTCCCCAGATTTATGTTTCATTTTTTAACGAGCTTGCTATAGAGAGGAAAACTATGCTCATAGCCTCTGTTTCATTTTTTAACGAGCTTGCCACAGAGAAGTAAAACTATGCTCGTGACTTCTGTTTCATTTTTTAATGATCTTGCCACAGAGAAGAAAAACTGTGCTCGTGGACTCTACTTGATCATGGCTTCCAAGAGGATAATGCTCTTGAAGGACACTATGTCAAGGGACAAAACTTGGTCATGGCTTCCAAGAGATCTTCACTGGATGGAAGAACAATCCTCTGGAAGGAACACATGTCGAGGATGCGACATGGGTAAGGAGATCAGGATCCAATAGCCCTACCGAAGAGATCACAATGTCAACTACCGGATCTAAGTCATCAAAAGTTGAAGTCATGGGAGACAACACCACATAATTGACTTGTGGCAGGGGTAATATTGACTGCATATAAGACCCGTTTAGGGAGGTCATTGGGTTGATGGTCAAGTCAGGGCCAATGAATGAAAGTTGATCAATAGTCACCATTCTTCCATCGTGAGGGAAATATATCACACGAAAGAGAGTGGACACAATAGCTTTCATAAAATAGACATAATCTCACCCAAGGAGTAAATCGAAATCCAAGGGGTCTTGGACTACCATAACATCAATAAAGACAGTTTTCCCTCCCAAAGTTACAGGAAACTAGGGAAGGATCCCTAAAGGGTGACTGGTTATTCTGTTAAAAGAGAACAAAGTTTGGGTAAATGGCACAAGATGAGGATAAACCAAAGATTGCCAAGCAATAGAGGACAAAATACTAATGGACGAACCTTCATCTATCAATGCATGAGGAACGTCCCAACCACAAACCTGTAATGTAATATTGAAAGGAATGTGAGAGGGAAGATGAGGTACAGTTAGCACACCCCAATAAAAAAGGATGGCCTCATTACTTGGAGGGGGTTTCGTGGGAGAAGGAGGAATGCCACCCAGCATGGTAGATTCTGTATCAACGAGAAAAAAAGGGGCATAATCGGGTTTACTCTTTAGCGGGAGAGTAGGATCGATTGATAACGACATCAAATCGACCACTTGGGTTTCATTATCCAAAGGTTGAATGGGGTTTACAGGTGGAAACATATTGACCGCTTGGGTTGCACTCTCTAACGAGAAAGCAGAATCAACCGAAGATGGGTTCAGATCAACCACTTTTTCAACTGGTTCAACTAAGGACGTGAAAAGATTGATGACATGATCAACTAGACTGACCGATGAAGGGACCAGAGAAACCAATTTGGCACTCGTCAGAGGAGGAGTGGGATTGACCACGTTGGAACTCTTCAAATGAAGGGTGGGACTAACCAATGATGGGACTGGATCAGTCACTTGGGTTTCACTTTTCAGATGAAAAGTGGGGCTGATCGATGATGAAACTGGATCAACTACTTTGGTTAGTGGTTCAACTGAGGATGAAACTAGATTGACCACCTGATCAACCAGTTTGATTGGGGATGGAACCAGATTGACCATTTCATCAACTAACGATGGGTTGGGGGAAATATTACAATAACCAATTGGAAGTTGAAGCTTTTCCAAAATATAAGAAGCCTCATCCATTCGAGGACAAAGGTGAGAATAATGATCACCTTCACATAATATACAAGGAAATTTGACAGTTGTCTTCTTCTTACCAAACTCAACGTCACTAGTTGATGGGGTGTCACCAAAATGTCGAGTAGGGGCCTATGAAGTGGAGGACCACATTTCTAAGACCTTGGGAAGACCAGAAAAATCCCTCAGAAAGTGGTCACCCTTACAAAGACTGCAAGGGAAATTGGGTTTCAGATTCTTCGTTTTAATCTTGTCAACCTCATCAACACTCCCAGTACGATTAATAGTAGCTGGTTGCTTAGATCCAACATCTGATATGGTTGGAGGGTTGGTCCTTTTCAAGTTCTTCTTTTTCTTCTCTTTCCATTTCTTCTTCTTCTTATCAACCTGTTTACTTGCTTTAGAGCTTTCACTAGGCGAAGAAGGAGAAAGGGAAGGAGACTTAATGGGTGAAGAAGGCGAAAATTGACATGAGGTTGATGTGTGGGTGGTGTACTTACATCTGAAGTATTAGGTGAAACCGAAGCACTGGGAAGATACGAGATCACCGGAGTGGGGAACAACCAAACCAGTAATCCGATGGTGAGTCTCAAAAGACTCAGTGTGGCAATGTACGAAGGACCAATGTTTCCAAAAGAAGGAAAGGTGAAAGGTTCCCCGGGACAAGGGGTTCCTCTATTGGTACTCCCAGGAGTTGATGCCATTAAAAATGACTCGACCTAAGGTCCACTAAGTAAAACAAACAACACACGCTATGAATCTAAGAAGAAAACAATCAAACAAAACTTCCCATAATGAAACCACTAGTTGGTGATGAAATCCAATGTCGCAAGATCAATATAGGAAGGAGAGGGGGTAGAGCAGGTGGATTAGTTATGTTGGCGACCTGATTAATGGACTTACGCCTTGGTGCAAGATTCCACATAGTAATTATGGATTTACCCTCCAAGGAGCCTGAGTGAGTTTGACCAACGTCTATTCTAGGTATAGTGAGACTTCCCTTCACCGTCACCTCATGTAAGACCCTGAATATTATGGCTACTAAGGTCACCAACTCGCAGTCAGCCCCTGGGTGGGTACAATCGACAGTCCAGTCTGAACATATGGGTAGGATAACAAGTCCAAAATCCTTCGAGAGAACTGAGGACAAGTGGACCGATAGAACTCCAGAGGACCCCAAACAGATTCAGAATTCACGAAGCACCGAGACCAAATGAAGACAGTTGAGCCTCAAGAAGAACCCTCAATATACGATCTGACTACTACAAATGGTTGAACCATGGAGGGATAATCTCCGTAACTCTCCCGAACGCGACTTCGTGCATAACCCCTTTGTGAGAGGGGGATCCCAGTAAACTTAAACGAAAATTGGTTTTTCTCTCCCTATCGCAATATGCTAAGTTTGTTTGACAACTTTGGAAAGTTATCCTTTCAACCTACTCCAAAGCCCTACACCTTAAGCTAATGTAGGTTTGCTAACAGAAAATGTAAAAATGTCTGATAAATTTTAGTTTAGCGCTTGATTTTAAGGCTGTTGTTTAGTCAAGAGGAAAATGGCGTGGACTAAATGATGTTTTGACCGACTCTAAACAATGCAAAGAAATGAGAATGCAAATATTTCACTTCGATGAAAGCTATATTATGAGAAGGAGAAAACTTTTATCATTCCCAAATGCATAATGTCCCAAATTTTTTATTAAACTCATCAATGTTAAGATCTTCAAGAAATGAGTCAAAGAGACTGTACACCAATACATGATTCTTGGCCTCCCGCGGCCATGAGGGGGGGAAATTTTAAGAATTCAAGACCAAAAAAATGCCAAAAACCATGCAATTTCGCTACTTCAAATGCAAGCTAGTTTCACTACCCAAAGGCAAGAATGCATCTATATTCTTTGTTTGATTCGAATGTATAAAGAAAGTAAATACAAATCCTTCAATGCTCCACAAATTTCAATCAGAAGAAAGAGTCATATGCAGATGCAAAAGACACGAAGCAAAAAGGCTACAAACAAAGCATGCACTCAAGGCAATGAGGTATGAAAGAAAACAAGTAGAAACTTGTTATGAAAAGAACACAATCAAGGATTCTACAACCAATCAAGTATTCAAGGAGAACAAGAAGATGCAGAGAAGAATCCAAGAAAAGACAGGGAGAAAGAGAAATCACTCAAATTGTCCCGACAAAACAAGCAGCTAGAAAGGGAAATTTCACATTTATGAAAAAGTTTCAAGCTCCAATCAATAAAATAAGGGGTTATATGCACCAAATATAAACCTAAATAACTTCACAAACCAATCACAAAGTCTGGGTAAATACTTCCACAAAACAAGATGAGAAAATATGAGCAGAAAAAGGGCAAAAATCCTCCAAAAAGGAGACCAACGCTCCCTGTTCCAAGGGTACAAAGTGCTACAGTGCTCCCTAAATCACTGTAGGGGAGTTTTATCGCTCTTATATGGACTACAGGGGGGCGTTGATCCACCCAAAAATTCAAAAAACAATAAAAAAAATGAAGAAAAACTCACCCAAAATGCATAAAAAATAGTGAAATTGCTAGTGAAGGTAGGAGAAGGCTAATGGATGATGATCAAACAGTAAAATTGATCTGAAATGTGGGAAAATTTAAGTAAGGACAAGAGGAATTGTTTGGGAAAAATGACCTCAAATATCAAATGGAACAATGGATAGATCTTTGAATTTCCTTACAACAATTTTCATTCAATCAGATAAATGAGAAGAAAACAGTAAATTGACTCTAAATCTTCAAAGAAGAGGAGTGACTTCAGAGTAAGGAAGAAAAAGGTCAACAATCTAAATAAAAAATAATTAATTCTTATAAATCAAGATGTTGGAGGCCAAAACCAAGGACACAGTGAGATGGTATTAACCTCGAGCAAATGAATCAACAAAAAGTAGACTCAGAGATCAACTCCCAAAAGTTTTTTTAACAGAAAAAGACCAACGCTCTGGTGTCAAGGGTACCAGAGCATTGCAACACTCTATGGGAGCCTGCAAGGGACTTCCATCTCTCTGGTGGTAGAGTCATGGGAGCGCTAGCCTGTTAGAACTCAAAAACTTGCCCAAAAATAAAAAAAACTCAGGATAATCCAGAAATTGAGTGTGTATGGAATGAATCCAAAAGAAAACAACACATATAAGAATAAAAAACATAGCATGAATAATATCTAAAGGTGATAAAAGGACAAAAACAAGACCGAAGAAGGAAACCAAAACTAAAAGCTTCATTCCCTAGTGGAGTCGCCAATTTCTGTTACAGAAAAATCCCCTTGCGGACAAGTGAATTTCCTCTTGAACCCTAAATCTCTAAGATCAAGACAGAAAGGTGCTAACTTTGGTCACTGACATCCTTTTAAACCTAGATAAGTCAATCAAATAGAGAAAAGGAAGAATATGTACCTTTTATGATGTTTGTCCTTGCCCAGTCCAAGTTGAACCTTGATCCCCAAGCTCTTCAACAAGTCCTACAATCCAATAACAACAAAGACAAAACAAATTCCTATTCTACCATGATTAATTCAAAACTATATCTATCCATCAAATACAATTTCATGTAGGCATACACAACCTTGAAAGAAATAGGCCAAGCACATGTATTAATGAGAACTCGATAACAATACTTACAGACCTTTGATGAAGTTGCAACAACCTCTTCCGGCTCTCCTTGTCCATCCCCTTGCTCAAATAATCCACAATCAAAATGACTATGATTCACTGATTATATCTCTTATGAGATCATAAGTTTGATGCCTTCAATTTCTTCTTCAATACCACTTCTCATGAGATCATAAGTTTGGTATCTCTAAAAACTCCATATGTATTTCGCCATGAGAAGGCCTCCTTATATAAGCTTGGAGAGACCCAACCACCTTATAGATTATTGGGATAGGTTGAGGATCCTTCTCCATCAGTTGTGGATCTTCCCTAAGATCCAACCTTGACCTTATATTCTAATCCAACTAACTCCATAGATGAGGGGGATTTTTCCCTGATTTTCCTCAACAACCCAAGATTTCCTCAAACAACCCAGTGCTCCCCCATAATGGGGCACATAGTGTTGCAAAACTCCCCCAAAGGAGGGAAAGGAGAGTTGGCACTCCTTGAAAGTGGGTAGGGGAGTGCTGCCCAAAATTTCCTCAAAAAATCCTAGCGCTCCCCCAGAAGGCTGTATAGAGTGCTGGAACGCTCCCCCAAAGAAGGTCAAGGAGCAGTAACACTCCCTGACAGTGGGTAGGTGAGCGCTAGCCTTCAAAATTCATTTTTAAGTGGTTTATTCCATGGAAAAAGATTTGTACTCTTCATCAAATGATTTCTTCTTCTTTAACCAGTCTCTGAGGGTGTATTCAAGTGTTCCTTGTGATGTCATTCGAGACACAACATGGGCAAGATGACTGTATGTTGTTTGCGACACTTGTGGCCAAAATGTGACACTTGCGACACTTGTAATGAAGACAATAGGTCATCATTGAAATGAGTAATTTTGATGTGTAATAGTTGCTGTTCTTCAACAACGATATCTATCATAACTGGCTCCTGACTATGCGAATTCCCTTCAGAATGTACGCAGTGAACACAGAGTACTCAAAATCTCGAGGGATACTGTCGCGGTTAACAACGCCAACCAAAGGTGGAATATATTTAGGTAGGATCGATGGAATCTTCTTCATGTTAGCCAGATCGACATGGTGCTTACTTCACTATTCAATTACGGGGTTGACATAGTCGGAACAATGCCTGGTCGAAGGGGAAGCCTGAAGTCCCCTAGTCAACGACGCCTGGATACCTTCAGATATCAGTCTATCGGTCATTAGCTTCTTAAGAAATTCTTTGATAGACTTCTCCATTTCACTAGGTTCGCCCGATATTCTAGCTTTTAACATACATGCGGGGTAGACAAACAAACATGCGGGATAGACAAACAAACATGCGGGGTCTAGTTTCAGATAGCACAACTTGACACTTAGACAATTTTCTGCTTAACTCAGTCAATCATGGTGAGCAAAAAGTGGTCCCAACGTAGCAAATGTCGAGTTAAATAAGTGGGGTATTGTGACAGATCTTCCAACGACTAGGAAATGCTTCCATCAATGTAAATCTATTCGTTATGGTGCAGTCTCAACATCTAAAAGTGGTCCATAAGCCCATAAATGTGTTTCCTAACTATTTTAGAGAGTCGTTCTAACAACCGGGGTGCCTCCAACGGTCATATAACTTCACCGGGGCAAAGTCCAATTCTATGTGGTCCTGCTATTCTAGCGAGGTTCAAATCTTGCGAACCTGCCTCCTGCGAAGTTCCAGTCTACAAAGTATTCCATCTGGTTTCTGTGACTTCTTGTAGCTTCTCCAACTTATCTTTCTTTTTATTGAGCTTCCTTTCCTTCTTCCTTGTGATCTGAGTTTCTCTA
>JASDQU010100378.1:0-15279 GCA_032191745.1 Picea mariana
CTCTTCTTCAACCTGCATACCAAATTCTCCTTACCTTTGACCTCATACCCCTGTGGCTGCTACATATAAATCTCTTCCTCCAAATCCCCATGGAGAAAAGTTGTTTTTACATCTAACTGTTCAAGATGAAAATCTTCTACTGCCACAAGACTTAAAATAGTTCTAATTGAAGTCATTTTAACAACAAGAGAAAATATTTCATCAAAATCTATACCTTTCTTTTGTGCAAACCCCTTTACAACAAGTCTATCCTTGTACCACTTTTCTCCTCCATCTTCTTCCTTCAACTTGTAAACCCATTTATTCTGCAATGCTTTTTTTCCTACAGGCAACTAAACCAAGTCCCTAGTATGTTTATTTACCAAGGAATCCATTTCCTCTTTCATGCCTTGCTCCCACTTCCTTTTGGTGTCTACCTACATTGCCTCTTCATAACATTCTGGTTCACCAAAATCAGTCAACAATAAATAATACAATGAAGGAGAGTATCGTTCAGGGGGTATACTCAACCTGTTCAATTCCCCTCTTGAGTGGATATTTTGATGTGTGTAACATATCCTAGAAGAATAAATATTATACTTTTGAAGGTAGAGAGGTATACAACATAATCTTGTTGAGAAAGAATTTCCATCAACATAGTATGAGAAATTCATCAATTAAAATGGTCCTTCCTAAAACAAATTTCCATATGTTTTCAATCCATGTTCTATATTCTTTTAGTTTTAATGTGCATCTGTTACACAATGAATTCTAACTTGTGCTTTATTAACCAAGTATTCACTTCCACTTTGTTGCAATATTTATATTGTGGGGTATAATTGTGGCCTTAATTTAGCATTTATATGTTCCTCTCCCCCATAAAAGGTTTTGTCACAAAATTAAGAATCATGGCATATTAGTCATTTTACTTACACCAATTACCTCATTTCTTCTACAAAATTCATCAAAATTTCCAACAACTCTTCCTAAGTCACATAATATTGGCATCTAGTCGTCAACATTTATTTAACAATGAGTGTCTTATTTCCCTCTAATAAGCATGTCGATCGATGATCAATGCCCCATCCATTACCTTTTGGCGAAAACATTACAGATATGTTCCCTACCAAAATGGATTGCCAACATGTGAGTCCACTAAATCAATAAAGTGTACTACATTCATAATACTTAATCAAAATTAATATAATATTCACTAAACCTTGTTATATAAGATCTAAGACATCATCGTAATATTGTGTAATAGTTTTCGTCCTCCTTGAATTAGGATAATTAAACAGTTAGACATTGACCAATGGGGAGTGATACTCTATCCCATGTATCAACCTAGTCCATTTATTCACAATCATCCCATTCACTACTAATACATGGAATAAATAAGAAAGAAATTTTTCACATCCATATTTCAACTATATCATTTTCTGATGTTTGAACTAAATGAAATACATAATTTCCCTAGATTGTTTTGTATTCATATGTATTTGATTGATCTACATCAACCGCCTCCTTAAATTATCTCTGCACATGTCATTTCCTTGTTGATTGGTACTCTTTCCTTCGTATTCCCTTTGTCATTATTGAAGAACACCATTCAACAATATATTTTGTAACTCGAATGAGGGAGTTAATTGTGAACTTTATTTCCTACCTACGTAATGCAATTTTGATAGACGAGCCTATCCCAAAATACTCCATTTTCCCATTCCTAGTCTCAAAATAGTTCCATATATGTGGAACCTTATATTTTTTTTGAAAAATATTGAACCATTGAAATAAAGGGAATTTTTGAACTGGCCCATCCAACCATTTTACCAAATCTAATGGAAATCCATCTTTATATTATTCTCCTTCAAGTGATTGTAGAACAACTGAAAGAAATGTTGTACATAAGCTAGGTCATGGCACTTGTCATCACTTATGTAGAAGTGATTCTTCTTAAATATAACCATTTTGTTTTGATTACTAAATATCCCATGCCTATATGCGATATGGAATAGTAGGCTAACTTACTCTAAGTAAAAAAATGGGATTTGAATGGGAAATGTATCTCCGTATATTATAAAATATTTTTCCTACCATCAAGCCATATGGACATGTTGAACATATTGTTGTGTATTTTCAAAGAAATATTTTATGAATTCACAAACTCCTACTTAGTGGGAAATAAACAAAGAAATATATAAGTTCAATATTATAATAATCGCCCCCATCACATTTCAAAGTGAAACATGGGAGAAAAGATACCATTTAAGTGGTCATTATTAACCCGGGAAGTCACCCATTATATATTTTCTCTTTCATGCCCTCCCTGAGTATCATATGTGACAAATTTGAATCTTTTTAGGTCAACCTACTTCCACCCAATTTCATAATTATCACTCACATGCAGGAACTTTCTCAGTAATTTCATTCCAATTAACCTAGGGCATGTCTCATTTGAGAAATATTTTTTATAATATGCATAACCCTATGACCTTATACACATGATGCTATGAATAAAGTCTCTATATGATGTCAATGGTAATATAACTAATCATTCCTACAAAATAATGTTATACAATACACAAAAAATAGACATGTGTGTCATAATAATAACGATATTCAATTTAGTTTCTACAACAACATTTGTTATGTATTATGTTTATATGAACATACCAAAGGATTGCATTTATTGAAAGATATTTGGCCCAAGTTAAGTGCACTATGATAATTCCTAAATCTCTCATACAATTATGTCTATGTCATGTCAAGAAAATGTTTAATGTGGGGTTCATTGTCCCTAGAATCCCTTCTTAATTTTAGTACATCCTTTTGGTTGGAAGAAGGCCTATTGTTCTCATGCCAAAAAAAATTACTTGTCCGCTAACTGATTCAATTAGCTTCATGTTATAATGAATTATCTTATTAATGAAGGCCCAAAAATATGTTTCTCCACCTATGTCAAGGATATACATCTAATACAATACTTTTGAAAGGTTTTTACATTACATTTAATGACATGAGATGTTTGTTTAAAAAAACAATGTTTTCTTGTGATTTTGCTAAAAATCAATTGTGACAAGACACATTAGGTTGCATTATGGTCTTGAGAATGATTTTTCTTAATAATTTTATGAAAATAATCCACAATTATTATAACGATATAATTACTTATTTGTGAACTTTTAACTAATTCAATGCCTAAAATTCTCCTAACAATAGTCAAACTCCTAGATTTTAACAAAAATGGAAATAACTAACATTTAGCTACATCAAATTTTGGTTCGAAATATACTTTGATAATTTTTTATGATTTATAAAGAATAGTTTGATTAAGAAACTTACCTTTAGATGATGCTAGACCACTTTCATCAACCTAAGTGAGTCTAGGAGTTCTTCGAAACACATTGCTCAGTCTAGGTAAAGATGATGGAGACATATTTTGGTAGTCTTGAGATTTGTATTTAGGAGTTATAAACATAGGATTTACTACCCCTTTAATAACTTGTGGGTTAATTTTGGGAGGAGAGTGGACATGCTCATGGGTATTTTCTAGAATTTATAACAATCAAACAATAGGTTTCACCAGAGGAACTTCTTCACCAGATGGTTGTGCACCAGTTGCCTCTCTAATTTTATACATAGTATAATTATCTCCAAGAAAATCCATCATCCTTTTCTCATCCACAACAATTTTTATTGATGAAACAATCGTTAGATATTATTTTTTGGATTAACTGCGTAGTGTAAGTCATTAATCTATGACCTAGTTAATCCCGAAAATAATATCTAATATGTTGCATTGTGGAAGCCCCTCTAGAAACAATCGTTGTCGATTCATTATAGGTTATAAATGGATTGGTGTCTACTAAAACCCTACACTTTTCTTGTGGTGATGGAGGAAAAACAACAGTTGCATATATTATGCTATAATTTGGATTGGCCTCTGCTCAAATCGTATGTTTTTCCATATCTAACATTCTCTTTTCTCTTCCTTTAATGACCTTTTCAATGGGATTATCTTTCATTTAATACTTTCTTGATCAGTTATATTTCCTCCCCGTGATTAAAGGGATTGGAAATAATAAAAAGACACAAAATTTCCTTCCAACTACATAAAAAAAACAAAAAATGCCTTCCAATTTAAGAAAAAGACAAAAAATTGCCATACAATTACACTAGAAAACATAAAATGTGTATGATGTTGCAATTTTTCATAGAATATGTTAGGTAATATGTAAACGCAAGAGAATCTTTAAGAGAGAAAGAGGTAGGGAATTTTGTTTTTCCTATTTTTTATGTCCCAAAAGAATGCACACACTTTGGAATATGTGATTTGTAAACAATGGAATTATAGCCCACTTGCTTCACCAATGCATATGCTTAGTGGAATTTACTTTTTGGTGTCTATCTTAGTCCCCTCCTCAGGATTTTACATATATTTTTGTCTATACAAAATACGATAGGCTTCCATTCCTCTGTGTTGCACAGGGATCTCTCTTCTCCCCCTTTCTACAAAGCCTTCTGCTAGTTGTAACCAATGTTGTGTGAATTGTTTTCTCTTAGTTTGGTATCTTACCTTCTAATGGTTTCAAGGAACTCTTTGTGAAACCAATGGAAACAACCAACTAAAATCCCCTAAATTCCCAAACTTGTTTGCAAAAAATAAACCATATGACTTTACAATTGAAACTCTCTATTATGGTTTGATTGCAAGGATATGCGTTAAGATAGTCTGAGTGCAACCCTAGTTCAATTTTCCCCAATGTCAAATAACAATGACCTCAAACTCTCCTAGGTTGAAATTGAATTTATACAAGGTGTTATCACCAAAAAATTGCTCAGACAAATAAAAACAATGGATGAAAAAACCAAGAACAACATACTACCAATAATGATGGAAGGACAAAATTCTATTTGGAAAGATACCCACAAAACTATATAAAATGGTTATGAAGTTTCATGCGTATTCAACAAAAGAAGCGCACACACATCCACGCAGGATAACATAGTGTACAATAGACACAGTGCGTGAAGGGTGTGACTAACAGTCGAAAAATACGTGCAGATGCAGAAATGATGCAATGATGATTTTGGTTGGGACTCAACCACTTCTGGGATGGAGTGGATCTCCCCCATACCCAAAATCACCCCCAAATTCCACCTTGGGATCACTGAAAGGGATGGGAGGTACCTTCAAAGACCTCTCATTCACACTTGTAACTAGTTGAGAAATATATTTCCATCCTACTATAAATAGAGGATCATTTTATGAAAAAAAAAAGAAGAATCCTTATCATTTTTATGTTGTTCAAATTCTCTTGGAGAAATTCATCTTTCCCTTGAGCCACAAGTTTGAGAAAGTGTATCTTTGAGCAAGATTTACACCTATTTTGAATATAAGCCTTGGGTATTTTTTAGCATTGTAGACTCGTCGTTGGAGAGTGATAGCTCTAGTTTTTGAGGGATCAAAGGACCCTCCCTTAAGAGGAATAGAGGATTCATTGTCCTATATTTCTCCTCTTGGTTCACTCAATTTGTAGATTCAGTTATATTGGGTAACCATTCCATGTGTTCAATTTCATGCGTCACTTGTTTATGTAACTTTAGTTTGCTTCTTATTCTTAGTTGCTATTTTCTTTCTTTGTGTTTTATTTTCTAACTTGTAGTTCCACTAACTTGATAACCATCCTTATCTTCTTCCTTGTTAGCTTACCAGGGTAGTTAAGCGCCTCTTTTTTTCTTACTCTTGTGACAAAAGAACCCAAACATTTTGGTGACTCCGTTGGGGATAGAATCACAATTCCTCCTCAAGTATGCCTCTAGAGTTGTTACTCTCACATTTTTTTGTTTGCAGGACCAAGAACTAGCCTAGCCACACCCTTAGATAGAATAATTCAACTTATGTTTGAGAGAAGACAATCAAAATTCTCATCCTTCCATTTTCCTACGTGCGTGCGAGTTCGGGTCAAATAGATGTGCGGTACGCACAGTTCCTCTCTCTGTAACAACTCTCTCAATGTGCACTCTATGCTTTGTGTGTGACTGTTCTTTGTTTATTTGTGCACTATTCTCTTTTCCAAAATTATAAGGCTTGAGAAGCCCATTTCCACCAAGTAGATTAGATTTGATTTATGCATTGTTGCAAAATCCATAAATAGCAGGATTGAGATTCACTCTTGCATAGATAGCTTAGACCACACATAAACATTTAGGGAGGATAAAAACAACCTTTGCGTCTTTTACTTCCTTATTTTCCACATGGATGGATTAAATTTTAGCATGTAAATTTGAGTAGTTGTTTTTCTTTTACAAACTCATCACATTAATTCGGGACTATAAACTTATTTAGGGGATCTTGGAGTATTCTCTTTCTTCGCACCATAGTGTGAACTTGGAAATCAGAAAAAGAGATTGCCTACAAAAGTCTTCATCTCCCTTGATAAAATCAATCTCTAGGAGAGGCCAATACCTCTTAACTTATTTTTTGAAACTTAAATATTAAATAATGTAAGGGCCCACACATGCCCACATTTGCACAATCTTACGATAGCTTCAAATTTCTATAGTAATCCACTTAGGAAGTTTAAAGCATTGTAAGGGCCCATACATGCCCACATGTTCACAATATAGGAATAGTTTCAAAGATTCCTTAGATTAGAAAACATCCTATGGAGCTTAAAGATGATAAGTAAGGACCCACATGTACACCATGTTAGTTACTTAGATATTTTTCAATTTCAGCAAGGATTGTTTGTGAGACATGGTAAATTAGAAGTAAGCAACCATTGTAAAGAACCAAGTGATGTCCACATCCCAAAATTTTCTCACTTAACTTATTAAAAATTCATCACTCACTATAAATTCTTGCACAAATCATCACGTATCCAAGATGTTTTTGTCAGAGACTTGATATTGTAGTATGCTCTTCTCCTTGCACCCATAAGTGATTTGGGAGAATCATAAGGGAATCACTTCTTTGAAAAAATATTTTTCTCACACGTCACTCTTAATCAACGAAGTTGGTCCATGACCCCAACTTCACTACACACTTTCAAAATCTAAAAGAAAACATAATCAAACCATTTTCTAACCTCCACAAGAGGAACACAAAATAATTTGGTAGTACAAGTTACAATTTTGGGGATAGGCATCCAAATAACTCCCCATCATCATTTCTCATTTGAAACATAGAAAGTTGTGAATTAGGATACCAAAATCCTCCCAATAAATAATTCCTACACCATAAGTTAGGGAGACACCCGTGAAGGGTTAAATTCCAAGTTCAAATTGTTTTGTGCATGCCTGCTTGGGTCACCCAATCCTTGGAAAGCATCCAACATGTGACCGATTTCTGAGGCCAAAAATCTAAATGTCGTGCTTGATCAAGTTGAATTAGTGGTCAAAATCTAGGTTTATCTACCCAAGGTGGTGGTTGTGGGATGCAATCGCACCTCGGTCAAATTTTGAACGGTCGTTGGGAAATATTTCCAGTACCTTAGAGATATGCCCCCTTCACCCCTCATTATAATTGATTGTTCATCCCTTCACTAGTATCTCCTCAAGTGGGTTCTGACCCCATTGTCAAGTGATTTTTGGGAGGTCCATTTCTATTTGAGAAGAAGGGAATTACATCGGATAGGACACATGCATGATTTTTTTATATTCCCCATGCGGAGTCAGAAAAACAAACCAAACTACAAGTTACATTGTTATATTTTGTATGATTGTCACCATTTGATTACATGCAATTTATGAATACATGGTTTCAATAATTTATAAATCATTTCTTCTCATTATCACCATCACACAACCATACATAGTACAGAATCATAGGGGAACCACAACATCCCCATTGTTCTAGACGTTTGCAAACTCTCCCCCCAACATTGGGAGGTGTCCCCCACATGGTTGATATATCAACACAACCTTCACATACACCAGTAAGTACCATGTTCCTAGGATCAAACTTTCTTGGATATACTTTTTTGGGCACCAATAACCAACATAACTCACAGACAAACCCTCCACGACAAGGAGGTGGAGCCCCACTTTTTTCATAAGGAACAAACTCCCAACCATCGACACAAGGAACATTTCACCAACCATCACATACAACGACTAATACTCCACCCTCCATGCCATAATTGACATCTCTCAATATCCCATATTTTACGAAACTAATGAACGATCCCATATTACATGACCCCACCGTGCCAAATATCCCCACTAAGATACCTTTTGATATTCTGAAATTCGAAGGCAAGTTGGGAGAAGACCCCGCCAATCAAATTATGTATTTTCACCTGTGGTGTTATTCCAACAGTATCATGGAAGATTTGGTTTACTTAGGTTTATTCCAGATAACTCTCATTGGTCCCTCTACGAAGTGGTATGTAGATACGAAATTTGGGTCCCACTCAACTTTAGAGTCCTTGGTGAAATCCCTTTTATCCTTTTTTCAACTCCAGTGCATCATAAAATTGGCTTGGAAATCCTATCAAACTTCAAAAAAACCTCGACCATCCATATAGTTGATCATATCCATGAATGGTTAATAATATGAAGTATTTGCAAAGTAGATACCACCCCCCAACAATGACTAGACTAGTTCCTCATATAGCTATTCCCCCTCCTCGCCAAGGATGTTTCCACTATTTTCCCCCAAACTGAATATGAGGCTATCACTAAGGCACAAAACTTTGACTTAATCTACACTCATTCAGGGTACCTCTACACCGTAATACCTGATGCTCCTCTCCCTTTACCATTTGGTCAAGACAAACTCGAAGCATCGCACACTGTTGATGGGTTGATTGGGTCCATGACCCATACTCACTAACATTCTCAATCAGTACCCACGTTTGGGGCCAATCTTTACCAACCACCATATGGGGGAAGCCAATGCTACCCTCCCTCACCACATCAACCACCATTCATGGTTCCCCCCCTCCAATCATGGAACCACCAGTACTTGCCCCCTCATTCACCCAATACCCATACAAGAGGTGGTACCTTTACTGCCCTCAACATATACTCCCAACCCTATGGGGGACACCTCCACTTCATACAACCAATACATACCTCCCCAAGTTAACCCTTACTACCCTTTCCTTGATCCCCCTCAACCTGCTACCCCAACACATGGGAAACAAGAGGTCGGGGTAAATTTTATCCAACCTTCACCTATTCAAAAAGTTCAATCTTTTGAACAATTAAATACAAAAAATCCCCCTAATCCACCCAACAATAACCGATGAAAAGGGAATAACATAAACCAAGGATAAGGGGGAAACCCCCAACAACCAAATCCCCATGCAGGGGGTAACCAAAACCATGTCAACCAAAATCCCCAAGGGGGATATAACAATGGACAACCATTCCAAGGAAGGAATAATAACCTTTGAACTAACTTCCCATGTGCATTATGTGGAAAGTATGGCCATTACACCCATCATTTCTCGCAAATAGATTATTTCAAAAGAATGAAGGAAGCTACAAACCCCACCCACCCTATTGTCTCCCAAGGACCACCACAGGTACCTCCCAACTACATACCACAACCACAATCGAGGGTGTTGCAAAAACTGATCCCTCATCAAGGAGTCATCAACACACAACCCGACATTGCCTCATGCAAACATAAACAAGGGAAGTTTCCTCCCCTAGAGCAATCCCATCTTGGTAATACCACAGACCACAATATCCTCATCACCATTGAAGAGGAAATACTTTTGCAAACTTACAGTTGTAAATATGGTACACCTCTTGATCCATCGCCTACCACCTCAGAATCCCCCCATCCACCAACCAAAAAACCTTTGATGAACCCTCATCCTAACACTGAATCCATCACCCATATGCATTGTGCACCATTATGCAGGAATGTGCATAATCCCCATGCCTGAGTCACCCATAACTACAACCTTATTGACGATCTAGAAAAATCACCAGCTTCCATGTCAGTCCTAGAAGTCCTTCAGGCATTCCCTTCCCAAAGAAAGGAATTACTCTCACAATTGGGGGTGGTAGATCCTGTAGACACCTGTCTAATCACATTTGACTTTGACAAAGTAGACCCACGACTTCCATCATTAGTCGCATTCCAGATTCCTGTAAAAATATGGAATATCATCATCCTTCATTGCAATATTGACGAAGGAGAATCTACTTCCATCATGTACAAAATAGTATGGAAGAAACTCAGTTAACTCGATTTAATCCCCTCATCCATCACCCTTCAAGGTTATGATGGTAGACCATCCCAACCAGATGTTAAATTACGAGCTTGATTTCTTATGCAGATTAATTCTTTTATTTTCTTCAATACTTTGATTCCAGCTTAATACTCTTCAACAATTCCAAATCATAATCGAATAGCAATAATTATGTAGATAAGTAAACATGCATATCAACAACACATATACCCTTGGGGAAACCCTATATAGGGAGAAAAACCCCAACAAAAAATATTCCTTTATTGCATTAATAATGTAAGATCTCTTACAAATATCCACCATGAATGTTCTTCACTCAAAGAGATTTCCAGGATGACTCTGGCCTGACAAAGACTTACAAGACCTTGCCGAAATACACCTCTGACATGTTGCCTCTTTATCACTGATGTGCTCCTCTATTACTTCACCCTCAACTTGCATATGAAAATTGTGTTTCAAAACTCTGTTGCAGAACTGTGTTTAAGAGAGGGTTTGATCTCTTCTTATATAGGCTAAAGAGGGGAAGCTCGAAATAGTAACCTGATTGCATGCATTAAACATAACTCAGCTTCATGATTTAGTTCGAACTTAGAACTAGACTTGAGATTGGTTACAAATCAGCTTTACACTTTAGTTTGAACTTATAACTAGACTTGAGATTGGTTACAACTCAACATTACACTTTAGTTCGAACTTAGAACTAGACTTGAGACTGACATGCTTTAGTTTGAACTTAGAACTAAACTTAAGACTTTAGTTGCAACTCAACATTACACTTTAGTTCTAAAATAGAGCTAGACTCAAGATTTTAGTTGCAATTCAACATTACACTTTAGTTCTAAAATAGAACTAGACTCAAGACTTTAGTTGCAACTCAACATTACTAAAATAGGACTAGACTCAAGACTTTAGTTGCAACTCAACATTACTAAAATATAACTAGACTCAAGACTTTAGTTGCAACTCAACATCACACTTTAGTTATAACATAGAACTAGACTCAAGACTTTAGTTACAACTCTTGACAAGGCAATTCGAAATTCTCTTCATGGTGGATAATGTTTACACGTGCTAATGCACTAGATCAATACAATTACATCATTTGCAATATTAGAAATATCATTTGTTTCTAGCTAATAGTTATTTTATATTCAACGTAACTTTTTCTAGATGCCTTAACTTTTTCTCATGGCTCACAAGGTTTGACTAGGTTCACAGAGGTTGTATGTTCCCCCTAACTTTTGCACTAGTCTGTCTATGCTCACAGAAGTTGTACGTTCCCCCTCACTTTTGCACTAGACTGTCTATGCTCACAGAGGTTGTACGTTCCCCCTGACTTTTGCATTAGACTCACATAGCATCTCATTTATCCTAACTTTTGTTTTGACTCACAGAGGTTGTACGTTCCCCCTGGATTTTGTCAATACCTCACAAGACTGGTTGATTCTCTAAATCTCCCTGGCTAGCCTCAGGGTGGCCCATATGGCCTCTCATTAGAGAATGACTGTCGATGCTACCAAATTTAACACTCCCTCTCAGTGAGGGAGTCATTCTTAGCCACACCAAGCTTGCCTCTCAACTACACAAATTGTCTCGAGGTTAGAGGCTTAGTCAGGATATCAGCTACCTGCTCGCTCGTGGCTATGAACTATAACTTTACAGTTTTTATCTAGACCAAGTCTCAGATGTAGTGGTACCTCATGTCAATATGTTTTGACCTGTCATGAAATACTAGGTTCTCTGTTAATTTTATGCAACTTTGATTATCACAGTGAACCACCGTCATCTCGAGCTTGTCACCAAACAACCCAGAAACTAATTTTATGAGCCATATTTCTTCCTTGCTAGCATCACTTGCTGCAATGTACTTAGCCTCCATTGTACTCTGTGTAATGGATCCTTTCTTTTAGCTTGACTAAGATATCATAGCGGATCCTAAACTGAAGCAGTATCTGGAATTACTCTTCCGATCCACTAGGCTTCTTGCCCAGTCAACAGCTGCATACCCATGCAGAAATAAACCAACACTGGATGTGTATCTCAAACCATAAGTAATGCTCCCTCTGAGATATCTCAAGATGTGGTTTGTTGCCACCTAGTGTCTCTGTCTCGGTTTAGTCATGAACTGACTCATTGCAATCACTGCATAGCATATATCTGGCCTAGTGTGGATCATGTACATCAATGATCCAATCAACTGCCTATACATGGTGGGATCCACCAACTCTAAACTTGTATCAGAATCATGCAGCTTCTTCAGGTTGGTAACCATCGAAGTATACATGGATTTGCAATCCATCATACCAAACCTCTATAGTACATCCACTGTGTATTTTCCTTGTGCCAGAAATATCTCACCCTATCTTTGCCACACTTCCAATCCTAGGAAGTAATGCATCAAGCCTAAGTGTTTCATCTCAAATTCTGAGGTTAGATCCCTCTTACACCAAGCTATTATCCCTTCATCTCTTGTTAGAAAGAGATCATCAACATACAAGATTAGTATAACAAGTTGGTTACCTCTTACCTTGAAGTATAGATTTTCATCAGCATCACTTTTATGAAATCCCAGGCGTTTAAGAAAGCCATCAATCCTGTCATACCAAAATCTGGGAGCTTGCCTAAGACCATACAAGGCCTTCCTTAGCTTTCATACATGAGTGCCTTTGTTATGTAGTATAAAACCATATGGTTGTTCCAAAAAGACCTCCTGTTCAATCTTTCCATTCAAGAATGTTGTTTTTACATCCATCTGATGTAGCTTCCAACCAAGTACAGAAGCTAAGGAAATAATAGCTCGAATGGAGGTATACCTGGTTACAGGAGCAAAAGTCTCTTCATAGTCGATTACTTCTTTCTGAGTGAAGCCTTTGGCTATAAATATTTCTTTGAACTTTTCCACAGTTCCATCAACTACATGTTTGATCTTATAGATCCATTTGGAAGAAACCATTGATTTGTCTTTTGTCCTTGGCACAATGTCCCAAACATTGTTCTTTATAATAGACATGTATTCCTTAAGCATGGAATCCTTCCATACTTTTAATTTATCATCTTCTTCAAATGAAGAAGGTTCAACATCACTAATTTTTCTCATCAATGCAACATAGCCTCCAAACCTATGAGGCCTCTTCCTTTCCCTGAAAGTTCCTTTGGGAGAAGCTATCCTTTCTGCTTCCCACACTATTTCTTTAAGCCACCTTGGATTCCTTTTGGCTGGAGGTTCATAAAGAGTTATTTCTAACACTTCAGCAGGTTCTAGGGGCTTATTACTTGGCCCTTCACAAGGTTCCTCCCTCTGATCATTTGACTCTTCATTTTTAGAAGAGGGTGAAGCTGGTTGAACTTCTTTTGAATCCTACTGAAGCTCTCTGGATTTCTTAAATGTGGCTTCGTCATGGAAATTCACATCTCTACTTACCTCTATTTGCCTCTGACCTGGTACATAAATCGTGTAAGCCTTGGAGTTCTCACGGTAGCCCACAAACACCCCTTTCTTTCCTAAGGGTTCCATCTTTGTCCTATTTTCCTTAGGGACATGAATATACACAGGACATCCAAATATCCTTAGATGCCCTACTTCAGGTTTGATCCCTGAGAAAAATTCTTCAGGAGTATTGTCCTTCAAAACAACATGTGGACACCTGTTCTGAATATACATGGCAGTGGAGGTAGCTTCTTCCCATAAAGAATTTGGCAGATCCTGGTCAAACATCATTTCTTTCACTGCCTCACAAATAGTCTTGTTTTTCCTCTCAGCAACACCATTTTGTTGAGGGTTATATGGCATGGACAACTGTCTCTTCATTCCTACTGACTTGTATAAATCCTCAAACTAAAGAGATTCAAACTCTCCTCCATTGTTTTTTCTAAGGATTCAGATGTGTTTCCCTATATGCTTTTCAATAAAGGCTTTATATTCTTTGAATTTATCAAATTTGTCACCTTTATATTTAAGAAAATAAATCCAACATTTTCTTGAGTAATCATCAATAAAAATGGCATAATACAAACAACCACTGAGTGAGGGAGATGACACGGGACCACATACATCAGAATGAACCAGATCTAAGATGCCTCGAGCTTTGTTGTCACTACTAGGAAATGCTTTCTTTATATTTTTACCTAGCATGCATCCCTTACAAATTTCATTTTTACTAAGAGAAATAGAGGGCATGCCACATACCATGTTCTATAGATCTGGAAGAGCTTTGTAATGAAGATGACGAAGTCTTCTATGCCACAACTTGCTGGAACTAGTCGCATCATGAGCCAATTCCTGAACTGACTGTCCTAACACGATGTATAGTCCTCCACTACGAGTGCCAATGGTTTCTGTTGTACTTAAGTGGCTACCTTTAGCCCATAGTAGTGCCTTCTTGTCCTTGAAGATTACCCAATATCCCTTTTCCTCAAGGGTTGCAATTGATAGTAGATTCTTCTTGAGCCCTGGAACATATAATACTTCATCAACATGAAGTCTAGCCCTAGATTCCAATCTAAAGGAGATAGAGCCTACTCCCTCTACCTTGTAACATTTTTCATCCCCAAGCTCAACCTGCTCTGCAAAATATTTTGTCTCAAAATATGAGAGGATCTCCTTATACCCTATCATGTGCTTTGATGCACCACTGTCTACTAACCAAGTTTTCGGCCCCCTGGAAACTGAACTGGATAAGGCAGAAACCAAATAATATTCTTTCCTATTTTCTTTCTCACTAGAAGGACTTTTTTTTTTTTCTTTTGGATTCATCATTCTTAGCACTTGAGGCATGATGTTTCCCTTTCCTAGGATATTTCTTTCTAAACCAACAATCTTTAGCAAAATGACCCAACTTATTACAAATAAAACATTTAATCTTAGATGTATCAATATTATTTCCTTTGAATGTACCTTTGGTGTTTGGCTTCCACTGAGATCCTTTTTGGAAAGTGCCTTTCTTCTTTCCCTTGAATCTCGATGCTAAATCTGAGTGCTCTTCTTTCATTGGCTTGCTCCTGGTAGTTGTGTGACTCTCCTCCATAATCATGCCATAATCTCTCAAATGTGGTATGAATCTCTCTCCCACTTACATTGGATAAGAAG
>JASDQU010100378.1:16099-60024 GCA_032191745.1 Picea mariana
AGATGTAAATATTCTACTGCCACAAGACTTAAAATATTTCTAATTCAAGTCATTTTAACAACAGGAGAAAATATTTCATCAAAATCTATACTTTTCTTTTGTGCAAACCCCTTTACAACAAGTCTATCCATGTATCGCTTTTCTCCTCCATCTTCTTCCTTCAACTTGTAAACCCATTTATTCTACAATGCTCTTTTCCTTGCAGGAAACTGAACCAAGTCCCAAGTATGTTTATTTACCAAGGAATCCATTTCCTCTTTCATTCCTTTCTCCCACTTCCTTTTGGTGTCTACCTGCATTGCCTCTTCATAACATTCTGGTTCACCAAAATCAGTCAACAATAAATAATACAATGAAGGAGGGTATCGTTCAGGGGGTATACTTAACCTGTTCAATTCCCCTCTTGGGTGGATTTTTTGGTGTGTAACATATCCTAGAAGAATAAATATTATACTTTTGAAGGTAGAGAGGTATACAACATAATATTGTTGAGAAAGAATTTTCATCAACATAGTATGAGAAATTCATCAATTAAAATGGTCCTTCCTAAAACAAATTTCCATATGTTTTCAATCCATGTTCTATATTCTTTTAGTTTGAATGTGCATTTGTTACACAATGAATTCTAACTTGAGCTTTATTAACCAAGTATTCACTTCCACTTTCTTGCAATATTTATATTGTGGGGTATAATTGTGGCCTTAATTTAACATTTATATGTTCCTCTCCCCCATAAAAGGTTTTGTCACAAAATTAAGAATCATGGCATATTAGTCATTTTACTTACACCAATTACCTCATTTCTTCTACAAAATTCATAAAAATTTCCAACAACTCTTCCTTAGTCACATAATATTGGCATCTAGTCGTCAACATTTATCTAACAATGAGTGTCTTATTTCCCTCTAATAAGCATGTCAATCGATGATCAATGCCCCATTCGTTACCTTTTGGCGAAAACATTACGGATATGTTCCCTACCAAAATGGATTGCCAACATGTGAGTCCACTAAATCAATAAAGTGTACTTCATTCATAATACTTAATCAAAATTAATATAATATTCACTAAACCTTGTTATATAAGATCTAAGATATCATCATAATATTGTGTAATAGTTTTCGTCCTCCTCGAATTAGGATGATTAAAAAATTAGACATCGACCAATGGAGAGTGATACTCTATCCCATGTATCAACCTAGTCCATTTATTCACAATCATCCCATTCACTACTAATACATGGAATAAATAAGAAAGAAAGTTTTCACATCCATATTTCAACTATATCATTTTCTGATGTTTTAACTAAATGAAATACATAATTTCCCTAGATTGTTTTGTATTCATATGTATTTGATTGATCTACATCAACCACCTCCATAAAATATCTCTACACGTGTCATTTCCTTGTTGATTGGTACTCTTTCCTTCGTATTCCCTTCGTCATTATTGAAGAACACCATTCAACAATATATTTTGTAACTCGAATGAGGGAGTTAATTGTCAACATTATTTCCTTCCTACGTAATGCAATTTTGATAGATGAGCCTATCCCATAATACTCCATTTTCCCATTCCTAGTCTCAAAATAGTTCCATATATGTGGAACCTTATACTTTTTTTGAAAAATATAGAACCATTGAAATAAAGGGAATTTTTGAATTGGCCCATCCAACCATTTTACCAAATCTAATGGCAATCCATCTTTATATTATTCTTCTTCAAGTGATTGTAGAACAACTGAAAGAAATGTTGTACATAAGCTAGGTCATGGCACTTGTCATCACTTATGTAGAAGTGATTCTCCTTAAATATACCCATTTTGTTTTCATTACTAAATAGCCCATGCCTATATGCGATATGGAATAGTAGGCTAACCTACTCTAAGTAAAAAAATGGGATTTGAATGGGAAATGTATCTCTGTATATTCTAAAATATTTTTCCTACCATCAAGCCATATGGACATGTTGAACATATTGTTGTGTATTTTCAAAGAAATATTTTATGAATTCACAAACTCCTACTTAGTGGGAAAGAAACAAAGGAATATATAAGTTCAATATTATAATAATCGCCCCCATCACATTTCAAAGTGAAACATGGGAGAAAAGATACCATTTAAGTAGTCATTATTAACCCGGGAAGTCACCCATTATATATTTTCTCTTTCATGCCCTCCTCAAGTATCATATGTGACAAATTTGAATCTTTTTAGGTCAACCTACTTCCACCCAATTTCATAATTATCACTTACATGCAGGAACTTTCTGAGTAATTTCATTCCAATTAACCTAGGGCATGTCTCATTTGAGAAATATTTTTTATAATATGCATAACCCTATGACCTTATACACGTGATGCTATGAATAAAGTCTCTATATGATGTCAATGATAATATAACTAATCATTCCTACAAAATAATGTTATACAATACACAAAAAATAGACATGTGTGTCGTAATAATAACAATATTCAATTTGGTTTCTACAACAACATTTGTTATGTATTATGTTTATATGAACATACCAAAGGATTTCATTTATTGAAAGATATTTGGCCCAAGTTAAGTGCACTATGATAATTCCTAAATCTCTCATACAATTATGTCTATGTCATGTCAAGAAAATGATTAATGTGGGGTTCACTATCCCTAGAACCCCTTCTTAATTTTAGTACATCCTTTTGGTTCGAAGAAGGCCTATTGTTCTCATGCCAAAAAAAAATTACTTGTCCCCTAACTGATTCAATTAGCTTCATGTTATAATGAATTATCTTATTAATGAAGGCCCAAAAATATGTTTCTCCACCTATGTAAAGGATATATCATCTAATACAATACTTTTTAGAGGTTTTTACATTACATTTAATGGCATGACATGTTTGTTTAAAAAAACAATGTTTTCTTGTGATTTTGCTAAAAAACAATTGTGACAAGACACATCGGGTTGCATTATGGTCTTGAGAATGATATTTTTTAATAATTTTATGAAAATAATCCACAATTATTATAACGATAAGATTACCTATTTGTGAACTTTTAACTAATTCAATGCCTAAAATTCTCCTAGCAATAGTCAAACTCCTAGATTTTAACAAAAATAGAATTAACTAACATTTAGCTACATCAAATTTTGGTTCAAAATATACTTTGATCATTTTTTATGATTGATAAAGAATAGTTTGATTAAGAAACTTACCTTTAGATGATGCTAGACCACTTTCATCAACCTAAGTGAGTCTAGGAGTTCCTCGAAACACATTGCTCAATCTAGGTAAAGATGATGTAGACATATTTTGGCAGTCTTGAGCTTTGTATTTAGGAGTTATAAACATAGGATTTATTACCCCTTTAATAACTTGTGGGTTAATTTTGGGAGGAGAGTGGACATGCTCATGGGTATTTTCTAGAATTTATAACAATCAAACAATAGGTTTCACCAGAGGAACTTCTTCACTAGATGGTTGTGCACCAGTTGCCTCTCTAATTTTATCCATAGTATAATTATATCCAAGAAAATCCATCATCATTTTCTCATCCACAACAATTTTTATTGATGAAAAAATCGTTAGATATTATTTTTGGGATTAACTGCGTAGTGTAAGTCATTAATCTATGACCCAGTTAATGCCAAAAATAATATCTAATATGTTGCACTGTGGAAGCCCCTCTAGAAACAATCATTGTCGGTTCATTATAGGTTATAAATGGATTGGAGTCTACTAAAACCCTACACTTTTCTTGTGGTGATGGAGGAAAAACAACAGTTGCATATATTATTGTATAATTTGGATTGGCCTCTGCTAAAATCGTATGTTTTTCCATATCTACCATTCTCTTTTCTCTTCCTTTAATGACATTTTCAATGGGATTATATTTCATTTAATACTTTCTTGATCAGTTATATTTCTTCCCCGTGATTAAAGGGATTGGAAATAATAAAAAGACACAAAATTTCCTTCCAACTACATAAAAAAAAACAAAAAATGCCTTCCAATTTAAGAAAAGGACAAAAAATTGCCATTCAATTACACTAGAAAACATAAAATGTGTATGATGTTGCAATTTTTCATAGAATATGTTAGGTAATATGTAAACGCAAGAGAATCCTTAAGAGAGAAAGAGGTAGGGAATTATGTTTTTCCTATTTTTTATGTCCCAAAAGAATGCACACACTTTGGAATATGTGATTTGTAAACAATGGAATTATAGCCCACTTGCTTCACCAATGCATATGCTTAGTGGAATTTACTTTTTGGTGTCTATCTTAGTCCCCTCCTTAGGATTTTACATATATTTTTGTCTATACAAAATACGATAGGCTTCCATTCCTCTGTGTTGCACAAGGATCTCTCTTCTCCCCCTTTCTACAAAGCCTTCTGCTAGTTGTAACCAATGTTATGTGAATTATTTTCTCTTAGTTTGGTATCTTACCTTCTAATGGTTTCAAGGAATTCTTTGTGAAACCAATGGAGACAACCAACTACAATCCCCTAAATTCCCAAACTTGTTTGCAAAAAATAAACCATATGACTTTACAATTGAAACTCTCTATTATGGTTTGATTGCAAGGATATGTGTTAAGATAGTATGAGTGAAACCCTAGTTCAATTGTCCCCAATTTCAAATAACAATGACCTAAAACTCTTGTAGGTTGAAATTGAATTTATACAAGGTGTTATCACCAAAAAATTGCTCAGACAAATAAAAACAATGGATGAAAAAACCAAGCACAACATACTACCAATAATGATGGAAGGACAAAATTCTATTTGGAAAGATACCCACAAAACTATATAAAATGGTTATGAAGTTTCATGTGTATTCAACAAAAGAAGTGCATGCACATCCACGCAGGCTAAAATAGTGTACAATAGATACAGTACATGAAGTGCGCGACTAATGGTCGGAAAATACGTGCAGATGCATAAATGACGCAATGATGATTTTGGTCGGGACTCAACCACTTCTGGGATGGAGTGGATCTCCCCCATACCCAAAATCGCCCCCAAAGTCCACCTTGGGATCACTGAAAGGGATGGGAGGTACCTTCAAAGACCTCCCATTCACACTTGTAACTAGTTGAGAAATATATTTCCATCCTACTATAAATAGAGGATCATTTTATGAAAAAAAAGAAGAAGAATCCATATCATTTTTATGTTGTTCAAATTCTCTTGGAGAAATTCATCTTTCCCTTGAGCCACAAGTTTGAGAAAGTGTATCTTTGAGCATGATTTACACCTATGTTGAATGTAAGCCTTGGGTATTTTCACCATTGAATACTCACTGTTGGAGAGTGATAGCTCTATTTTTTTAGGGATCAAAGGACCCTCCCTTAGGAGGAATAGAGGATTCATTGTCCTATATTTCTCCTCTTGGTTCACTCAATTTGTAGATTCAAATATATTGGGTAACCATTCCATGTGTTCAATTTCATGTGTCACTTGTTTATGTAACTTTAGTTTGCTTTTTATTCTTAGTTGCTATTTTCTTTCTTTGTGTTTTATTTTCTAACTTGCAGTTCCACTAACTTGATAACCATCCTTATCTTCTTCCTTGTTATCTCACCAGGGTAGTTAAGGGCCTCTTTTTTTCTTACTCTTGTGGAAAAAGAACCCAAACATTTTGGTGACTCTGTTGGGGATAGAATCACAATTCCTCCTCAAGTATGCCTCTAGAGTTGTTACTCTCACATTTTTTTGTTTGCAGGACCAAGAACTAGCCTAGCCACACCCTTAGATAGAATAATTCAACTTATTTTTGAGAGAAGACGATCAAAATTTTCATCCTTCCATTTTCCTACGTGCATGTGAGTTCAGGTCAAATAGATGTGTAGTACACGCATTTCCTCTCTCTGTAACAACTCTCTCAATGTGCACTCTACACTTTGTGTGTGAGTGTTCTTTGTTTATTCATGCACTATTCTCTTTTCCAAAATTATAAGGCTTGAGAAGCCCATTTCCACCAAGTAGATTAGATTTTATTTATGCACTGTTACAAGATCCATAAATAGCAGGATTGAGATTCACTCTTGCATATATAGCTTAGACAACGCATAAACATTTAGGGAGGATAAAAACAACCTTTGTGTCTTTTACTTCCTTATTTTCCACATGGTTGGCTTAAATTTTAGCATGTGAATTTGAGTAGTTGTTTTTTTTTTACAAACTCATCACATTAATTCGGGACTATAAACTTATTTAGTGGATCTTGGAGTATTCTCTTTCTTTGCACCATAGTGTGAACTTGGAAATCAGAAAAAGAGATTTCCTAGAGAAGTCTTCATCTCCCTTGATAAAATCAATCTCTAGGAGAGGCCAATACCTTTTAACTTATTTTTTGAAACTTAAATATTAAATAATGTAAGGGCCCACACATGCCCACATCTGCACAATCTTAGCATAGCTTCAAATTTCTAGAGTAACTCACTTAAGAAGTTTAAAGCATTGTAAGGGCCCATACATGCCCACATGTTCACAATATAGGAATAGTTTCAAAGATTCCTTAGATTAGAAAACATCCTAGGGAGATTAAAGATGATAAGTAAGGACCCAAATGTACACCATGTTAATTACTTAGATATTTTTCAATTTCAGCAAGGATTGTTTTTGAAACATGGTAAATTAGAAGTAAGCAACGATTGTAAAGGACCAAGCTATGTCCACATCCCAAAATTTTCTCACTTAACTTATCAAAAATTCATCACTCACTATAAATTCTTGCACAAATCATCACGTATCCAAGAGGTTTTTGTCAGAGACTTGATACTGTAGTATGCTCTTCTCCTTGCACCCATAAGTGATTTGGGAGAATCATAAGGGAATCACTTGTTTGAAAAAATATTTTTCTTACATGTCACTCTTAATCAACGAAGTTGGTCCATGACCCCAACTTCACTACCCACTTTCAAAATCTAAAAGAAAACATAATCAAACCATTTTCTAACCTCCATAAGAGGAACACAAAATAATTTGGTAGTACAAGTTACAATTTTGGGGATAGGCATCCAAATAACTCCCCATCATCATTTCTCATTTGAAACATAGAAAGTTGTGAATTAGGATACCAAAATCCTCCCAATAAATAATTCCTACACCATAAGTTATGGAGACACCTGTGAAGGGTTAAATTCCAAGTTCAAATTGTTTTGTGCATGCTTCCTTGCGTCACCCAAGCCTTGGAAAGCATCCAACGTGTGACCTATTTTTGAGGCCAAAAATCTAAATGTCGTGCTTGATCAAGCTGAATTAGTGGTCAAACTCTAGTTTTATCTACCCAAGGTGGTGGTTGTCGGATGCAATCACACCTCAGTCAAATTTTGAATAGTCGTTGGGAAATATTTCCAGTACTTTAGAGATATGCCCCCTTCACCCCTCATTATAATTGATTGTTCATCCCTTCACTAGTATCTCCTCAAGTGGGTTCTGACCCTATTGTCAAGTGCTTTTTTGGAGGTCCATTTCTATTTGAGAGGAAGGGAATTACGTCGGATAGGACACATGCATGAATTTTTTATATTCCTCATGCGAAGTCAGAAAAACCAACCAAACTACAAGTTACATTGTTATATTTTGTATGATTGTCACCATTTGATTACATGCAGTTTATGAATACATTGTTTCAGTAATTTATAAATCATTTCTTCTGATTATCACCATCACACAACCATACATAGTACAAAATCATATGGGAACCACAACATCCCCATTGTTCTAGACGTTTGCAAACCCTCCCCCCAACATTGGGAGGTGTCCCCCACATGGTTGATATATCAACACAACCGTCACATACACCAGTAAGTACCACGTTCCTAGGATCAAACTTTCTTGGATATACTTTGTTCGGCACCAATAACCAACATAACTCACTAACAAACCCTCCTCCACAAGGAGGTGGAGCCACACTTTCTTCATAAGGAACAAACTCCCAACCATCCTCACAAGGAACATTTTAGCAACCATCACATACAACGGCTAATACTCCACCCTCCATGTCATAATTGGCATCTCTCAATATCCCAAATTTTACGAAACTAATGAACGATCCCATATTACATGACCCCACCATGCCAAATATCCCCACTAAGCTACCTTTTGATATTCCGAAATTCGAAGGCAAGTTGGGAGAAGACACTGCCAATCACATTATGTATTTTCACCTGTGGTGTTCTTCCAACACTATCATGGAAGATTTGGTTTACTTAGGTTTATTCCAGATAACTCTCATTGGTCCCTCTACGAAGTGGTATATAGATGCAAAATTTCGGTCCCACTCAAGTTTTGAGTCCTTGGTGAAATCCCTTTTATCCTTTTTTCAACTCCGAGTGCATCATAAAATTGGCTTGGAAATCCTATCAGACTTCAAAAAAACCTCGACCATCCATATAGTTGATCATATCCATGAATAGTTAATAATATGAAGTATTTGCAAAGTAGATACCACCCCCGAACAATGACTAGACTAGTTCCTCATATAGCTATTCCCCCTCCTTGCCAAGGATGTTTCCACTATTTTCCCCCAAAATGAATATGAGGCTATCACTAAGGCAAAAAACTTTGACTTAATCTACGCTCATTCAGGGTACCTCTACACCGTAATACCTGATGCTTCTCTCCCTTTACCATTTGGTCAAGACAAACTCAGAGCATCGCACACTGCTGATGGGTTGATTGGGTCCATGACCCATACTCACTCACATTATCAATCAATACCCATTTTTGGGGCCAATATTTACCAAGAACCATATGGGGGAAGCCAATGCTACCCTCCCTCACCACATCAACCACCATTCATGGCTCCCCCCCTCCAATCATGGAACCACCAGTACCTGCCCCCTCATTCACCCAATACCCATACAAGAGGTGGTACCTTTACTGCCCTCAACATATACTCCCAACCCTATGGAGGACACCTACACTTCATACAACCAATACACACCTTCCGAAGTTAACCCTTACTACCCTTTCCTTGATCCCCCTCAACCTGCTACCACAACACATGGGAAACAAGAGGTCAGGGTAAATTTTATCCAACCTTCACCTATTCAAAAAGTTCAATCTTTTGAGCAATTAAATACAAAAAATGCCCCTAATCCACCCAACAATAACCGATGAAAAGGGAAGAACATAAACCAAGGATAAGGGGGAAACCCCCAACAACCAAATCCCCATGCAGGGGGTAACCAAAACCATGTCAACCAATATCCCCAAGGGGGATATAACAATGGACAACCATTCCAAGGAAGGAATAATAACCTTCGAACTAACTTCCCATGTGCATTATGTGGAAAGTATGGCCATTACACCCATCATTTCCCCCAAATAGCTTATTTCAAAAGAATGAAGGAAGCTACAAACCCCACCCGCCCTGTTGTCTTCCAAGGACCACCATAGGTACCTCCCAACTACATACCACCACCACAATCGAGGGTGTTGCAAAAACTGATCCCTCATCAAAGAGTCATCAACACACAACCCGACATTTCCTCATGCAAACATAAACAAGGAAAGTTTCCTCCCCCAGAGCAATCTCATCCTGGTAATACCACAAACCACAATATCCTCATCACCATTGAAGAGGAAATACTTTTGCAAACTTGCAGTTGCAAATATGGTACACCTCTTGACCCATCTCCCGCCACCTTAAAATCCCCCCATCCACCAACCAGAAAACCTTTGATGAACCCTCATCCTAACACTGAATCCATCACCCACATGCCTTGTGCACCATTGTGTAGGAATGTGCATAATCCCCATGCCCGGGTCACCCATAACTACAACCTTATTGACGATCTAGAAAAATCACAAGCTTCCATGTCAGTCCTAGTAGTCCTTCAGACATTCACTTCCCAACGAAAGGAATTACTCTCACAATTGGGGGTAGTAGATCCTGTAGACACCTGCCTAAGCACATTTGACTTAGACAAAGTAGACCCACGACTTCCATCATTAGTCGCACTCTAGATTCCTGTACAAATATGGAATATCATCATCCATCATTGCAATATTGACGAAGGAGAATCTACTTTGATCATGTACAAAATAGTATGGAAGAAACTCAGTTCACCCGATTTAATCCCCTCATCCATCACCCTTCAAGGTTATGATGGTAGACCATCCCAACCAGATGTTAAATTATGAGCTTGATTTCTTATGCGGATTAATTCTTTTATTTTCTTCAATACTTTGATTCCAGCTTAATACTCTTCAACAATTCCAAATCATAATAAAATAGCAATAATTATGTAGATAAGTAAACATGCATATCAACAACACATATACCCTTGGGGAAACCCTGTACAGGGAGAAAAACCCCAGCAAAAAAATATTCCTTTATTGCATTAATAATGTAAGATCTCTTACAAATATCCACCATGAATGTTCTGCTCTCAAAGAGATTTCCAAGATGACTCTGGCCTGACAAAGACTTACAAAACCTTGCTGAAATACACCTCTGACATGTTGCCTCTTTATCACTGATGTGCTCCTCTATTACTTCACCCTCAACCTGCATATGAAAATTGTGTTTCAAAACTGTGTTACAGAACTGTGTTTAAGAGAGGGTTCAACCTCTTCTTATATAGGCTGAAGAGGGGAAGATCGAAATAGTAACCTGATTGCATGCATTAAACATAACTCAGCTTCATGATTTAGTTYGAACTTAGAACTAGACTTGAGATTGGTTACAAATCAGCTTTACACTTTAGTTTGAACTTATAACTAGACTTGAGATTGGTTACAACTCAACATTACACTTTAGTTCGAACTTAGAACTAGACTTGAGACTGACATGCTTTAGTTCGAACTTAGAACTAGACTTAAGACTTTAGTTGCAACTCAACATTACACTTTAGTTCTAAAATAGAGCTAGACTCAAGATTTTAGTTGCAATTCAACATTACACTTTAGTTTTAAAATAGAACTAGACTCAAGACTTTAGTTGCAACTCAACATTACTAAAATAGGACTAGACTCAAGACTTTAGTTGCAACTCAACATTACTAAAATATAACTAGACTCAAGACTTTAGTTACAACTCTTGACAAGGCAATTCGAAATTCTCTTCATGGTGGATAATGTTTACACATGCCAATGCACTAGATCAATACAATTACATCATTTGCAATATTAGGAATATCATTTGTTTCTAGCTAATAGGAATTTTATATTCAACCTAAATTTTGCTAGATGCCTTGACTTTTTCTCATGTCTCACAAGGTTTGACTAGGCTTACAGAGGTTGTATGTTCCCCCTGACTTTTGCACTAGTTTGTCTATGCTCACAGAGGTTGTACGTTCCTCCTCACTTTTTCACTAGACTGTCTATGCTCACAAAGGTTGTACGTTCCCCCTGACTTTTTCATTAGACTCACATAGCATCTCATTCATCCTAACTTTTGGTTTGACTCACAGAGGTTGTATGTTACCCTTGGCTTTTGTCAATGCCTTACAAGACTGGTTGATTCTCCAAATCTCCCTAGCTAGCCTCAGGGTGGCGCATATGGCCTCTCATTAGAGAATGATTGTCGATGCTACCAAATTTAACACTCCCTCTCAGTGAGGGAGTCATTAGTAGCCACACCAATCTTGCCTCTCAGCTGCACAAATTGTCTCGAGGTTGGAGGCTTGGTCAGGATATCAGCTACCTACTCGCTCATGGCTATGCACTGTAACTTTACAGTTTTTATCTAGACCAAGTCTCTGATGTAGTGGTACCTCATGTCAATATGTTTTGACTTGTCATGAAATATTGGGCTCTCTATTAATTTTATGCAACTTTGATTATCATAGTGAACCACCATCATCTCGAGCTTGTCACCAAACAACCCAAAAACCAATTTTATGAGCCATATTTTTTCCTTCCTAGCATCACTTGCTGCAATGTACTCAGCCTCCATTGTACTCTATGTAATGGATCCATGCTTTCGGCTTGACCAAGAGATCATACCAGATCCTAAACTAAAGCAGTATCCAGAAGTACTCTTCCGATCCACTGGGCTTCTTGCCCAGTCAACATCTGCATACCCATGCAAAAGTAAACCAACATTGGATTTGTATCTCAGACCATAAGTAATGGTCCCTTTGAGATATCTCAAGATGTGGTTTGCTGCCACCTAGTGTCTCTATCTCGGTTTAGTCATGAACTGACTCATTGCAATCACTGCATAGCATATATTTGGCCTAGTGTGGATCATGTACAAAATGATCCAATCAGCTGCCTATACATGGTGGGATCCACCAACTCTGAACTTGTATCAAAATCATGCAGCTTATTCAGGTTGGTAACCATCGAGGTAGACATGGATTTGCAATCCATCATACCAAACCTCTTTATTACATCCACTGTGTATTTTCCTTGTGCCAGAAATATCTCGCCTCGTCCTTGCCACACTTCCAATCCTAGGAAGTAATGCATCAAGCCTAAGTGTTTCATCTCGAATTCTGAGGTTAGATCCCTCTTACACCAAGCTATTATCCCTTCATCTCTTGTTAGAAAGAGATCATCAACATACAAGATTAGTATAACAAGTTGGTTACCTCTTACCTTGAAGTATAGATTTTCATCAGCATCACTTTTATGAAATCCTAGGCTTTTAAGAAAGCCATCAATCCTATCATACCAAAATCTGGGAGCCTGCCTAAGACCATATAAGTCCTTCCTTAGATTTCATACATGAGTGCCTTTGTTATGAAGTATAAAACCATATGGTTGTTCCAAAAATACCTCCTGTTCAATCTTTCCATTCAAGAATGTTGTTTTTACATCCATCTAATGTAGCTTCCAACGAAGTATGGAAGCTAAAGAAATAATAGCTCGAATGGAGGTATACCTGGCTACAGGAGCAAAAGTCTCTTCGTAGTCAATTCCTTCTTTCTGAGTGAAGCCTCTGGATACAAATCTTTCATTGAACTTTTCCACACTTCCATCAACTACATGTTTGATCTTATAGATCCATTTGGAAGAAACCACTGATTTGTCTTTTGTCCTTGGCACAATGTCCCAAACATTGTTCTTTATAATAGACATGTATTCCTTAAGCATGGAATCCTTCCACACTTTTAATTTATCTTCTTCTTCAAATGAAGAAGGTTCGAAATCACTTATTCTATTCATTAGTGCAACATAGCCTCCAAACCTATGAGGCCTCTTCCTTTCCCTAAAAGTTCCTTTGGGAGAAGCTATCCTTTCTGCCTCTCGCACTATTTCTTTAAGCCACCTTGGATTCCTTTTGGCTGGAGGTTCTTCAAGAGTTATTTCTAACACTTCAGCGGGTTCTAGGGGCTTATTACTTGGCCCTTCACAAGGTTACTCCCTTTGATCATCTGACTCTTCATTTTTAGAAGAGGGTGAAGCTGCTTGAACTTCTTTTGAATCCTGCTGAAGCTCTCTGGATTTCTTAAATGTGGCTTCCTCATGGAAATTAAAATCTCTACTTACCTCTATTTGCCTCTGACCTGGTACATAAATCGTGTAAGCCTTGGAGTTCTCACTGTAGCCCACAAACACCCCTTTCTTTCCTGAGGGTTCCATCTTTGTCCTCTTTTCCTTAGGGACATGAATATACAAAGGACATCCAAATATCCTTAGATGCCCTAGTTCAAGTTTGATCCCTAAGAATAATTCTTCAGGAGTATTGTTCTTCAAAATAGCATGTGGACACCTGTTCTGAATATACATGGCAGTGGAGGTAGCTTCTTCCCATAAAGAATTTGGCAGATCCTGGTCAAACATCATTTCTTTCACTGCCTCACAAATAGTCTTGTTTTTCCTCTTAGCAACACCATTTTTTTGAGGGTTATATGGCACGGTCAACTGTCTCTTCATTCCTACTGACTTGCAGAAATCCTCAAACTAAAGAGATTCAAACTCTCCTTCATTGTTTGTTCTAAGGATTCAGATGTGTTTCCCTATCTCCTTTTCAATAAAGGATTTATATTCTTTGAATTTATCAGATTTGTCACTTTTATCTTGAAGAAAATATATCCAACATTTTCTTGAGTAATCATCAATAAAAATGGCATGTCCAGAATGAGATATTTTAAGATATTTTTAGTAGTTGGGAACCTTGGAATGAACAATTATGTTGATTATCAAACCTTATCATGGAATTAGGAATCCTTTTATCATGTTGCAGTTTAAGCCCCATCTCAAGGGTGACCTGTTGTTGGAAGTTTATCAGAAACATATTTTATGGATGGGAGGAACGTCTGAGCTCTACGCATAGTTGGTGACTATTTATAAAATATAAGTTTCCTTTGTGTTCTTTTCTAATTTACTATGTGCTTAATTATCTATGTCTGATATGGGTTTATTTTTTGTATGATGTTGCATATAATTATTTTTTGTTATTTTGTATGATGTTGTTTGTACATGTAAGCATGATGGTGTGTTTGATAATTATTGTCGCACATGCAAAGTATTATAGTTATTGATTTTAATGTTAGTTAAATTGGTAATAATGGTCATGAGTTTTCGACACAAAGTTATAATTAGTGTGCACATGTAGAAATAATTATTGCATGCAAGAGGATGGAATTGTTGTGTGCCTAGGGAAGCGGAACCATGAGCACAAGGAGAACTAAATCTTCATGCAACACTAGAATAGTTTTGAACACAGTAATAATCATGTGTTCAGAGTGGTTACAGGTGCAGTTGTATTATGTGTTAATTACATTGTTATACTTAGTGTTTGAAGTGGGATATTTGTGTGGCATTATCGAGCTAGGGATAGTGTGTGTTATCTCACATGTTTCTATAAAAAGCAATGTTATAGTGTATAATCTGCACACAAGTTTTTTTTGGAGTGGAATTGCTCAGCGGTAAGCTGGGAATGTTATAGAATGGTATCATAGCATTTGTTAGTGTTTGTAACGGGGTACGTTACAAATTGGTATCATAGTTGTGTCCTAGCTAGGAGGTTGGGTACATTATAGATTGGTATTAGAACATATTAGTAATGGGGAACCCTATGGATTTAGGATACATTACATAATGGTATCAAAGAATATTAGTAATGGGGAACGCTACACCTTATATAAGTGATTTCACTCACACCCCCAAAATTGTATAGGTTGTTGCCTTGGCCTTTTCCAAAATTAATCTGCAGTCTTATGTTCATTTTTGGTTGATTGAACTTGATAATTTTCTTGGGTGTTGTTCTTGAAAAAGGGTGTCTTAAAATAATTGTTCCTTTAGTTCTTTTTACCCTTCATCTTGTCATTCCAGGCCCTTTGGAAAACTGTCCTTGCTTTTTTTGTTCAAAAAGATGCATTTCTCTCCTTATGGTTTCCTCCAAGGTCTTGGGGTTATCATATTGAATCTTGTCACTAAAGAAGGAGGGTAACCCACCTACGAACCTTTGGATATTAAAATTATCATACTTGATGAAGTAAATATACATCAACAATTCAAAGAACCTCTTCTCATATTCTTTCATTGTCATGCTTCCCAACTTTGTTTCAAATAACTCTTTCATCTTCCTTTCATAGTAATGCTCAGACAACTAGTTCTCTTGGAAATATCCTTTGAACTGCCTCCATTACATTGTCTTCTCATCAAGGTTCTTGGCTTGATTAAGGTAATCCCACCACATGGTTTCTATTGTAAGCTAGGGAAAAGTAGGGAGAGTTACCGATACATCCTTACATAGACATCATTGAGATACATGCATACACATAGACATATATAAATACATACACAAGTAATGAGCGCCTAAAGAACAATCCTTTTATTATATGATAGAACAATACAACATAGTTACATATAAACTCTCACATGAATCTATTTGAGCCTTAATGTGCTTTTATATTTATACCTCTTTCAGGAAGTTGAAACTACTTAACTTCCTAGGTCGGTTTGTTAACAAATACTCTGACCGACCTCTACTTTGGACTACGTCGGTTGACCGATTAGTTCTTAGTTGATTGGCGGGTCTAGTTGACATAGTCAATTATCCCCTACAATGTCTCCCCCAACCTCAATTCCTTGATCGTCTCGAGCAAGTGGGGGTTATACAAAATAATTTTTCATTCTTTGGTTACAAAATTACCATATGGAGAAGTAGAAGATGAAGAGAGAAATATACACATGTAAGAAGAGGAGACAAAATATTTATTTGATCAGTCAACTTAAAGTATTTTTTTCGACTATTTTGATGTGTTAGATTCATCGACTTATTTTTTTTTTCTCTTTCTTTGTTGACTTGGAAGGTGATCTGAATAATACTAGGGGTCAACTACTTTATTTCTTGAATGAATTTAGACCATGTGTCGATCACCTGCTCTTCTTCCATATTTAGAATTTTTGAATGGGGAATCAAGTCAACTTTCTCTACTATGCTTGATTTATAAAGGGTACCCGAGTCTTGGTAAAAAAACATTTCTGTGACCTGCATTTTACATATGAGTTGGCTGAGGTGACTAGATACCTGGTTAGTTTCCAACTGCACTTTGTGTCCCTCCTTTTTCCATTCCTTCTCTTGTTGTGATAGTTATTTCTCTGCTTCGTTTTATTTTTCCAATTATGTGGTGAGGGACTCTTTTATTTTGTTGTTAGTAACCAATTTTATTTTCCTTTCTATACTGTCAACTACAACCATTTGTATCTGAAACTTACTGAATGCATCTAAAAATGAGTTGCCCATTCAGTTACCATGAAATTTAGTGTTCTAACTTATTTGGTTAACTTCTCTTTGTTCTTATTGAAGCCTTTCATATTATTCCATTTTGTTTCTAAGTTTGCATCCATACGCTCCTAAGCTTCTTGGATTTCTCTGGTGGCTAAGTCGCATTGTTGTTTGACTTCTTATTTTTCTTTTTTCAGAGCCACTAATTGTTGTCGGTAGTATGTACTGGTTTTGATCATTCTATCGATTATCCCTTTAAATCCTTCAAGGGGCTTATGTTCTTATTCTGTTGGACAACCTAGAGGGGGGTTGAATCAGTTTTTACCGTGCTTAAACAATTATGCTTATTTTAACTCTTTACAAAGAACTTAATGATAATCACAATAATTCAGGAAAATCAGTAATAGCACATTCAACATTGGTCACACATATGAGATACACAGAGACAGATATTTCCTAAGGAAACCCATAAGGGGTAAAAACCTCTTCTTCTTTATATGATAAGTAATCTTTACATTCTTTACATTATCATACATATGAGCACCAACTCATAATGAGGCTACAACCTCTGTTTTGCAAGCTTCTACTTACTGAGAGCACCAACTCTCTGGTTTCTCTAGCACCAACTAGAAGGAAGCACCAACTAGAGGGAAGAACCAACTCCCTGGTGTTCCATCACCAATTTGATGGAAGCACCAACCTCCAATCATATAGGCACCAACCTATAAAACCGAGAACAACAGTTCTCCCTTGCACCACCCTGCCACCCTATTTTTTGTTGTTGCAACCAGACGGAAGCTACAAATCCCTTTTTTCAAGCACCCACTTGAACCTATGAGGACAACAGTCCTCCCTAGAACAAACCTACTACCATGAAATATAAAGTTTTCTATCTATAAATTTATCACAGTGATACAATTTTTATGATTGGCTTACCAGGCTTATCACTGTTTTGCTATGCTGCGTTGTTCTCCTATATCAGTGTCTCTTTGTCTACATCTTCTTACAATTTCTGATCTCCTGTTTTTCTCTACCAAAGCACCTCAGCCTTCCTTTAGTGTCTCACTATCTTGTTGCACACATGCCTTGCGCTTTCAGTGCTTCTGCCTTTTATACTCTATGCACCATGTCCATTCAATGCACCATTCTTCTTCTCTGTATTTTAGCTGCTGCACACTCCTCCTTCTACACTCCTGAATCCCTCACAACAACAACAACCCCTCTCTTCTTTTTTCTACATACTTATAGTCTCGGTGCAACTTGTGCATGTTTTCTCTCCATGTCGAGTGCTCTGCCCGATCATAATTGCAACTCTTCAGCTTCTCTAGCAGTTAGCTTCTCTAGCAGTTAGGAATCTCAGCTTCTCTAGCTGATATTCCTTAGCCTATATCGCAGTTGAGACTCTTCGTATTCTCTATAAAAGTCGATTTAATCCTCTCTATTGCAGTTATAGGCTCCGACACTCTTCCATCTGTCAACCACCTCTAAGAATAATCTTCATTCGACTGGAAGATGCCTCGAGCCTCTTCATCTTCTCTGGTGATCACACTAAATCCTGATTGATTCCTTTGGAAAAATCCATCATCCATTTCTGGAAGTCACAATCTGAAGTGCAACAATAGCTCTCCGATCGCACTTAAATTCACCTGCACCGTTGGATTGGATCCGTAGGATCTTGTGTTTAATTCGCATTTCGACATTTTAGGATTTCAACATTCCTATGGTAGAGTTTCTTGACGCTTCATGTCGAGGTCCCCGAAACTATGAAATTGAGCTTGGTTGCACTAGCTCCTTCCTTCATCTTCCGTCGATGTGACCAATGGCTGTGACCACAGGCTGAGCCAAAACGTGTTTTTCATTTCAACATTTCGGCCATTCAACAATCCTATTGTGAGGCATCTCGACTCTGTAAGTCACGATCTCTGAAACTCTGAAATGGAGCTTACCACTTCAATCTTTTCTCTACATCTCTTCGACCATGTGACTACGAGAGGTGACCGAGCACTTATCCATATAGTGCTTTTGTGATTTATCTTTTCAGCACTTCGGTGTTCCTGTGGCGATGAGTTCTTGGTGCTCCATGTCCCGATATCCGAAGCTCTAAAATGGAGCTTGGTTACACAAGCTCCGATCATTTAGTCATTTCGCATTTTGGCCTTTCACGATTCTTGCGATGAAGAGTCTCGTCACTTGAATCTTCCAACTCCCGGTATCCAAACCTCTGGTATGGAGTTTTTGACATTTCACAATCTTTCATTTCATGACTTCGAGTTTCGCGACTTTGGGACTACTGTAGTAAGATTTCTTGACATCCCCAACTCCTAGTATCCAAAATCGTCCTCCTTCTTCCAGGATTTCGGTGTTTTGCATTTCGCGATTTTGGGACTTCTAATGATGGAGAGTCTTGACTCTTCTAACTCTCGGTATCCAAAACTATGAAATGGAATTATTTCCCGGTCTGCGAAACTCTTCGTTTATGTGCCTATTTCGGGAGTTCGGGATTCTGGATTTCACAACTCCAGGACTCCTGTGTTGAAGGGTCTCAACTCTTGACTTCTCAATCTCCTGGTATCCGAAACTCTGAAATGGATTTATTTCCCGATCTGCAAAACTCTTTTTGATGTGCCCCTTCAGGATTTTGGATTTGGCAACTCCAGGACTCCTGTGTTGAAGAGTCTCAACTCTTGACTTCTCAATTTCCCGGTATCCAAAACTCTGAAGTTGAGTTTACGCTTCTGATCTTTCCTTGCCATTATCCCTGCGCTATTGATCTTCCTTKCCTGCCTATTTTCCATCACTGCATACTCTCATCTTTCCATAAATGACAAGCACACCTGCCTGATAAACATGCCAACAATCTCCCCCTTTGGCATTGATGGAAACCCTAAACGACTGCGCTAATCTGTTTGGACCTCCAACTATAACATCTGGTCTGGACCACTTCTTTTCTCCCCCTTTGACATCATTGTCAAAGAAAACATGCTCCCCCTGAGCTATTGCATAATTTTTAGGAGGTATCAGATATTCAATCAATACAACACTCCCCCTAACAGGATGCACTCGCTTAGGTGTGAGACGGCATGACACCCAGCTTTTGTCGGAGATATTCAAATGTTGTCTTGGCTAGGGGTTTAGTAAAGATGTCTGCAATTTGTTCCATGGTTGGAATATAGTGGACCTTAACAACCTGATTGGTGATCTGCTCTCTCTGAAAATGGTATTTTATGGGAATATCCTTGGTCTTGGAGTGGAGTACAGGATTCTTAGACACACTAATGGCACTAGTGTTATCACAATGAATTGGGATCAGTGCTACGTATTTTACCTCCAAGTCTGCAAGTGTCTGAATCATCCATAATACCTGAGTGCAACAGGTAGCAACAACAATGTACTCTGCCTCTGTAGTTGATAAGGAAATGGAACCTTTCTTTTTATTGAGACATGCTACTAATGAGTCACCCAGGAAGAATGCTCCTCCACTGGTGCTTTTTCTCTCATCAACATAGTTTTCCCAATCTACATCTGAATAGGCAGTTAACTGAAAATTCTGATTTCTGGGATACCACAGACCATAAGTCATTGTTTCTTTCAAATATCTGAATATCCTTTTGATAGTTAGCAAATGACTCTATTTAGGTGCAGACTGATATCTTCCTACCATTCCAACAACATGGATTATGTCTGGGCGAGATTCTGTGATATACAACAGGCTACCTATCATTGACCTATATGAACTTTGATCAACATCAGGTGAGTCATCATCCTTGCTTAATTTGCATCCAGTAACCATAGGTATGCCCACAGGTTTAGAATCTTCTATTTGAAACCTTTTCAACATTTCTCTTAGATATTTTTCTTGAGAAATGAACATCTCTTCAGACCTCTGAGTAATTTGCAGACCAAGAAAAAATGACAGTTCACCTATCATAGACATTTCAAACTTAGACTCCATGGAAGAAGCAAACCATTTTACCAATGAATCCTTCTTACATCCAAAGATGATGTCATCTACATAGACCAACACAATGAGCAAATCATCACCCTCTGTTTTGATATATATATTGTTGTCAATTGTTCCTCTCTTGAACCCTTTGTCTTTGAGATACATATCCAGTCTGTGATACTAGGTACGAGGAGCTTGTTCTAACCCATATAAATCTTTCTTCATCTTGCATACTAAGTCAGGGTTATCAGACAGTTCGAAATGCTTTGGTTGTTCCATATAGACTTCTTCATTTAAATCTCCATTTAGAAAAGTTGACTTGACATCCATTTGATATACTTTAAACATTTTATGACAAGCATAGGCAAGAAATATTCTGATAGCTTCCAACCTTGCTACAGGCACAAATGTTTCATCAAAATCCAGTCCTTCTATTTGAGCATAGCCTTTACAGACCAATCTTTCTTTGTTCCTGACAAATTGTCCTTACTCATCCAACTTATTCTTAAAGATCCATTTGGAACCAATGATATTTTTACCTTTCGGTCTATGAACCATCTCCCACGTATTGTTTTTCTCAATCTAATCAAGTTTGTCATTCATTGCTTTAACCCAATGTTCATATTTTCTAGCTTCATTAAAATTCTTGGGTTTCGGCATGGATATGAAAGATATATGTGATTGTTCAGTGTTTTTGATTAGCTTTCTCCTGGTTTGTACACCTTTGTCTTTTTCACGAATTATCTGACTTGCAGGATGATTCTTTTGAGTGATTCTGGAGGAGGAATTTGATGTTGTCTACTGATTTGAGTCTTTCTGAATGTCTTTTTTTTCATCTGATTCAGAGTCTTCGTTTTCTGATTCTTGGACTTGTTCATCTTCAACTTTAATCGTGTCTTCTGTAGAAGACTCATTACTGTACACCTCTCTTGCTGGGATTCCTTCATCAAATTTTACGTCAATGCAGTCAACCATTTTATGTAGCCTCTTATTATAGCATCTGTATCCTTTAATGTTTGTAGCATACCCCAAGAAGATACCTTCATCAGCCCAGTCATAATATTTTCCAAGGTTATCATCATTATTCTTTATGTAGCATTTACTCCCAAAGACTTTGAAGTGTTTAATTGAAGCCAGTCTCCCAAACCACAGTTCATAAGGTGTCTTGTCACTTTGTGGTCTGAGGTGGGATTTGTTAAGAACATGGATTGTTGTGTGTATTGCTTCTACCTAGTAGGTTTGACAAATGTTCTTCTCATTCATCATTGACCTGGCCATTTCCTGCACTATTCTATTTTGCCTCTCAACTATTCCATTTTGTTGTGGAGTTCTTAGGATTGTGTATTCTCTCTTTATCCCATGCTTATCACAGAATTCCTTGAAGTCACTTGACATAAAATCTCTTCCTCGGTCTGATCTTACTGCCTTTAACCTCTTGCCTATTTGAGTCTCAGTTAAATCCTTAAATATTTTAAACTTCTCAAATGCTTCAGCTTTTTCTTTGAGAAAGGCAACCCAAGTAAGTCTGGAGTAATCATCAATAATTAGCATGAAGTAGTTTTCTTTCCTTGTGCTTTACTGTCTTGATGGCCCACATAAATCCATATGAACTAGTTGGAGTGGTTTCTCTGTTGAAGTATAGCTCTTGGACTTAAATTGTGTCATGTTTAGCTTTCCTACTTGGCAAGGTTTACACATTGAATCTTGGGGCTTTGATATTCTCGGAATATCTTTTACTGCCCCAAGATTTTTGAGTTTGTTTAAGTGGTCAAAGTTTAGATGTCCAAGTCTCCTATGCCATAACCAACTTTCATCATGTTTGCTTACATGACATTCTTCTCTATTTTCTTTCAGCACATATACATTATTTTCTAACCTTATTCCTTTGGCCACCACTTGTCCTCAGTTTACAAACTTTATCTTGCAGTCCTGGGACGTGAACACCACTTCACATCCTCTGTCACACATTTGACATACACTGAGAAGATTATGTTTCAGCCCATCTACAAGTAGAACATCTTGGGCTTTTCCTTTTCCATTACTTAAACTCACCATTCATTTACCCTTTCTTTTACCTGGAGCATCATTTCCAAAGGTTATGTTTCCTGATTTTCTTTCACTTAGAGATAGAAACTTACCTTTGTCTCCCATAATATGTTTGGAGCATCCACTGTCAATGTAAAAAGGGTTCGTTTTTCTTTTAGCTAACAACACTAATCCACACTTGTCACTTTCTTTCTTCTTCCAAAACTTGACATTTCTAGTAGGGGAATTCAAATCTAGTTCATAGTTCTTTAATCGAAAGTCAATAGATTTATGTCCATAGTTATGATAGATGTAGCATTCAATCTCATTGTTCAATAGGTCAAACTTATTGTTGCTACGTTGTCTACTCATTAACTATTGATTATTTATTGACCTCCTTAGTTGCATGTCCCTAGACTTAATTTGACAATTCACAATCTGTGAAGGTTTGTTACTTGGCTGCATCATTCTTTGTTATGGCAAGTATTTATTCCTTTGAAATCTTAATTTCTCATGTCTAAGTCTTAAGGAACAATTTACAACTTTGTGACCAAAGTTATAACAGTAGAAAAAATAGCCATATAAAAATTCTTTGTACTTGGAAAATTGTTGTCTTCTTTGAGCAAATTGATTTCTTCCATGCTGATGACGTCTTTCAGCAGGGAGTGCATTATTTCTTTGTTATACAGATTCAATCCTGGCACCTTTTTCCTTACTCGTCCTAGGCAACTGATTGTCTTCCTTTGTTTTTGCAGGTTTGTTGTTGTCATTGGTTGTACATTTAACAAACTTGATGGGTTCTTCATTTCTTGTCTTGCCACTACTTGATCCCTGTTCATAACCCAAACTAGTTTTCAGCTTTGGATTCCTTTTCTAATTCCGAATGGTGGATAATCCTTCTGAGGCTTTGATACTTGACAGATTCTGATTATACAAGGCTTGAAACTTCTCCATCTCTTTCCTAGTTTTCACTACTTCTTGTTCTAATGCTTCACATCTTGCCTTCTTTTCTGATAGTTGTTGTTTCAGAATGTCTTCGATTTTCTTTGCCTCTTCTAATTCTACTTTTAGTAGGACAAGGTCATCATTAGGTTCTTTACTATCTTTCTCGAACTGTATCAGCAATTGTCTTTGGTTTCTGTTCTTGATTCTTAATCTGTCAATCTCTTCCAGTGCACTGATCAGTTCTCCTTCCATGTCAACCACAACTTCTTCTTCATTAACATCACTCCTTGTGCTGTTATTATCATAATCCTTTTTGGCCATAAGTATGAAGTCATTTAGTTTATCTTCAATAGAGGAGTCATTGTCTTCATCATCTGATGGATCATCATCATTTTTTATGCAAAGACTTTTCTTCTTAAAGTTATTCTCTTTAAAGAAATTTATGTGTTTGTACTTCTCCTCATCATCACATGTTTGATCCTTTCCTTTGTGGGGACATTTATTTGCAAAATGACCTATCCTACAACAATTGAAACATTTGAAAGGCAGTTTACCTTTGTATTCTTTCGATCCCTTCTTCATTCTCTTCACAAATTTTTCTTCAATTTTGTCGGGCTCAGAATCCTCATTCTTGTCTGCTTTAAAGATGCTTCTCTGGAGGTGGGTTTATCTTTAACTATTCTCATTTCATATGCAGTCAATGTTCCTAGAAGTTGATCAAACTTCAAGGTTTTTAGATCATTAATTTCTTCTATAGCAGAGACCTTCAGGTTGAACCTATCTGGGAGAGATCTCAAGATTTTCTGAACTAAAGAAGGTTACTCAATTTTTTCACCAAGTGCTTTCATTGCATTTACCATTTATTCTACTCTCAGAAAGTATTTTCCAACAGTTTCATCTTCCTTCATCTTCAGTTGTTCAAACTGTATTCTATAGGTTTGAAGCTTGGCATCATTTACCTTTTCATTACCTTCATAACTGCTAATGAATTTGTCCCACATTTCTTTGGCAGTTCCTAGGTGCATAACTTTTAGGAATTCTACTTCTGCAAGCCCACTCAAGATAGCATTCATATCCTTAGCGTTGAAGCTAAATTCTAGCTTGTCATCCTTATTAGCTAGTACAACTGCCTTTACATAACCAATGTCTACCACATCCTAGACATCTGTACCTAAAGCCATTATTTAGGTTCGCATTCTAACTTTCCAGAAGGCAAATTTTGTTCCATTGAATAGAGGGGCATTATTGGTTGAATTTTCTTCATGGCTTGACATGTTTAAGCTCTAGGATCTGCCCTTTAAGAAAAGGGGTCAACTCTGTTACCAATTGGGGGGGTGAATCAGTTGTTACCGTGCTTAAACAATTATGCTTATTTTAATTCTTTACAAAGCACTTAATTATAGTCACAATAATTTAGGGAAATAAGTAATAGCACATTCAACATCAGTCACACATATGAGATACACAGAGACAGATATTTCCTGAGGAAACCCATAAGGGGTAAAAAACTCTTCTTCTTTATATGATACGTAATCTTTAAATTCTTTACATTATCATACATATGAGCACCAACTCATAATGAGGCTGCAACCTCTGTTTTGCAAGCTGCTAGTTGCTGAGAGCACCAACTCTCTAGTTTCTCTAGCACCAACTAGAAGGAAGCACCAACTCCCTAGTTTATCTAGCACGAACTAGAGGGAATAACCAAATCCCTGGTGTTCCAGCACCAACTGGATGGAAGCACCAACTTCCAATCATACAGGCACCAACCTATAAAACTGAGAACAACAGTTCTCCCTTGCACCACCCTGCCACCCTGTTTTCTCTGGCTGCAACTAGATGGAAGCTACAACTCCCTTTGCTCAATCACCCACTTGAACCTCTAAGGACAAAATTCCTCCCTAGCACCACCCTACCACCCTGAAATATAAAGTTTTCTATCTATAAATTTATCACAGTGATATAATATTTATCATTGGCTTACCATGCTTATCACTATTCTACTATGCTACTCTATTCTCCTATATTAGTGTCTCTCTGTCTGCATGTTCTTACAATTTTAGATCTTCTATTTTTCTCTACCAAAGCACATCAACCTTCCTTTAGTGTCTCATTGTCTTGCTGCACACATGCCTTGCGCTTTCAGTGCTTCTATCTTTTATACTCTATGCGCCATGTCCATTCAATGCACCATTCCTCTTCTTTGTATTTCAGTTGCTGCACACTCCTCCTTCTACACTCCTGAATCCCTCACAACAACAACAACCCCTCTCTTTCTTGTTCTACATACTTATAGTCTCGGTGCAACTTGTGCATGCTTTCTCTCCATGTCGAGCACTTTGCCNATCCCTCACAACAACAACAACCCCTCTCTTTCTTGTTCTACATACTTATAGTCTCGGTGCAACTTGTGCATGCTTTCTCTCCATGTCGAGCACTTTTCCCGATCATAATTTCCACTCTTCAGCTTCTCTCGCAGTTAGATCCATGTGTCCATCATCACTGGGTGTTAAGCCGAGATTCCTTATCCTATCTCGTAGTTGAGACTCTTCATCTTCTCTATCAAAGTTGATCTAATCCTCTATGTTGCAATTACAGGCTCCAACACTCTTCCATCTATCAACTACCTCTAAGAATAATCTTCATTCGACTGGGAGATGACTCAAGCCTCTTAATCTTCTATGGTGATCACACTGAAGCCTGTTTGATTTTTGATTTATTTGGCAAAAGCCATCAGCCATTTCTAGTAGTCACAATATGAAGTGCAACAGTAGCTCTCTGATCACACTTAAATTCACCTGCACCGTTGGATTGGATCCATAGGATCTTGGGTTTAATTCGCATTTCGTCATTTTAGGATTTAAGCATTCCTATGGTAGAGTTTCTTGACGCTCCATGTTGAGGTCCCCGAAACTCTGAAATTGAGCTTGTTTGCACTAGTTCCTTCCTTCATCTTCCGCCAATGTGACCAATGGATGTGACCACATGCTGAGCCAAAACGTGTTTCACATTTCGACATTTCGACAATTTGGCAATCCTGTTGTGAGGCATCTCAACTCTCCAAGTCACGATCTCCGAAACTCCGAAATGGAGCTTGCCGCTTCAAGATTTTCTCTACAGCTCTTCAACCATGTGACTACGAGAGGTGACTTAGTGCATATCCATATAGTTCTTGCGTGATTTCGCTTTTCGACACTTCAACATTCCTATGGCGATGATTTCTTGATGCTCCATGTCCCGGTATCTGAAGCTCCAAAATGGAGCTTGGTTACACTAGCTCCAATCATTTTGGCCTTTCATGATTCTTGCGATGAAGAGTCTCGTCACTTGACTCTTCCAACTCCTGGTATTTGAATCTTCAGTATGGATTTTTTGACATTTTGCAACTTCAAGTTTCGTGACTTCGAGACTCCTGTAGTAAGATTTCTTGACATTGCCAACTCTCAGTATCCAAAATCGTCCTCCTTCTTTTGATATTTTGATGTTTCACATTTCACAATTCCGGGACTCCTAATGATGAAGAGTGTTGACTCTTCCAACTCCCGGTACCCGAAATTGCCGTCCTTCTTCTAGGATTTCGGTGTTTAACATTTCACGATTCCAGGACTTCTGATGATGAAGAGTCTTGACTCTTCCAACTCCCGGAATCTGAAACTTCGAAATGGAGTTGTTTATCAGTCTACGAAACTCTTCGTTTATGTGCCTATTTCGAGAGTTCGGGATTCCGGATTTCACAACTCCGGGACTCCTGTGTTGAAGGGTCTCAACTCTTGACTTCTCAATCTCCCGGTATCCGAAACTCCGAAATGGAGTTATTTCCCGGTCTGCAAGACTCTTGTTGATGTGCCCCTTTCGAGATTTTCGATTTAGCAACTCCGGGACTCCTCTATTGAAGAGTATCAACTCTTGACTTATCAATTTCTCGGTATCCGAAACTCTGAAGTGGAGTTTATGCTTCTGATCTTTCCTTGCCATTATCCCTACATTGTTGATCTTCCTTGCCTACTTGTTTACCATCACTGCATACTCTAATGTTTCCATCAATGACAAGCACACCTACCTGATAAACATGCCAACATATTCTATCTATTCTATCCCCTCATGCAACCTGACTTCTTCTCTGCATCCCTCCAAGTTATTCTTTTTCTCTCGTTTTAGTCTCTCCACCCAAATTCCTTCTTTGATCACCTTCTTTGATCTCCTTGTCAACTCTTTTAAAATGGCTCCATGTAAGTTCAATAAGTGTATGTCCGAGATAGTGGTCGAGAGAACGAAGCCTCGAATATGGAAACTGATGGAGAAGTTGTTCTAGTCGTTCTAATAGTTATTAGGGGCATCTTCTTTCTCCTTATTTTGTCTCTAGATTTTGATGGGTGACCCTCTTTGGATGCCCTCTATTGTGTCATCGGAATGATGTTTTCACTTGTTTGTTCCTTTTTTATCTCCTCTTGCTGATTTGTTTGTACCTCCATTTCCTCTTTGTCCTGGAGATCTTAGGTTATCCTTTATATGATAATTGGTTAAGGATAAACATGGTTTTCCTCAGGTAAAGGTCTCTCAGGCTGTAGTATTTCCAATTTTTTTGTTTATATGCATGGAATGTTGCTTTCTAGCTCTGGTTCTTTAGTACTTTGGCCAACATTGACTTGATGTGTCCTAGATATGCGCAAGACACCTTCCTATTGTTCCAATGCTTCAAACAAATGAACTTCCTGCTTTTGTGTCGGGTTGGTCGGCTCACCAACTTGTAATGATTCAAAGGGATGTTGTATCGACTCTGTGTCAATTTCCTCAACTGACTCCTGCTTCTCCATGTTGATAGTTTCTACCTCGACATTGTCTGTATCAACTAACTGATTTGACTCTATTGCTTTAGATGATTCATTGATTATGAGCTACCTTTTATTTTTCCTTGCTGGTAGTTATTCTATGACCGTGACCATCTCCGCTGGAGGTAACTCCCCAGTGAGGTCTATTGCAGCATCAAGTGTCCTTTTCTTACTTGGGGTTACACTTGGCCTTGTTTCCCACTATGTTGTTTTTACCATTATCTTTGTCGGGCTGACATAAGTGGTTTTTCTCTCTAAAGTTTTCTACCTTTTTTCCCCTCTTGTTTCAATTTTTGGAAGTGTGATTTTGATGTTTTTAACCTGCTTATTTTGTTCCTTATATTTATCGAAATCCTCCTTCATTTATGGTCCGACCAAGGAACTATATATCTTCTCCATGACATCAGTATCGTGTCATATTTTCTTTAGATTCTCAATGATAATGGTGGTAATACTTGTCATTTTTTCTTGGATAACGGGGTCATTGATGTCGTTGCCTACCTTTGAATGAAAATTTTCTCGCCAGATCTCCTCAGTTTCAATCTCGATTGCTTCTTCCTCGTCAATGTTCTTCCCATTTGTATTTTAGGTCGGTTTTTTATTTTTCCTAGGGAAGTATTTGCATGTACGATTGTCAGAGATTGTAAGTATTTGACAAAAGGAACTATGTAAAGAGAGGACTTTTTTTCTTCTTCTTTCTCCTTGTCAGTTAACAAAAATATTATAGGTACCCCTATTTGTTGCGCCTTTGGTGGAATTTATACATTCTGATTATTTTTTCTTTCTAATTCTGTGAATATTTATTCCATTGTCTATTGGTAATGTAATTCTTTTGGATCTAGCACTAACGTGACTCCACACCACAACTTTATGCAGTTGAGGTCGAGTTGGATATGGATATGTTTTGGAAGTGCCCAATGGAGTTCCTGGTCAAATCACCATCTATGTGTACTATCTTTCAAGCCTTTGACCCACAATCAAAATATCTCTTCTGATGGGAGTGAGTTTGATGTACCTGTTTGGTTAGAAGAGAATATTATGTACTTATCCATTGTCGAGGCTTTCTCTATGGTGAATCTTGCTTCTTCGACAGGCCCATATTGTTCCATTTCTAGCTAGATTAATAATGAAGGAAATTTGATGCACCTGCCTACATCTTGAAATTCCTTGCAATTGGTTCTGATCATGTTGGCCAAGTGTTTTTCCCAATTGAACCTTTATGCATTCTAATATACTTGAGATATAGCCTCAAAAATTGTCATGTTTACATCAGATGCCCAACATGATGGTGTGGAACCCAAATATGTTATTATGGAAATTCAGCGGGTTCATAGGTCGATAATTTTGTTGATCAATAACTCCTTAGAGTTTTTGGCTATTGCTAACCCCGTCAAAGACTACATCCAGTGGATTGTGTTGGACGACTTTGGTACCTCAGACCTTGCCCTTGGGATGCCCAAGATTTGATAGAGGATTCCACCAGTTATTTCTATTGGTCTATCCAACCAAAGGTATCCTTGATGATGATATCGAATAACAATGAATTTTCACCCTTCTTATTTCCATTGACCCATGTTAGCTACTTACAGGGCACCAAGGATATATTGAATTCCTTATTTTTTGAGGAATTCAGTTTCTTCTTTTCAACTACCTTCTTGCATATTCCATTCTCTGACGTTTATCCAGTTCTTTCTCCAATATTATTCCTCCATATTCGAAAGTTGAATATTCTTCATCTAGATTTAATCTTGGGGCTTTGATATTCTCAGAAGATCTTTTACTGCCTCGAGATTTCTGAGTTTGATTAACTAGTCAAAGTTTAGATTCCCAAGTCTCCTATGCCATAACCAACTTTCATCATGTTTGCTTAGATGACATTCTTCTCTATTTTATTTCAGCACATATACATTATTTTCTATCCTTATGCCTTTGGCCACCACTTGTCCTGAGTTTATAGACTTTATCTTGTAGTCCTTGGATGTGAACACCACTACACATCCTCTGTCACACATTTGACTTACACTGAGCAAATTATGTTTCAGCCCATCTACAAGTAGAACATCTTGGGCTTTTCCTTTTCCATTACTTAAACTCACCATCCCTTTACCCTTTCTTTTACCTCGAGCATCATTTCCAAAGGTTACGTTTCCTGATTTGCTTTCACTTAGAGATAGAAACTTACCTTTGTCTCCCATAATATGTTTGGAGCATCCACTATCAATGTACCAAGGGCTCGTTTTTCTTTGAGCTGACAACACTAATACACACTTGTCACTTTCTTTCTTCTTCCAAAAATTGACATTTCCAGTAGGGGAATTCAAATCTGGTTCATAGTTCTTTAATCGACAGTCAACAGATTTATGTCCATAGTTATGACAGATGTAGCATTCAATCTCATTGTTCAATTGGTCAAACTTATTGTTGCTGCATTGTCTACTCATTAACTGTTGATTATTTCTTGACCTCCTTAGTTGCATGTCCCTAGACTTAATTTGGTAATTTGCAGTCTATGAAGGTTTGTTACTTTTCTCCATCATTCTTTGTTATGGAAAGTATTTATTCCTTTGAAATCTTAATTTCTCATGTCTAAGTCTTAAGGAACAATTTACATCTTTGTGACCAAAGTTAGAACAGTAGAAACAATAGCCATATAAAAATTCTTTGTACCTGGAAAATGGTTGTCTTCTTTGAGCAAATCGATTTCTTCCATGTTGATGACATCTTTCAGCAGGGAGCACATTATTTCTTTGTTCTACAGATTCAGTCCTGGCACCTTTTTCCTTACTCGTCCTAGGCGGCTAATTGTCTTCCTTTGTTTCTGCAAGTTTGTTGTTGTCATTGGTTGTACATTTGACAAACTTGATGGGTTCTTCATTTCTTGTCTTGCCACTACTTGATTCCTCTTCATAACCCAAACCAATTTTCAGCTTTGGATTCCTTTGCTAATTCATAATGGTGGCTAATCCTTTTGAGGCTTTGATGCTTGACAGATTCTGATTATACAAGGCTTGAAACTTCTCCATCTCTTTCCTAGTTTTCACTACTTCTTGTTCTAATGCTTCACATATTCCCTTCTTTTCTGATATTTGTCGTTTCAGAATGTCTTCGATTTTCTTTGCCTCTTCTAATTCTACTTTTAGTAGGAAAAGGTCATCATTAGGTTCTTTACTGTCTTTCTCGAACTGTATCAACAATTGTCTTTGCTTTATGTTCTTGATTCTTAGTCTGTCAATCTCTTCCAGTGCACTGATCAGTTCTCCTTCCATGTCAACTACAGCTTCTTCTTCATTAACATCACTCCCTGTGTTGTTATTATCATAATCCTTTTTGGCCACAAGTATGAAGTAATTTAGTTTATCTTCAATAGAGGAGTCATTGTCTTCATCATATGATGGATCATCATCATTGTTTATGCAAAGACTTTTCTTCTTAAAGTTATTCTCTTTAAAGAAATTTATGTGTTTTTACTTCTCCTCATCATCACATGTCTGATCCTTTCCTTTGTGGGGACATTTATTTGCAAAATGACCTATCCTACCACAATTGAAACATTTGAAAGGCATTTTACCTTTGTATTTTCCTGATCCCTTCTTCATTCTCTTCACAAATTTTTCTTCAATTTCATCGGGCTCAGAATCCTCATTCTTGTCTACTTTAAATGATGCTTCTCTGGAGGTGGGTTTATCTTTAACTATTCTCATTTCATATGCAGTCAATGTTCCTAGAAGTTGATCAAACTCCAAGGTTTTTAGATCATTAAGTTCTTATATAGCAGAGACCTTCAGGTTGAACCTATCTGGGAGAGATCTCGAGATTTTCTAAACTAAAGAAGGTTCCTCAATTTTTTCACCAAGTGATTTCATTTCATTTACCATTTCTTCTACTCTAAGAAAGTATTTTCCAACAGTTTCATCTTCATTCATCTTCAGTTGTTCAAACTGTATTCTATAGGTTTGAAGCTTGGTATCCTTTACCTTTTCATTACCTTCATAACTGCTAATGAGTTTGTCCCACATTTCTTTGGCAGTTCCTAGGTGCATAACTTTTACGAATTCTGCTTCTGCAAGCCCACTCAAGATAACATTCATAGCCTTAGCGTTGAAGCTAAATTCTAGCTTGTCATCCTTATTAGCTAGTACAACTGGATTTNATAGCATTCATAGCCTTAGCGTTGAAGCTAAATTCTAGCTTGTCATCCTTATTAGCTAGTACAACTGGATTTACATAACCATTGTTTACTACATCCCAGACATCTGTACCTAAAGCCATTATTTAGGTTCTCATTCTAACTTTCCAGAAGGCAAAGTTTGTTCCATTGAACAGAGGGGCCTTATTGCTTGAGTTTTCTTCATGGCTTGACATGTTTAAGCTCTAGGATCTGCCCTTAGATAAAAGGGGTCGGCTCTGATACCAGTTGTTGGACAATTGAGAGGGGGCATGAAACAGTTGTTATTGTGCTTAAACAATTATGCTTATTTTAACACTTTACAAAGCACTTAATGATAATCACAATAATTTAGGGAAATAAGTAATAGCACATTCAACATCGGTCACACATATGAGATACACAGAGACAGATATTTCCTGAGGAAACCCATAAGGGGTAAAAATCTTTTCTTCTTTATATGATAAGTAATCTTTACATTCTTTACATTATCATACATATGAGCACCAACTCATAATGAGGCTGCAACCTCTGCTTTGCAAGCTGCTACTTACTGAGAGCACCAACTCTCTAGTTTCTCTAGCACCAACTAGAAGGAAGCACCAATTCCCTAGTTTCTCTAGCACCAACTATAGGGAATCACCAACTCCCTGGTGTTCCAGCACCAACTCCCTTTGTTCAAGCACTCACTTGAACCTCTAAGGACAACAGTCCTCCCTAGCACCACCCTGCCACCCTGAAATATAAAGTTTTCTATCTATAAATTTATTACAGTGATAAAATATTTATCATTGTCCTACCAGACTTATCACTATTCTACTATGCTGCTCTGTTCTCCTATATCAGTGTCTCTCCATCTGCATCTTCTTACAATTTCGGATCTTCTGTTTTTCTCTACCAAAGAACCTCAACCTTCCTTTAGTGTCTCACTGTCTTGCTACACACATGCCTTGCGCTTTCAGTGCTTCTGTCTTTTATACTCTATGTGCCATGTCCATTCAATGCACCATTCCTCTTCTCTGTATTTCAGCTGCTACACACTCCTCCTTCTAGACTCCTGAATCCCTCACAACAACAACAACCCCTATCTTTCTTGATCTACATACTTATAGTCTCGGTGAAACTTGTGCATGCTTTCTCTCCATGTCGAGTGCTCTGCCTAATCATAATTGCAACTCTTCAGCTTCTCTGGCAGTTAGATCTATGTGTCCATCATCACTGGGTGTTAAGCTGAGATTCCTTATCCTATCTCGCAGTTGAGACTCTTCATATTCTCTATCAAAGTCGAGCTAATCCTCTATGTTGTCGTTACAGGCTCCAACACTCTTCCATCTGTCAACCACCTCTAAGAATAATCTTCATTCGACTGGAAGATGACTCGAGCCTCTTCATCTTCTCTGGTGACCACCCTGAACCTGTTTGATTCCTTTGGAAAAATCCATCATCCGTTTCTGGCAGTCACAATCTGAAGTGCAACAGTAGCTCTTCGATCACACTTAAATTCACCTGCACTGTTGGATTGGATCCATAGGATCTTGCATTTAATTCGCATTTCAGCATTTCAGGATTTCGGCATTCTTGTGGTAGAGTTTCTTGATGCTCCATGTCAAGGTCCCCAAAACTTTGAAATTGTGCATGGTTGCACTAGCTCCTTCCTTCATATTCCGTCGATGTGACCACAGGCTGAGCCAAAACGTGTTTCACATTTCATCATTTCGGCAATTTGGCAATCCTTTTGTGAGGCATCTCGACTCTCCAAGTCACGATCTTCGAAACTCTGAAGTGGAGCTTGCCACTTCAATCTTTTCTCTACATCTCTTCGACCATGTGACTACAAGAGGTGATCGAGCGCTTATCCATATAGGTATTTCGTGATTTTTCTTTTCAACACTTCAACATTCCTGTGGCAATGAGTTCTTGGTTACACTAGCTCCGATCATTTTGGAATTTTGCATTTCGGCCTTGCACGATTCTTGGGATGAAGAGTCTCGTCACTTGACTCTTCCAACTCCTGGTATTCGAACCTCTGGTATGGAGTTTTTGACATTTCACGACTTCGGGTTTTGCGACTTCGAGACTCCTATAGTAAGAGTTCTTGACATCCCCAACTCCCGGTATCTGAAATCGTCCTCCTTCTTCTGGGATTTTGACATTTCACATTTCACAATTCCGGGACTCCTGATGACGAAGAGTGTTGACTCTTCCAACTCCTGGTACCCGAAATTTTCCTCCTTCTTCCGGGATTTCGGCGTTTCGCATTTCACGATTCCAGGACTTCTAATGATGAAGAGTCTTGACTCTTCCAACTCCCAGTATCTGAAACTACGAAATGGTATTATTTATCACTCTGCGAAACTCTTTGTTTATGTGCCTATTTTGGGAGTTCGGGATTCCGAATTTTGCAACTCCAGGACTCATGTGTTGAAGGGTCTCAACTCTTGACTTCTCAATCTCCCGGTATCCGAAACTCCGAAATGGAGTTATTTCCCATTCTTCAAGACTCTTGTTGATGTGCCCCTTTCGGGATTTCAGATTTTGCAACTCTGGGACTCCTCTATTGAAGAGTCTCAACTCTTGACTTCTCAATTTCCCAGTATCCGAAACTCCAAAGTGGAGTTTACACTTCTGATCTTTCCTTGCCATTATCCCTGCATTGTTGATCTTCCTTGCCATTATCCCTGCATTTTTTATCTTCCTTTCCTGCCTGCTTGCCATCACTACATACTCTGATCTTGCCATCAATGACAAGCACACCTGCCCGATAAACATGCCAACATATTCTATCTATTCTATCCCCTCATGCAACCTGACTGCTTCTTTGCATCCCTCCAAGGTATTCTTTTTCTCTTGTTTTAGTCTCTCCACCCGAATTCCTTCTTTGATCACCTTCATTGATCTCCTTGTCGACTCTTTTGAAATGGATCCATGTAAGTTCAATAAGTGTATGTCCGAGATAGTGGTCGAGAGAACGAAGCCTCGAATGTGGAAACTGATGGAGAAGTTGTTCTAGTCATTCTAATAGTTATTAGGGGCGTCTTCTTTCTCCTTATTTTGTCTCTAGATTTTGATGGGTGACCCTTTTTTGACGCCCTCTATTGTGTCATCGGAATGATATTTTCACTCGTTTGTTGCTCTTTTATCTCCTCTTGCTGATTTGTTTGTACCTCCATTTCCTCTTTGTCCTGGAGATCTTAGGTTATCCTTTATATGATAACTGGTTAAGGATCAACATGGTTTTCCTCAGGTAAAGGTCTCTCAGGCTATAGAATTTCCAATTTTTTTGTTTATATGCATGGAATGTTGCTTTCTAGCTCTGGTTCTTTAGTACTTTGGCCAACATCGACTTGATGTGTCTTAGATATGCACAAGACACCTTCCTGTTGGTCCAATGCTTCAAACAAATGAACTTCCTGCTTTTGTGTTGGGTTGGTCGGCGCACCAACTTGTAATGATTCAAATGGATGTTGTATCGACTCCGTGTCGATTTCCTCGACTGACTCCTGCTTCTGCATGTTGATAGTTTCTACGTCAACATTGTTTGTATCAACCGACTGATTTGACTCTATTGCTTCATATGATTCATTGACTGTGAGCTACCTCTTCTTTTTCCTTGCTGGTAGTTATTCTATGACTGTGACCATATCTGCTAGAGGTAACTCCCTGGTGAGGTCTATTGCAGCATCAAGTGTCCTTTTCTTACTTGGGGTTACACTTGGCCTTGTTTCCCACTATGTTGTTTTTACCATTATCTTTGTTGGGCTGACATAAGTGGTTTTTCTCTCTAAAGTTTTCTACCTGTTTTCCCCTCTTGTTTCAATTTTCGGAAGTGTGATTTTGATGTTTTTAACCTGCTTATTTTGTTCCTTATATTTATCAAAATCCTCCTTCATTTATGGTCCGACCAAGGAACTATATATCTTCTCCATGACATTAGTATCGTGTCATATTTTCTTTAGATTCTCAATGATATTGGTGGTAATACTTGTCATTTTTTCTTGGATAACGGGGTCGTTGATGTCGTTGCCTACCTTTGAATGAATATTTTCTTTCCAGATCTCCTCAGTTTCACACTCGATTTCTTCTTCTTCGTCAATGTTCTTCCCATTTGTATTTTAGGTCGGTTTTTTTATTTTTCCTGGGGAAGTATTTGCATGTACGATTGTTAGAGATTGTAAGTATTCGACAAAAGGAACTATGTAAAGAGAGGATTTTGTTTCTTCTTCTTTCTCCTCGTTAGTTAACAAAAATATTATAGGTACCCTTGTCTGCTGCGCCTTAGGTGGAATTTATACATTCTGATTAATTTTTCTTTCTAATTCTGTGAATATTTATTCCATTGTCTGTTGGTAATGTAATTCTTTTGGTTCTAGCACTGACGCGACTCCACACCACAACTTTATGCAGTTGAGGTCGAGTTGGATATGGAAATGTTTTGGAAGTGCTCAATGGAGTTTTGCTGGTCAAATCACCATCTATGTGTGCTATCTTTCAAGACTTTGACCCACAATCAAAATATCTCTTATGATGGGAGTGAGTTTGATGTACCTGTTTGGTTAGAAGTGAATATTATGTACTTATCCATTGTCGAGTTTTTCTTTATGGTGAATCTTGCTTCTCCGACAGGCCCATATTGTTCCATTTCTAGCTAGATTAATAATGAAGGAAATTTGATGCACCTGCCTACATCTTGAAATTCCTTGCAATTGGTTATGATCATGTTGGCCAAGTGTTTTTCCCAATTGAACCTTTATGCATTCTAATATACTTGAKATATAGCCTCGAAAATTGTCATGTTTACATCGGATGCCCAACATGATGGTGTGGAACCCAAAGATGTTATTATGGAAATTCAGCGGGCTCGTAGGTTGATAATTCTGTTGATCAATAACCCCTTAGAGTTTTTGGATATTGCTAACCCCGTCAAAAACTACATCCAGTCGATTGTGTTGGACGACTTTGGTACCTCAGACCCTACCCTTGGGATGCCCAAGATTCAGTAGAGGATTCCACCAGTTATTTCTATTGGTCTATCCAACCACAGGTATCCTTGATGATGATATCGAATAACAATGAATTTTCACCCTTCTTATTTCCATCAACACATGTTAGCTACTTACAGGGAACCAAGGATATATCGAATTCCTTATTTTTTGAGGAATTCAGTTTCTTCTTTCCAACTACCTTCTTGCATTTTCCATTCTTTGACATTTATCCAGTGCTTTCTCCAATATTATTCCTCCATATTCAACAGTCAAATATTCTTCATCTAGATTTGTAACTCCATCGCAGTCGCTCTATCAAAAACTTCCTTCGGTCTTGAATCTTCTGTTGAACTACCAAATTGACCTCTCATCCTCGGCATTTGTGGATCCGGGTTGCTGGTTTCGATAAAGGTTGATGAATTTGCAAGCTCAATCGACTACACACTCTGTTCTATAGTTAGTTATGGAGGTGAAAATAACAATGATTAAAAGTTGTATGCTTCTTCCAAATTTGTAGCCGTTGGCTAAAGCATCAAGTTCAATCCCTCGAATTGTTCTCGTATTTTATGCTCTTCCATCACAAATACTCATAGTACGAGTGATTCAAGAAAGTTTACTTTTAACTTATTTTTCGGTTGGAATTTGTTTATGTCTCGTTGGTCATTAATTGAAAGATCATTTTGTTGATTGTCACGCATATTGATGTAATCAATGGTTGCGTGAGAGACAATGCAATGGTCATTTCCGTCATTAATTCTCTTGTTGGACTTTACCTCTCCCGAATTAAATTCTCTTTCCCTACCGATGTCGGTATTTTCTCGGTCAATGTTGTCCTGGACCCGAACAAAGAGGTCTCCTCTGTTGATATATGCTCGATACTGGGATGACCAACAAGTATTCTTGAGTCCTCTTTTTTATTGGACTAGCTTAGTCGATGTTTTGTATGGCTTATTTGTTCATTCATTTTTCTAAGATTAACTGAGTCTAAATGATGTCATCTTTTGTCATGCCAATTTGATTGATCTTTAATTTGTCTATGCTCACATTATCTACGCTCGTTTGATATACGATCGCTTGAATCGCTCTCACTTTCTCCTGGACTGATCCTTTCTCTTGATTCTCTTATTATGAGTATTTGTTGCAAGTTAGTTGATGGGGTGGAATATCGAGAATATATTCTCCTACTTTGTCTCAGACTCAACCGAGGGATGATTTTTCTCTCCATTTTAATTTATTTTTTCTTTTCCTTAGTGTTATGTCTATCCTTTAAATACATTACCTTTTCAATCTTTTATACCATAATTTGTCTAACTGATTTTTTTGTTTATCAATTTTAAGCAAGGTTTATTTCTCATAAGTACGATTAGTCGATTTAGTTGGTTCTTGTTGGCAACTCCCTGCTATATTTTTCCATTGAAGTTCTTTTCTTTTACAACTGATAATTCTTTAGATGGGAACCAATAATTAATTTCTTAAATGGTTGCCCCAATAATGTTCTAAGTTGGACTGCTCCAGTTGGTTGAATATCTTCCACCGCCTAAAGGCTGAAGCCACGTTGTTTCCAATTTTTTGGGTTTTCCTTTTATGCGATTGTCATACAATAAGACTACATTTCCCTCCTTTATGCATTTTTTCTTTATGTGTTGATCATGCCACAATTTATGTTGTTTCTTTTGAACCTATTGGTGATGAATTTCTATTAACCTTTCTTCTTATAGCTTGTTTAGTTGTTATAGTCATTCGTTCATGCTTTTTCTCTCATTAAATTTGGCTACAATTGCAACCCTATTGGAATTGGTCAAAAATTGTAAAGGGATGAAAATTTATTGGCCATAGACTAGCTTGAATGGAGTCTTCCCTGTCAATCTTTTGTATGTTGATATGTAAGCCCAGAGGATTGCATGAATCTTGTCGTCCCAGTCATCTTTCTTTATGTCGAAAATATTTGTGAGTCCTTTGTCTAACGTTTTTTTAAATGACTTGACTGCCCCATTTGCTTGTGGGTGATAAGATGCTATTTTATTGTGGTCGATTAAAAATTTACCCAATAGGACTTTGATTTTTTTATTTACAAAGTTGGTTCCTTGGTCTCTTATAAGTTTCAACGAACAACCAAACCTTGTAATTGTATTTTCATAGATGAATTTTTATGCTACCTCTTTAGTACAAGATTCAACTAGCTTAGCTTCTACCCACTTTGTCACATATTTGACCATAGTAATGATGTAATTTTCTCCATTTTTTGTTTGCCTTTCTGGAAATGGCCCAATGAAGTCAATAACCCAAATTTCAAAAGCCCAATTAGGGTTGATTGAAATTAGTGGAATTTCATTTTTCCATAAGGGTTGTCCAAGCCTCTGACAACTATAACATTTTTTTACTTGATATCGACAATATTTATGCAGATTCGACCACCACAAGCCTACTTCCAGTACATTTATGGTTGTCGTTTAGGCCTAAAAATTTCCCCTGCTCCTACATGGGATTAATTGATTATATCCTCCCATTCATTTTCTGGCACACATCTTTTTTAAAACATCATCCATTCCCATTTCGTATAAGTATATGTTAATGATTGTGAATGGTGCAACTTTAAGGGATATAACTTTATTTTTGTTTGTTGGGAGGTCCTCATGGGCCTTTCCTTCTTCTAAGAAATTGGAAATATCTTCTAAATCTTCGGGGGCATCTTTGAATATAAATAAATGTGCATTTGGAAGATCATCGTCAATGCCTGTCAGATCTTCTCCTGTTCCTAGTTGTGAAAGGTGATCAGGTTGGAAATTATTTTTCCCTGATCATATCATTATGTCGAATTAAAAATCGTGAAATAATAGTAACTAACAAAAAATGGTTCCTTGATGAACTAGTTTATTGAACAAGTATTTCATTGCTTGCTGGTCTGTATAAAATGTAAAGGGATTTGCAAGTAAATAGTGACATAACTTTTGTAAAGAAAAAATGATTGATAGGCCTTCCCTCTCCGTAGTCGAATAGTTTATTTCTTCCCTATTCATTTTTCGACCTGCGTACAAATTTGTGTTAGCGACATTTCTTGCACAGGGATGTTTTCCTCTCTGTTTTGAGGCCTCTGATGTAAACACATGGAAGTGGGATTTTGAAATCCGGTCAGGTGAGTTTTATTCAAAGGCCGCAGCCATAAACATCAAGCGAGCCTGATCATAGATACGAGAAATAGCGAAAGATATCTAGACCGTCCGTCTGAGAAAGGATGTGTGGCAGGAGATTGGCATCATCGAGAAAGTCCCGACAGGGAAGTGCCCATCGGGAAACTTGAAGCCATCGGGATATCAGGGATCTTGGGGATGAGTGATTCATGCACTTCAAAAATGAGAACCGTGAAACCCCGATGGAAAGTATGGTCAAGGGAATATGCTAGTGGTCACTTGGACCAGGGCCTAGTCAAAGGGATAGCACGAAAGGTGCACCGGCAATCGAAGAATCGCAAGTCCCGGAGAATTGTGTATTGAGACATCGAAATTGCCGAAACCCCGACAGAGGTTTGGCCGAGGTCATATAGGAGGTGGTCGTATGGACCATGGTCTAGCTGGGAGGGGCTAAGGACATAAAGGACCTCATTAGAGAATCGGTGATTGGGAGTTCAAAGGGTCAAGAACTCTTGACAATGGGAAACGTAAAACCCTGAAACCCGATACAGATTCGGGAAAAGTCACCATGAAGTAAATGAGACCGTGAGGAGAGAAGAAGAGACCTATGGATTGGGTTGGGTTTTCATCAGGGATTCCACTCGGGGATCTAACGAGCCGCTTCGACTCAGCAAAAAAGGAGAAAGAGGGTGGGTGAAGCCTCGCCTCACCCATTTATTGCAGAGTATGAAGGTCCCGACTGAAATTTACCCAGGAGGGTCCCTTGTACCATTTCTCTTCAGGAAAGCCACGCCGAGTCTCCAACTCACCAGAGGAACCTGCACACACCAGTTCAACATTCAAAAGGCTCAGCTACCCCCTGGCGCGAGCCATGCTGAATTAAGGAGGCGTATGGCAGGGGAGCAGAGGACAGATTTGATTGAGGCAGACTGACAACCCATCCTGATAGAGAAGCTCCTCAATGTCAAGCAGTGAATTCATGATATGATCGTGCCTTCAACACCGGAGTCAGCTCCAAGTATATGTAGGCATTTTTGCCATTTTATAAGGATCGATGGTTGAGCAGAGCTCCCGGTTGTAAAACTTTAATGAAGCACTATTTTATGGTTATTTCTAGACTTCTGAGACTTCTTGCCTTATGAATGCCAGTTTCTTTACATCTTTGTTATACTGTGTTAGAGTAGCTCGGAATTGGAGGATCCAGTCGAGTTGTAGCTGTTATAGGATGATGTTGTAATGGATCACTGTAATGGTTATGGAGTCTCTAATCGGTTCCTGTGATTTCCTTAACGTTGAATGACTTGGAATTGGAGGATCCAATCAAGTCTTCTCTTCAGTTTCTCGAAGCCCTAAACCATGAGGATCCTGCATTCAGAGTTTTTCCCCTACAAACCGTTGTAAGCCTGTTGCCCAAAGCTATTTGTTCACCATTATTACTAAGACTTACACCTGCTCATGTTTTAATCAACCCACTGGCTGAAGTTAGGATCCCAGACCTCCTTTGTTCTTTACGTACCAGACCGAGTCCCTGAGTTAGAGTAATATCTCCTCGAGTATTTATCTCCATTTGATCACCCCTTTGTAAACAAATCGTGACATTAAACTGATAGGTGTCGGGCTCTGCTCCTGCAAGCAATCCAGGAGTGACTTCCAATGCTAACATTTCTGGCGTCGTTGCTGGGGACAAATTTGAATATTTTTCCCTAGGCAGAACGACAACGATCTACTGATTCTGAAGGTTCATAAAAAATCAGAATTATTCAGATTGCTACTGTGCACCTGGCGACTCCATTGTGGCGAATCCATTGTTTCCACTTTACTGTTTTAGTTGTGGCCACTGTCGACACACCTGAAAGCTGACCCAGAGGAGCTTTCTCGAGAAGGTTTCAGCAGCTGCTTTCTCAGCCTGAGAAGCTTCCTGGGGTAATGACAACGTTAAGATCTGGCCTTTGATGGTGAACAAGGACGGGGCATATTTGAAGCTACCCATCTTTCACCTGGCGACTTCATGATTCGAGGATCAATTGGCGACTCCACTCGTTCGATATGGAGAAAATCCTGGCTTGAAGGTTTGCTCCGTTTAATTTTTCCGCTATTCCTGGTTTTCCTAATGAGGTCCCTTCTCCGAATGAATGGGGTGATTATATGCCCAGATTTAGAGAGCATGAAGAGGACAAGCCTGCTCAGCATCTCTGGGAGTTTCATGAACTCATGCATCAGTGGGAGATACAGCATGAGGATGTATTATTGAAAATGTTCATGTTCTCGTTAGCAGAGGATGCTCGTGAATGGTATCATTCTTTACCCCCTGCTAGCATTTCTTCACTCGCAGAATTTCATGCAACTTTCACCGCCCATTGTCAGAAGCTTTATCCCTTTGAGTTAATTTTTTATAATTGTTGCGAGGGATACCACAACCCTATACAAGAGAAAGTTGCTTCTGACGTAAGCTGTGGGGAGGATCCTGATGACCTAGATCAGAACTCAGTCCTTTCTCCCCCCCATTCATATGCACCCGAGGCAGGTTATGAAAGTGATGAATTTTCCAGGGAGGAGGATGGCATCCTAAGTAAGCTGATGGAGCAGGTGAAATATCTCTCTGCCCAATTAGAAAGGTTGAAATATGAAGACTGTGCAGAGGATTTTCCAGTCCTTGAGGTAGATGTTCTTGGCGGCTCTTTTGAAGAGGGTATTGAAAATTTCATGGCCGTAGATACGTTAGTTTATACCCCTGAGGAGCCTGCTGTCTCATATTTAAAGAAAGAAGCCATTGGGGAAGAGGACTGTTCTCTTTCTCTTCACAACATTTCCCATGATGTATTTACATTTGGGATTGAAAAGGAGGAGCTGGAGATCATTCCTTTTTTGCAAGATGAAGAAGTTTGGTGTTCACCTAGCTTTAACGACTATTTAGTTGAGGAGCAGCAGAGCCCCGCATCACAGATTGATGACCTGGGTAGAAGCCAGCCCATGTATGACAGCTATGAATCAGGTTCTAAGTTGGACACCCAGAACTTCCAAGAGAAGACTGCAGAGCCTTCTCCTCTGTTCACAAATGAAAGACAATGCGGGGAAATCAGCCCCCCTGAGCAGCAAATTGAAAAGCAGAGTTTTCCCACAGGTCCTATCTACGATGATTATGACTCTGACCCTTGGGAGAGCCAAGAAGAGGCACCAGAAAAACCAGAGGAGCAGTCGAGGATGCAGTTTACACACTACGTAGAGACAGTCAGCGAGAAGCCACCGCTTGAGATCAATCAGCCTACGTCAGCTGTCCACCCAC